>PVIA01000872.1:218688-343798 GCA_004024845.1 Tonatia bakeri
GGGCATCTGGGGAAGGAGCAGATTTAGAGAAGGGAAGACCAGGAGTTCTTCTTTGGACCTTTGGAGTTTGAGATATTTTTCAGACTTCTGAGTGGAGACATCAAGCAGGCAGTTGGATAAAAGCTTCCAGGCTGGAGATACGTCCCAAGGGCAAGTGCACATCATCACTTACGTGCATTATTGAAATGATCTCATAACTGAAATATCTGCCTTCAATTTTCAATTTTCTACAATGGTCCTCCACATTTCTACCAGACAGATATTTCTAAAACTAGAATCAATTCCATTTGGTACCTGTTTAAAAACAACAACTCTGATTTCCCATTAAATACCGAATCCAATCCTTCTGCACAGCATGGCACTCCAGTCTACATTTCAAGCTCTCTTTTATTAGTTCTAACCGCATGGAGATGATATACTATCTCCCGGAATAATCAATAGTCTTGTATATGTCAGGCACCACTGAGCATTTGAAGTTTCTCAGTCTTCAAATTGCCCCTCTCCTTTGGACCTCTGGCAAATCCACTCATCCTTAAAGTCCTAATCCAAAAACCACCTCCTTGCTAGTTGTTGCACAGCACCACCCAATAGAATGATTGCTCTTCCTTCCATCTTGCCATTACCCTTTCTACATTCCTCTAATGGTAACATTTACCATGTGATCATACAACTTTCCCTCTTTCACTAATCCACTGTGAACCAAAAAAGAGGTTCTATGGAAAGTAACCTCAGAGAGTGAGCTGACCACAAATTCCTAACTGGGCAGGTCACTGTGGGTAGTCACGCCCCGGGCATGTAACTTCTTTAGTAGTACAAGGTTTATTTTTGCCTTGAGCAAGCCCTGTCCATTGTTTCTGAGCATCTAGGTTAACAGATCAGAAGTAATACCCCTCAAAGGGGGCATTAACCCTCAAGATAGCACATAATCTTGTTAACTATCCCATAATCCAATCCCCACCCAGCTTTCTCTAGTCTTCCTTACATCCCCTCCTTAATTTCAAATGCATAAAAGAAACTGCAAAATTGTTATTTTCCAGAGCATTGGAGATCCTGCTCCCCAGCATATTCATCAGTTTGGCTGAAATAGATTCTTACAAAAATTCGTTACAGGTTTGAGTGTTTCTTATGTCAACAGCACTGACTAGACATCACTTGATTCACCTAAGTCACTGGCTAGCACAGTGCCCAGCACGAGTGCACAGGACTGCAATGTACCAAAATAAACCAGCTGCCCCTTCAGTGCACACAACATGTGGCACAAACTGGGAGTCTGGGGGTGTGAGAGAGGGTGGGGAGTGACATTCTCCATCACATGAGGAAACCAGAGGCTGTTGGTCAGGGTCAGGGCAAGAGGGCCCCCCTCCAAGTGCTTGACAGACCCTGGAACCACAACAGGTAGAAGCTTGGCTTTCACTCCTTTTTAGTGGAATCCTGGCAGAGAAGAGTGGCAGAGGTAAAGGCTTGAGTTCTAACAGCAGGGGTTTTGTTTAGGCATAAAGAATGTCCTCATTAAAGAGAGAAATGAGATGGAACTTACAGAGAAACATTAAGGGAAATAGACAACTGTTCTCTAAATTCATCAGGCGCCAGGGACATCAGCAGGCACCTCAGTTCATCACACTTTGCTTCCCTCATGTATTTACAAAGCAGCATGAGTCCTGGGTATGCAGCTTTTTAAGAGACATGACTCCCACCTTGGAGTCCCCACACACGCCTCTTGTCCTGCCTTCTCTCAACCAACTTCAGGGTCTTCCAACATTAGAACTGGAGGCCCCCCCCAGTCCCAGTTCAACCCTCCTTCAAAAGTCTTTTGGAAACTTATCACTCTTTAAATTAAAACAAAACTCCTCTCAGCTGAATGGAAGAAGAGATGAGAGAGAGAAGCCTGTGTTCATCATCCCCACTGTAGAACCCTCACCGCCTACTACAGAAAGAACCAGCCACAAACTTTTCTCTTCTCTGGACTCAGACCTAATTCCTGATGATCGTAAGCAGCAAAGGCCATGGGAGGCTCTGAATCTTGCATATGAGAAATGAGGTTTTGGGGGGGGGGAAACAAGAGGGATTTAGGGATAGATTTATTCTTCAGGAGGTTTTAAGTCTTAATTGCTTCTAAGGAAACCAGAACAATGATCAGAGATGCTCAAATGTGAGTTTGATGCAAAAATAAATAAAAATCTAAGACTTAAATAGGGCAAAAGAGAGGTCACCCCATAAGGGAGGCCAGGAAAATTTATCTATTGAAATATTTTGTTCACTATCCTATCCCCAGCCTTCAGAACATTGCCTGGCACAGAGAAGCATGTCATAAACCTTTGTTTAATAAGCAATGAAGTGTGTACTTAATACTCAAAGGCAAATGTGAGGAAGAGAAGTCAAAGATCAGATGCCATGGTAAGGAGCAAAGAAGTCATTGTACGTTTTAATCTGATTAAAACTTTTTAAAAATATGAATGAGCAAAATGAGGTATCCTGGCATCTAGCAGTTTTGAGTATGCAGATAGAAAAGCAAGGTTAAGGAGAAAATTCAGCCAAATATTTGCCAAAGGTAGGGATTCGGGAATATCCCATCCTTCCTCTCCTTCTCTTTTCCTTTTCTCCTCCCTTACTGTCTCCCTCCATCCTCATCCTCGTTTTTTGTTATTGTGTGTGTCTCCCTCTCCCTGTTTCTCTCCGTTTCTTCTCTCCATCTTGTATACATACTTACACATACACACACACCTGCCGTCTGCGCTGTGTTCTCTTTATCAAGATCTTTTCTTTAACCCTCACCCCAGGATATGTTTATTGATTTTAGAGAGAGAGGAAGTGAGGGAGGGAAGAAGGGAGGGAGAGGAGAAGAGGAGTAGAAGGAGAGAGAGAGGGGGAGAGAGAGAGGCATTAATCAATCTGCTGCCTCCTGTACACACTCTGATCAGGAATAGAAAGAACCCTTAACCTAGGTATGTACACTGGCCAGGGATCAAACCCACAGCCTTTTGGTGTACAGGACAATGCTCCAACCAGCTGAACAGCCAGGCCAGGGCTCAAGATCTTTTCATATCTCTTCTGTAATAGTCTCCTGCCTACAGTCTCTCCCAGGCTCATCCCTTCTCCACTCTGCTGACAAAAAGACCCTTCTAAATCACCAACCAGATCACTTTCCTTTTTACAGACCATAATGGCTCCTGCCTGCATAAGCACACTCTGTAGGCAGGTTTGGGTGGCATTCAAGGTCTCACCAGCTTGACCTTCCAGATAATGCTGAGCACACCTTGCTCTCTATGTGAACTGTCACAGGCCCTTCTCCCCACTGTGTACTTCATAAGCCCCTATCCATTTTTCAAGGCCCAGATGTCTTAAGGAGATAGTGATAAAGGAAAAGATTAAAAAACTAAATCTGTAAACTTGTATGCCAGCCAGCATGCCTAGAAGCAGAAAACCATTACCTGCATTTTTTTTTTTTCAAAAGCCTGAAAGAATTGCTGGTGCAAATGTACAAGGACAACAAATACACACACACTTTTGGTCCCTGGCCGGGGTGAGTCCCACATCTCTGCTGTTGGCCAACATGTGGCCAGAGTATCTGAGAAACAAGTAATTAAGCTGTGACACTCTGGATGTCATCGCTGCTTAATCTATTCAGGCATCTTACTTGTCTTCAGTGTTGTGATTTCTTAATTCTTTTATTTCCTGAAAGGATTGAGACTCCCATTATTGCCATCTTAATGAATTAAGTGATATACTATCTCTCTCCATCAGTTACAGTTAGAATAACTTAGGATCATATAATAGTATGAGCAGTTTAAAATTCATTTCACTCAATTTGTTTATCCCTACAAAATTAAAGAAAGAAACCTTCAGGAAAATATTAAACTAAATATTTAGTGATGTGTCTCTCTCCAATTCAGAGGCTCCATGCTGAGGATGACAGCCAGGTTTGGATACAGCCCAATGACTACAAGTTTTTTCCCAGGGGTGGAAGGCTGTTCTCAGTCATCTCAGTCATGGACAACATGAAAAGTCAAGAAAAGAAACTTCAAAAAGATATGAAAAAGTCACTGTAGACTCAGCAAAAATAAGTTTAAAAATAACTCTCTTGAAAATTCTTTAAATACAGTCAAAAGAATCATATCTCCTTTTAATCTGAATTTCAAGCCCTCTAAGGTAGTTAATTGGTAATACTGAATATGTGATGCCAAATTACTTTTTAATTGCTTCTAGGTTTCAAAGAATTTGAAATCCGTCAAAAGAGATATTAGAAGGAGGGGGTAAATCTCATGATTAGAAAAATATTGTGATAGGGAAAGATAAAATTAATAATTTTGATTCAATCTTTTGTTTATATAAGGAGGATGACTCAGAATAAACTCTCTACCTCATATGAGTAAAATGCAAGTTTCCTGGGAATCTGAGGGTTCTCCAAAGATGAGCAGATGGAAGCGGCTGACACAGTTCTTACCCCAGAACAACCAATTGGGGGACACTCCTGGCCCTAGTGAAAGCCACAGAGAAGCCCAGAAACCTCTCTTTAGGTACAAAACAAAAACTATAGTAAGTCCTCTCTGGCTTGATGAAAATCTTGCTAGATGAAGCAGTAATTGAGACCAGGTGAACCACGGTAAGAACAGTAGCTGTTTGTATCATATGTTTTCATTCCTTGAGTTCATGTTCAAAAGGCTAAGTCAGAATGTGCCCTGCCTGGCAGTCGGAACGCCATTGAGATAAAGCCACAGACAGGAACAGGGACACAAAATTAACCAACAGTGGCCTCCTCAAAAGTTTCACACATGAGATTTTGTGTGCCCCACAGCAGGTAGCATTGGACCTTGAAATTGCTGAGTCAAGACCACATTTGTGATACCAATGAGGCTTCACATAGCTTGTTTACTGTCACAAGCAGCATTCTCCTGTATTCTTCCCTTTATGGTCATATATGCAGAAAACTCCAAAGACTCAACAACAACAACAACATCAACAACAACAAAACCTGTTAGAACTAATAAATAAATTCAGTAAATTTGCAAGATATAAAAACCAGTTGCATTTCTACCTAAAAAAGAAATTAAGAAAAGAATCTCTTACAACAAAGATAAAATACTTATAAATAAATTTAACCAAAGAGGTGCAAGACTTATACAGTGGAAATTATAAAACACTGATATATGAAATTAAAGATGACACAAATGATTCAAAAAACATCCCATGTTCATGGACTGGAAGAATATTGTTAAAATGTCCGTACCACCCAAAGCAATCTACAGATTCAGTATGATCCCTATCAAATCCCAGTGGCATTCTTTATTCAGAAGGAAGGAAGGAAGGAAGGAAGGAAGGGAGGGAGGGAGGGAGGGAGGGAGGGAGGGAGGAAGGAAGCCTAAAATTCACATGGAACCCTCCAGAAAAGAAAAAATAGCCAAAGCAATCTTGAGCGATAAGAACAAAACGTGAAGCATCTCACTTCCTGATTTCAAAATATATTACAGTATTCAAAATGGCATGGGACTGGTTTAAAAATAGACATGTAGGCCAGTGCCACAAAACAGAGAGCCTGGAAATAAATCCACACATCTACAGTGACTGATTTTCAAGCAAGACATGAAGAACACATAATAGGGAAAGGATAGTCTCTTCAACAAATGGTGTTGAAAAAACTGAACAGCCACATGCAGAACAATGAGACTGGACCCTTTTTCACACCATGTACAAAAGAATCATCTCAAAATGGATTGTAGACTTAAACACGAGATGTGAAACCATAAAACTAGAGATGAAAATGGGAAACAACTTCTTGACATTATTTATTAAGCAGATGTTCACTGAGACCCCGGCTGGCCACTGGAGATACAAAAACAAGATCTAGTCACCACCTTCACTGATCTCAGAGTCTAACTATCATGGTTTTGAACTTAAAAGGTAGCAAATGTTAATCTCTCTGCTAGTGAGGAAAGGGGTAGTTTGAGAGTATATTCTAGTGTTATAAAATAATTTTATATTTGTAACATGCAAAAATTGCTCCTGTTCCTCTTATTCAAGCTGAAGGAAATTATGCAGGAGGCTATAGAAAGCTGTACTAATCCTTTACTTGGGAGCAGTGGGAGAACCTATTTTTGAAAGAAGTCAGGGAAGGCTGCTCAGAGGATGTGACATGTAAGGTGAGATGAGAAAGAAAGAAGGATCAGACAAATGAATGTGATAAGATATAACAATAACGATACACAGAATTTCTAAAGTACCTACTTCGGTTGAATTGGCCAACCCTCAGGAAGACTTTGAGCTTTGTATTTGACATTCCTCAACTTCATTTTCAGCCTCCTTTAGTCCCTTTGTACTACCTTGGATTGAGGTGTCCCTCTAGTTAGAGAAGCAACTATGTGTCCTGCAACTCTTCAAGGCCAGGCAGGTTCACACAGCATTCAGACAGATAGAAGAAAATTAGTGGAGTATCAGCATGTCTTACATGCTTTTATTCCAGGGTGGGGTGATCCACACGTGCTGTAAGCCACCAGTTGCACCATGGGAAGTCCCGCCTCCCTTATATACTTAGTGCACACAAAGCCTGCAAGGTGCCAATACTGACCTTCTAGTTATATAACAGAGCTTCATTCTATGCATGCGGGCCCTTACTCAAGGCCACACGAACACTGCCAAGACACAGTTGCCTGGACATCCAGGTGAGGGAGCCTGACTGACTCCATTTTCCCTATATCCCACCCCATCAGGGTTCCTCACTGTACAATCTATGCGAGGGATGTCTTCCACGAGGATCCCTTGCTGAGGAAGGCAGAACCCTGCACCCGTATGCCACAACAGCAGAATAGACTACAGCAACAAGTGACTAGGAGATAGGCACTGCCCCCCAAAATAGCAAGGGCCCACCACCATTCAGTAGGTAAGGAAGCCTACCATTCCTGCAGGGGATCACCCATTAGGCACTTGATAGCATGAGTCTCAGAAGCTAATGCCTGTAGAGCTTGGCTAACATTGTGATGGACATCTGGAATGTACACACAGCATTTGCCCCCAACTAAGGTGTTAGTTTGTACACTAAGGGTGAAAAACAAAGCAGTTATTAGAACTAACAATGGCAAATTATGACCCTCAGGCAAAACACAAGCAAGTTTCTGGTCAGTCGATAAGACAGTAGCTAGCAGAGGGGGTCTCTCAGTGTAAATACCATAGCTTTCGCACCTTGACTGCGGGTTCAGCATCTACTTGCAAGAAGAATGGAGAATTCATAATGGGCCACAAGGATATCACAAAGGAGCCACGGAGAAGTGTTTCATGGTCTTCTGGCCCTGGGTATGTTGCCTTTAAGGTTGGGAGCCATGTCCCAATCACCCAGGGCAAGTTTCTCTCCACCCTTTGGCCCCAAGAGTCAATAATAGCCACCCAATGCATTTGGACGGTTTTTATCTCCCAAGGCCACATCAAAGTGGCAGTTTGTCCAAGCTCCAGGCCATCAGGTATAGGAAACAGAATGTTTCCATGTTTCCCCATGCCTGGTTTTAGCAAACATCCCTAGTCTGTACTTGTAGCTGAATTGGAGCAGCAGTCTCGTGGCGTAAGGCTTCCAGTGGAGCTGGGCCCCCCTCCAACTCCACTCATTTAGAGTTCAGAGGATAGTCCACAAGTGTTTCACCCAGCCCTTCAACATAACAGTGATAGCTGTGGCTCACAGGCCCTCCTTTAACTAGCTGTTCTTCTGTTTACTCGTCCAGGCAGCTTGGGCGTGATAGGTCACATTGAACTTCCAGTCAATCTGCATGTCTTGGGCCCACTGTTGCACCAAGGCCCCTGTAAAGTACGTCCCTGATTACTTTCAACAGTCAAGGGCTGCCCATAGGTGGCCCATAAGCACTCCAGTGCAGCTATCACCACTTTTTGATCCGGGTGGCATGCAGGGTATACAGCCAGAGTCTGGTGGCCATGTTCATACATGTGATTGCATACTCATACCTCTCTGCACTAGGTAGAGGTCCAATGACATCAACCTGCCACCAGGCCGGCAGTACTTGTCTCCACACTGCTTGTCCAGTAGTTCTCACAGGCTTCCGGGAATGCTCTTGTGAGCAGACAGTACAGGTCTCACAAGCTTCTAGTACCTCTGCTAAGGTGACATGTAACCCCTAAGTTTTTATAGTAGACCACATGGTCTTCTATCCAGCGTGTAAGAGGCAACAGTGTAGCCACTGGGCTACTTCTTTTCCTGATGGGCTGGCAGGCACTGTTTCCAGCTAGCGCACCTTGGCTAGAGTATCAGCCTCATCATTCCTGGGGGATGCTAGGGGGTGCATGCCTGGTCACGTGATACACAATGAGTTGTTTCTGGTGGCCTAATACCCAGAGGTCTTGCCACAATGCCTGCCCCTATAATGGCCTATGCATAACAATCCATTTATTTGTATGCCAAATAGAGATCCATAACATTAGTTCCTGGTACACCACCCAACTATCTGTGCAAATAGTCAAGGGCAGTGCTTCATTTGCAACCACAAGCCACACGACCCACAGTTCTGCCCACTGGCTACTCTGACCAACTCGAGTGTTAAACCACATTGTGTCTGTTTCTGGTTCAATTACTACAGCAGTCCACAAGGCAAGCTGGCCCCTGCTAGACCCATCAGTGTACCACATATCTGAGGGAATAGGTGCCTGCCCTTCACAGAAGGAGCTAGCTTCCACTTCTCCTATTGTGGCAGGAGCAGATTTTTCATCTACACAGGTGACAGGGCCTAATACTTTCTGCAACTCGGCGGGCAGGGGGCTAGTCAACAGAGTACTCCTTTGCTGCCCCACTTAGCCAATGTGGACATCTGGGCTGGCCCGCCGCAAGGCTTGGCCATCCAGCCCTAGACCTACCCTGCAAGTGGTCCTTTCTGTCACAGGAACAGTTCCTGTTATAGCCTGTGCCCGACAAGGCAGCATACACCTCCACCAGTTGCTTTTCAGTCAGGGAGTACTGTACCTCTGCTCCCTTCCATAGTTGGGACCAGAATCCCAGGGGTTGATGTAACTGTTCCGATTGCTGCCAAAGACCTCACCCAAAGCCTTCTTGTGTCACATGTACATCTAGCTCACAAGGTCTGGCAGGATCCAAAGTATGCAAAGCCTGAGCATGTTTAACAATGTGCTTTGCTCCTTGGGACGCTTGTTCCAAGGTCGGGGTCCAGTCCCAGCTTGCTCCCTTTTTCACCAAAGTATACAAGGGGCAAACAACTTGAGTGAGGTGGGGCACAAACACTCTCCAGTACCCCAGCAGGCCCAAAAAAATCTGGAGCTGCTTTACAGTAGTAGGGGTGGGATGTGCCTGAATTTTATCTATCACCACATCGGGGACCATTTTTGTCTTACCTCACCAGACAGCCCCCAAGAAATTTTCAGGTAATCCAGGCCTTTGCAGCTTGGCTTCGTTGACTGCCCAGCCACATGACTTCAAGTGTGACACTTGTGGCACTGCCTTCTCTAACCCTGCAAGAGATGACTGGTTAGCAAAACACCATCAATGTGGTGAAAAAGACACACTCAGCAGGCCGTGGCCACTTAGCCAGGTCTTCCACTACAAGCCCTTGACAGATGGTTGGGCTGTGCAAATACCCTTGAGGGAGCACTGTAAAAGTCCATTGTCGGCCTTCCCAAGTGAAAGCAAACTGATCTTGACTCTTTGGAGCAATATCAATGGAGAAAAAGGCATTTGCTAGATCAGCCACAAAGTGGTAAGTTCCCAGCTCATTGGTTAGCCAGTCCATCAAGTCCATCACAGAGGGCACCGCTGCTTGTATTAGAGGAAGAACCTTATTCAGCTCCCGGTAATTCACCATCATTATCCATGTGCCATATGGCTTTTGCACTGGCACCAAGGAGAGTTGAAGGGACTGTGGGCAGCTTTAATTAACCCCACCTTTTCCAACTCTCCTATAGTTACTGTGACCTCCTCATGGCCATTGGGCAACCAGTACTGCTTAACCACTGTCATCGTGGGGATGGCAACTGAATGGGGGGATGCTCAGCATGCCCCTGCACAACAGCTTTATCATCTCACTCTCAAGTAGAACTCCTCCACAGTGGTTTGTAGTCATAATCCTTGGAACACTTCAACGCTCAGGATATACTCAGGAATGGGGGACACATACACATTATATTCATGGGGAGGCAATCACCCAATACTCAGGGAAAGCTGCACAGCCTTCACCTTTACAGAGCCCCCCACACCCATCGATAGAGCCCTCAGGCCCCAGAAACTTGTCAGGGTTTCCACACAGGAGAGTACATTCTGCCCCTGTGTCTACTAGAGCCAGGACCTACTGGACATTATAGGGGACCAGTGGATTGCCATTCCACTTGCGGCCTCTGGCCCCATCTGTCCCCAGTAAATGGGTCCCTCAGCCCTCCCCTTATTCAAATTTCCACAGGATATCTCCTCCCTCTTTTCGGGAGGTTGGGCAGGCGGTCTTCCAGCTGGACAGGACAGGCCTCTCAGGTCACCTCCCTGAGTTTTCCTTTTGCCTCCTTCTCCTTCTGGGGCTGCAGGGAATGTTGATCAGCTCACAACTCTTTCCACAGTTCTAATACATACGTGTTTGGCTTCCCATCAATTTTATTTCGATCTATTCCAGCCCCTAAAAGATCCACTGACATATGGGTGCTGGTCACTCTCACAGGGTCGTTTTTTGCCTGAGAGACAGAGGGGCCTGGAGACACCATCTGAATTCCCTTCTGCTACCACTGACTATCTGCCTCCCCCAGACTCGCCACCATTGTGGTGACATCATTAATATGACGCCCGACATATGGGGTCAAAATAGCCATGAGGGGTCCAAAAGAAGCAGAGGGGGCGTGCTGCAGCACCAGATCCCTCATCCCTGCCATAAAGCATTCATCCTCAGGGCAATAAGTATTAAGATTAAACACAATCAGGCACATGCCCAACTCCTGTAAAATCTGCACTAAGTCCATGCAGGACTGCCATTTACTCACAGTGTCTGGCATGTCTCCTGCATCTGCCCAGACTGTTGGAATCACAGCCATGACCCTTTCTAACAAAGAATGAGATCCCTGCCCTCTCCTGTTCCACTGGCTATTTTGCAGTCACTGGTGCAGGGAGGGATAAGTCATGATGAAAGCCAACTTTTCCACCTCACGATCAATGCACATGAGGCTATGCACCCCTAAATTCAAATGCAGAGGAGCCACAACACCAAGGGCTTCCCGGGCTGCTGCTGAAACTGCATCTCCAGAACGACACTAGTACGGCCTGCGTATATGGATGGTACATTGTGTGCTCAGCTATCTGGGTGGGGCCAGCTGGACTTCCCGCAGGCACCACAGGCTGCTGGGATTTCATCTTCTGTATCACTACTGGGCAGGTTGCAGGGAGCTCAGTTCCTCTTCACCTGAATCATCCACTGTGATCAGGAAGGGGGGCTACTGTGACTCCATGGTCCTCCTGAGGTCTTCCTCCAGCGCATGGACCCAAGCCTCCAAGGCTTTCGTAACTTCACTGCATCACGAAGCTCAATCTCCTCTTCCTCACAGAGTTCTCTTACCTTCACCATGTGAACTGCAGTCTCCAGCAAAACTCACAGAGCTGTAAGAAATACCCAGTCCATGGTCCCTGCAGCCACCCAGGCACTGGACTTCTCCAGGGTATCCCCTACCACCTGCAGGGCCTTCTCTACCAAATCAGGTGTGTCACTAATATTGGGCCAGTCCCTGGGGATAACCCAAGCTGCAAGAAGCCATACCTCTGAATACCACATACCAGTGGCAGGCCACCCCTCTAATCCTCCCTCTGGGGTCCCCCATGGCTCCATAACATACTGTGAAGCATCCTGCCATTTGCACCAGTTGTCCTGCAGCTGTTCAAGGCCGGGCAGGTTCACATGGGATTCCGGCAGATGGAGCCATCGGTATGTCTGACATTCCTTTATTCTGAGGTGGGGCAATCCACACACAGCAAGCCAGGAGTCACACCTTGGGAAGTCCCAACTCCCTTATATAGTAAGTGCGCACAAAGCTGGCAAGGTGCCAAGACTGGCCTTCAGGTTGTATAACAGAGCTTCATTCTACCCATGCAGGACCTTACTCAAGGCCACATGAACACTGCCAAGCCACAGTCACCCAGACATCATAACAAAAGAGCATGACTGCCTCCATTTTGCTTACACTGTGCTAATAAATGTTGGAGCCTTGATGTGTTAATCAGCCAGGAGTTTCTGCAATTCTTAACACTATCAGCAACATACAGAAAAGTGACTATAAGTAGCATACATATATGTGCATTAAAAATGGGGAGGGTTGACATCTACATATATAATTATATATGTATATAATATCTGAAAAAAATACACAGAGATATTGACAACCATGATGATTCTGGGAGGGAACCAGATATCTTAGGATCTGCAGTGAGAGAGGGGACTGTGTTTTCAAGGGTATCCATTTGTAATGTGTTGTTGTTAATGTTGTTTATTTGCTAGCCATGTACACGTATTTTCAACTTTAATATATTTTTAAAGCCAACCAAAAAGAAGATAGTTGCCATAATCCCAAAAGAATGAACTAGAAAGGTGGAATTGAAGAGACTGTGGCAGAGTGGGAAAATTATTTGAGGGCTTGGAGGGCCTTCAGTAAGAAATGTCTGTTTGTTAGGAATGGCCTGGCCCAGTGCTGGCAAGATGCCTTCATTATGTTATGTTTAAGTTCATAGAGACACAAGATGCTATCTTAGTCATCTTAGGCTGCCGTGATAAAATGAAGACTGGGTGGCTTAAAGAACAGAAATTTATTTCCTCACAGTTCTGGAGGCTGGAAATCCAAAATCAAGCAGCTAGCACAGTCATTTCCTGGTGAGATCTGTCTTGCTGGCTTGCAGACAATCACCTTCTCGCTGTATCCCCACATGACAGACAGAGAGAGAGCAAGTTTCTGGTATTTCATCTTCTGAGGACACCAATTCTAGCAGATCAGGGCTCCACCTCATGACCCTAATTACCTCTCAAAGTCCCCATTTCCAAATCCATCACATTTTGGGGTAAGGCTTCAACATAGAAATTTTAGGGGGGCACTATTCAGTCCATTGTGAGTCCATACATGTTAAGATGCATCTTAAGAACATATTTCAGCCCATAGAGCACATTTACCTTGAAGGTATGGGTCTAGTTTAGAGGACTAGCTCTTAAAAAATATTGCATATGGTACGTGCCTAACCTTTTATCAGAAATGAGTAGATGCAGAGGGTTAAGTATAGAACCTGGCAGAAGAAAATTCCTTGCCCTCTGTACCCAGGGAGACACACAATGAAAGCCAAGTAGGCTGATTAAGAAAGTACAGGAATATCCTGATGGGGTGGTTCAGTTGACTGGAATATTGTCCCATACACCAAAAGGTCGTGGATTTGATTCCCAGTCAGGGCACATACGTAGGTTGCAGGTTTGATTCCTTGGTCAGGATGCATACAGGAGGCAACCAATTGATGTTTCTCTCTCAGATTGATGTTTCTTCTATGTCACTGTCTGTCTGGCTGTCTGTCTCTCTCTCTCTCATCAATAAACACATCCTCAGGTTGAGGATTTTTTTTAAAAAAGTACAAAGAGAGTACTGCCATCTGCTCTCGTTTCCCTTTCTATCAAAGGATAGAAAACTACCCTATAAAACTAAGTAAAATGCCATCTGTGCTGTTGTTCTGGAAATTGCTTAATTGATAATACACCAGGAAACAAAATGAAGTGTGCTTCTAATCCACTCAGTTCAGTCCCACCTCAGGAGTCTCAAAGACACAGGGATCATGTATTACACCTAATTCATAAGTTTAAACTCTTCTTCCTGCACCAGATTTGATTACCAACATTTGAAATACTGCAATGCAGATATGAGACAATCTAGCAAACACATGGCTTGGTTACAACCTGACTTGAAAAGCTTCGCTGCCCTGGGTTCTTTCTATTCCTAGCAGTGCTCGCAGGTAGAACATCGGAGGTCTAATGTATTTCCCTGAACACATTTTCCCACAGTTCCGTAAAGGTCCATTTTGTAAGAAAGGCAGCATGTGTTTTCTCAGAACTGAAGGCAAAGTTACATGCAATGAGAAATTAACAGGATGGAAACCATCAAGAAAACTAAATACAAGCTTGTTTTATTGCAACTCACTCCTGAATTCCATTGAAACTGACAAGCTGAAGATCAATATTCCATCAGCACAGACCATTTGAACACCTTGAGAATCACCTGGTCATGTGGCACACTGCTGTACAATAGGTAGCTATTGACCCAGGCGGTGCCTGCAGCAGATATGGCCAGGGTCCCGTCTAGTAATCTGGCCTCTCCTGATAACCCAGGCTTGGCACCCACAAAGATCTTTTATCAGTTCATTATCTGCTGGTAGAGAATTCTATAACAGCACAATTCAAGATACACACTGAGTCATTCAAACCAAGTTTTCAGATCCTCAGTATTCCAAGGTTCTTTGATTGATTCTATTTTACCAAATACTTACTTTAATCTGTGGCTGCACTACGAAGAAATTGAATATTTTGATTTGTGATTTAAAGGTTCATCCCTAGGGTTTTAAATCTTCAACACTGGAAAGAGGTGATGTCTTTTTCTTTCCCATGGGCCTGTTCCTATTTGCAAACATAAATGCCAAGCCATGGTACCAATCATTTTAAAAAATAAAAAATGAGAAAATTCCAAAAAAAATGCAGTATTAGGTACTGTAACCCAAGTTTGCTGAGCAATAATAGCTACCTGTATGTTGTGCTTACTGTGTTCCAGGCAGTGATTCAAATGCTTTACGTATACCTACCTGCTCATTTCATCCTCACAGTGTGCCATAGAAGGTAGGTACCATTTTTACAGATGAGGAAACTGAGACACAGAGAAACTAAGTAACATGCCCAAAGTAAAAAGTACTGGGTATATATGCAAGGAGGCTTCAGATTAGTTTTAACCCAAACACTAACTCCTATTTAATTTCTTAAAGATTTCGGGGGGGGGGCGTTAAAAACCCTCCTAAAAAGTCCATTGAACATGGTATCCCTAAAGTTCTTAGTGCTTTTATGGAAGCACAGTGGAGACACCCTCTCCCCACCCATTCTGCATAACTGCACCCAGTAACCAGGTGTCCTTACACAGAGTAGTAGACAGATAGTCAGTGAAGCCTGGCGGGAGGGGGAAGGGAGAGAGAAATGAAGGAAGGGAAGGGGAAGGGAGGGAGGACTGCAGTACTGTTCTAAACTAGTGTAGTCTCTTCAAAGCCCCTTCCAAAGACATGGCCTCTGGTGAAAAAGAAACAAAAAGGT
The DNA here is from genome assembly GCA_004024845.1 of Tonatia bakeri. Taxonomy (NCBI): domain Eukaryota; kingdom Metazoa; phylum Chordata; class Mammalia; order Chiroptera; family Phyllostomidae; genus Tonatia; species Tonatia bakeri. Next base: position 233,967 of record PVIA01000872.1, read on the forward strand.
GTCTTTTCATGAGTCTAAAGCTTGCCCTAGACCCCCACACACATTGCTTGGCTGACTCGATCACTTATCTGTGAGCTAACCTCATCTAATGTCCATTGATCTACCATCTGCTCACTTCTGCAGATCCTGTACCCCCACGATGCCCTACCTGGTGCCCCCATAACCCCCAGGGTCCAGGCAGTCAGAGCAGCACATGTGGGGCAGACCCACAGGCCCCTCAAGTGGTAGAGATGACTACACACATCACCACAACACCACATCATCAACACTGAGAAGAAGCTCCCTGCCCACTGCATCCGCCTTCCCCAACAAGAGGAATCTTACGCTAACGGTCAAGTATAGGAAGTGAGCAAGCAATGTGATATAGGTACAAGCACTTGAATTGCATCAAGACACTTGGTGATATGAGGCCATTCCTTGACACTAGCTTGCTTTAAGTCTCTTCCCTCCTATGCAAAGAGAGACGTTGGACTACTCAGATAGCAGACCTGTGCCACCATGCCCCATTCCTAGCCCCAATGCAGGCATCACTAACCAATCATTTTCTACAGCGCCAAAATTGTCACAATTTTTTTCAAGACAAGCAGTATCAATAGGCCAGAAATGACACACCAGCTTAAGCCTCTTTGTACCCCAAAATTTGATAATACTTAATTTGTTCCAAATTGTGTTTAAATTAAGGATGACTGGTCATTTTTAAATTACTTCCATTTTTCTGACTTACTTGCTCATCTCATCTCTGACACTTTCTCATTCTCCATGCCTCCTCAGAGGCTATCAAATAAAACATCGTCTCAGAACTTAAGGATACAGTTTGTCAGGACAGGGAAATTTGGAATATGTTAATTAATTCATTCATTTACTCAAACTCGCTCAACAAATTATCTGCAGTAGCAGCCATGCAGCAGGCCCAGCTTGATGACTGCTTGCCTGTTTGGGTGGAGATTCCCTACTTTAATTTGGCTCTGTTCTTTCCAGTGAAGGACATTTTCTCTAACAGAGGACATTCCACTGCCTTGGTCCAGCTGGTTACATCCTATGCTTTCTTGGCAAACTGGTACTCTGCCAGGGAAATGTCCCCCATGCACTCGCAACACCCCCTAGTAAACAGATGCATTAGACAGGGTTTGGATGCAGCCAATTCCAGCAACTGGAAGTCTAGGAAGAGAGGAGAGGACTCAGGTTACAAGGGGAGCTAAAATCTAATTTTGCTGACTTTTACATTTTGTCTGTGTTAAGACACATACCTGCCTTTTCCTTCTCAACTTCACTCACCAAAAGGAGGGTTCATAATCCAAAGTCAGGACCAAATAACAAGGAAAATTAAAGAAATGACTCCAAGAGCCCTAATCACTTTTTTCAAATATCTGAGGGGCATTTGGGGGCCAGAAGCCCCATCTGGTTCCATGCCTGTCACATGCCAGGCAGAATGCTGACACACAAACAGGATCGAAGGGTAGAAAATGTGAGGGAATCACATCGGACTCAATGCAAAGAACAGTTGAACAAAGTAGCCCGTACTGGCAGGAGACTTCTCAAGAAGTAAGGAGCTTGAGCAGGTAATGAAGCAAGGCTATAAGCAGAACAAGAGGAGAGTACAGCCTGTCTTTTTCATCTCTGCAGCCTCAGTGCCTAGTAGGAGCTCAATAAATACTTCTAAAAGGAGAAAGGAAGTAAAACAAAGAGATGCCGGTTAACAGCTCTGGTTCTTGCAGGAACCCCTGCTCCGAGAGTGGTTGGACAAGATGACTTTTGCTCTCCTCCTATTTCTGAAATTCTGTAATTCTAAAAAAGAGAAATTCTCAAAAACCCAACCCAAGCTTTCTGTACAAGGATCAATATGACTTCTAAAGGAGAGAGCTCCCCCTACTGGACACACACTTTTTTATCTACGAATTTGGCTGTTTCATTGTTTCATTAGCTCTTGCAACCAGGAGGTAGCAGTCTACCTTCTCCTACCAACTTTTTCTAGATCCTGAAAAAGCCACTAGAAGCTGTGTGTCACACCCTGTTCTGAGAAATCAGCTGTGGAAAAGTGACACTGAATCACACGGGAAGTCATCGACAGGGAAGCCTTGTTTTTAGCCCATCATAACTCCATCCTGTGGCCTGCGCTAAGAACTAAAAACAAAAATAATCACCCTTCTTCTGCTCAGACAGGAAGGAAAGTGGCGAATTTCAGTTTCCTGAAACCTCAGGCTATAGAAATTCTAAGGGGATAATTTAAAATTTGGAGATGATGTCTGCATAAATAGAATGCTCGGGGTTGCTGCACTTGAACTTTCAAACTCATTGCCATCACTGATCTCTTAGCCATGTTGTCTTAAAGCAGGACATGGCTAGAAGAACACAACCAGGAGGGAAGCTTAAGATATAAGATCAGACAGCAATGCCAGGAGCTTAAACACTGAGCTGTAAAGACCTCTTTCCTGTCTTCCCCTCCAAACCAACCAGACTCCCCTGTGTGAATTCCATCCCAAGCTTCTCTCTTCCTGGCCGGGCCTGTTCCACACTCTGGGACTTGACTCCATAGATATACTCACCTCCCAGCACACTTGGTGTATTCCTTAGAGACCGAGGCCGTGGCTTATTTGTCTCTGTTGATCCAGTGTCCAGCCCAGTGGCTAAGAATGCACCCTCAAGAGAAGGTAGCAGCTTTGGCTACTGGCCCGGTCAGCTCAGGCTGCCATAACAGAATACTGCAGACTGGAAGACTTCAACAACAGACATTTATTTTTTCACAGTTCTGGAGGCTGGAAGTCTACAAACAAAGCATCTGCAGGTTTGATTTCTGGTCAAGCCTCTCTTCCTGCCTGCAGATGCCACCTTTTATGGGGTTTTCATGTGGGTTTGCCTCTGTGCACATGTGGAGAGAGATCTCTGGTCTGTTCTTTTTATAAACTACCAGTCCTATTCATTAGGGCCCTGCTCTAATGACCTCTTAATTACCTCCTTAAATGCTCCGTCTCCAAATACAGTCACATGGGGATTACCACCTCAACATATGAATCTTGAGGGAAGACAATTTGGTCTATAACAGGTGCTATCACCATTTTCACCATCATCTTACTCACCTCTATATTTCCAGTGCCAGTATAACCCCAACACAGAATAGAAGCTCCAATGAGGATTTATTAAATTGAAATCCATTTCATGCACCCACCAGCTAGCTAGCAGTCAGCGTGAGCAGCACTGTGTCATAGAGAAGGAAAACAAAAGCCACAGAGTTGTAAAAATGTAAGCTTACTGAGTCTGGAAGGAGGTAATCATCTAATCTTTCAAGCTGAAGGTATTTATGGAAGATGGAAAAAAATAAAATGAGATTTGTCAGAAGAGAGAGAGAGAAATGAATGCAAATGAATGAATCAATCAATAATCAATCAAGGTGTGCTGTGTATGGGATTCAGAAGTGGTTGCAGATAGGTTTTCTGTTGGCCCCAGACTTCATAAGCTGAAGCACGTTTTTGTAGTTTCGCTTTTTAATTAGTTCATCAGACACACCATTTGGGTATTATAAATCATGAAAACTGGCTCTAACTGTTGGAATCACAAGGGCTTTTCCTGTAGATGAGGGCGTTTACAAATAATCAGGACAAAAGAAGTTAATTGTAATTAGGCATTGACTGTAATGCCAATAATATGTACATACATTATAACATAAATATCATTTTTCACACAGAACCTCGAATTCATCAGGTTACTGAAGGCAGAAAGACAAATTTCTGCTCCTGAAATTAACTGGAGTCATTAACTTTTTTTTCATTATCAAAAAATTATTATCTTGTAAGAAAGAATTGTGGGGCCTGGAAAAAAAGCCACTTTGAGGTATAGTCTCTGAGATCAGATTGAATGGACTGAAGTTTCCATAGTGCCACTCCTTCCCTGACGATCCTTGGAGAAGATGTTTGCTATCTCTGTGTCTCAGCTTCTCACTTGAAAAACGGGCAGAATAATGAGCCAATGATTAGATGCAATATCATGTGTAAAAGAGTTTTTTTTTTCTTGTATTGGAAAGCTGCAATACCCTATATCATCTACAAACATTTACCTTTTATTCCCAAAGAGTTACCACAAGACTAAGGGAGACCACATATACTACAGTGTTAAAAGAAAATAAAAATCCTCAGAAATTCTTTTCACTCTCACACTGGCAGGCTACATAAAAATTAAACTTTAATGTGAGTTTATGCTGTGAGTTCCACATGTCCCAATGACATGGAACTATGGTTCAAACCATCACAGCTCAACTGCAGGGACCACAGCTTGACACCTGACATCAAAGTCACCAATGGCTGGCCAGGGAAGCCCCAAGCTTGGCACTCTGAGGAAAATAGAACTCAGAGAGGTTAAGCAAGAGAACCTAAGTAATACAGGTATAAAGTTGTGGGGTCAGGGTTTGAACCCAGGTCTGAGTGAAGACAGAATTTAAAGAGCTAGCTGTTACACCACAATATTCCCCCATTGAGTAAACATCACTCTCCCCTCATGACAGAACGGTGGACTACTACATCACTAGGTACACTGGGAATGTATGCAACAGGTAGCTAAAATTCAAGCAATTCAGCCAATCCACAGACTGCTGTTTTCTAAGATGTCCAGCAGCCTACCTGGGCTGATGTTTCACTAGGGCCCTCTCAGTCTAATCACATCTACCCATCTCTGGGTGCACCAATCTGTAAACATAATGGCCAACATCTGGAGCCAGATGACATAAATTTGCCCCTTATCCAGATGTTATGATGTTCACTAATGTGACAACATCTTATTAAGAACGTGTTATGTTCAGAGCACTGCACAGGCTTGGACTTGGTAAGGAACTGTCTAATTTTCCTTCCCTCCCAGATACATTGTATAATAAAAATGGAAAAATGGTCTGAATCCTCATAGAAAAGAAATGAGTGGGAAAAAAATGACAGGTATTATAAAACAAATGTCTCTGACTAATTTGCATTGAGTTAGCAGGATTTATTACTAATAACATAATGAGGTTTATGAAGAACTAATGGCATGTCAAGGGATATAATGAATGCTTTATATATACAGCAGGTCTTCAAAAAACATTGTTTTAATCAATGTCATTACATTATAACATTGATGAGATGCTGTAAGAACTTAACTCTTGTTTATATCAATTAGCTTATAGTAAAGTTGGTTTCATTGTACATTGATTCACTTACAGTTGCAAAACCTATCAACAAAGTTTAATGAGGATTTACTGTATTATGGTCACATCTGATTTCTGCACTAGTTTCCATCTGAGACACAAGGATTCAGGGATTGGAAGAGGCTGGCCACCAAGTGGTGAAGTTGGGCTCAAATCTGTGACCACTTGACAGAAGAATCCTAACTCAATTGTTACATTAGTGACTTTTCTATGTCCTTGCTACTCAGAGCATGGTGCATACATCAGCATCATCTAGCGGCCTTCTAGCAGCTTGTTAGATATGCAGGATATCGTCCTTCCTCCACAGAAACTGAACACAAATCTACACTTCACCTGGATCCTCAGGTGAGAGTGTGCTAACTGTTCTAGGCATAGTTCACAGACAGCTTGCCTCGTGTCACCCAAGTGCTTGTGCAAAAGGCACTTAACCTGGGCTTCATTCCATGTTTGCTGAATAAGATTCTCTGGGGGTGGGACCCAGGAGTCTATTTTTAACCAGTTCTTCAGATTATCCTGGAAGCACAGTAACATCTGAAAACCAATGCTTGGTGACATTCCTTCCTTTTAAGGTCTAGATGTGGGTTCTATGTGTTCTTTGGAAGGTGTGTCCAAAAATGGGGGACTGAAAAAACAGGAATTGGGTCCACTGAAGCATCCTAGGAAGATATTCATGTGTTGCTGATTTGGAATCCTAGGGAAGCTTTCAACCTTCCTGTTGAAGCCAATGCATCCACTACATCCCATTCAGCAAATACTTGTTGAGTCCCTCCACTGAGCAGTAGGGGCAGGGGAACAAATGGGTGGGTTTTGAACTGGGAGGGTGATGAGCAAAGACAAAAGTAAACACAACCCAAGACACAGGGTCTTGGTGACACAACAAAGATGCATACCATCTGCCTCAGCCATCCCAAAATGGAAACCCCAATGCCCTTCCTCAGCCACCTGGCCACAGCTGGCACCAGGGCCACTGTCCTGACAGGGCAGTAGACTGCCTGCAACCCCAGCAGCTCATGTGGGTGCAGCCTGAGGTTAGATCAGTGGACAAAAACCTCTAGGCCTCTGAGAGCCCCAGTGTCTTGCCCACCAACCATGTTGGCCTTAAGTATTCACCTGGGTTTTGGCTTTGATTTTCCTATTCTACTGTTAATAAAGCTTTTTGCTTTGTCAGGGTACAAGCCCCTGCTGATGTCAAACAATCTCTGTGTCAGCTCCCTGAAGTGGACTAGCAATTGAATTTTGAGCATTCATTCATTTATTTCACAAATTGGTGCCCAGGATGAAGATAACATAAAAATACAAGACCAATTCCATATTCTTTACATAGAAACCTCACTTACAGGCTCACAGGGAGGGAAGTTAGGCATTAATTACTTACAAACAGAGCTCAATGCATGAAGGGGTAGATTAAAGTCCTGTGAAAATTAATAATAGAGGACCCAAACTCAATCAGGGGCATGTGGAAGGCTTTCTGGAGGTGATATTGAGTAGAAACCTGAAGATTCACTGAGACAGGACTGATTATCTGCACCCCTGCCCTCTGTTGCAGGTCAAAAAGATTTGCACCTGCACATCCACTGCTCTGCAATGTGAATGACCACTTAATAGACGTTGAACATTACTGCTGTGAACAAATGAGGCTTTGTGCTCTCAGGGAGTACATGGCTGTGAAGCCTACAGAGCTCACATGTTGAAGCCCCAGCCCTTCATGTGCCTGCATTTGGAGATGCGGATGCTAAGGAAGTAATTGATGAAGTCACAGGGGTGGGCCCTGATTCTGTAGGATTAGTATCCTTTTTTTTTAAAGATTGTATTTATTTTTAGAGAGGGAAGGGAGGGAGAGAGGAAGGGAGAGGAGAGAGAGAGAGAGAGAGAGACATCAATGTGCAGTTGCTGGGGGCCGTGGCCTGCAACCCAGGCATGTGCCCTGACTAGGAATCGAACCTGCGATGCTTTGGTTCCCACCCTGCGCTCAATCCACTGAGCTATGCCACCCAGGGCTGGATTAGTATCCTTTTAAGAAAACACCTACGTGCATTCTCCTCTCCCTCCCTCTGTCTCTCTCTGCCTTTCTCTCTCTCTCTGTCTCTCTCTCTCCTGCTGTCTCTTCTCCCTCTCCTCCCCTTCTCCCACTTCTTCTCCTGCTTCTTCTCCTTCTCTCTTCCCCCCAACCCACAGGCCAAATGAGGACACAGCAAGAAGGGAGCTGTCTGCAAGTCAGGAAGAGGGTCTTCACCAGAAACTGAGCCCTGTTGATTTTTGATAGAACTGTATTATTTGGGAAAATACAACCACCATAGACAACACACACATACACACACACAAACTGATTTTCTGAGGCCAAATAATGGAATGACTCACATAACCTGAATGTCCTCTGGTCCCGTGAAATTATGGTTCTCAAATCTGAAACCTCCAAGATTAAAGAAGAATGTGCTTCTGACTGCCTGAAATGAAACTTACCTTGCTTTCTGGGACTCCTGGTTTTTGGCTCTGTCATTTCTTTGCAGATATTTCAAACTCACTTTCAGTTCCTTGTTTCCAGTACAAGGAAAATGAATATGGTTCTGTGACTCATCTTTGATACACATTTCAGTATACATCATTCTTATGCTGTTTTATATCTATCCCTGTGGATTATTTCTGCATGTCCAATAATAATCCCCTATTCTAAAAATCCTGTAATAAACCTTCCTTTCCTACTTAATAAAGTACAAACTCCTTAGCCTATATCAAAGACACTGTTTGCAAGCAACAGAATCTGACTGCTATATATCAATAGTACCCATCCTGGTATCACAAATGTCTTTAGACATTTGGGGAACAAAACTTCCCCTAGTAAGAATCACTGCTACAAGTGCTCTAAGTGGGACCTCACTTCTAGATGCTCTTTCCACCATCCTCTACATCTGCCTTCACCTGACAATCTCCTTCCCACCTTTCATGGTTAGCTGAGACATTGCCTCCACCTGGAAGTCCTCCCTGGCCTCCCAGAACCAGGTAGGTGACCTTCTGTGGCTCTCTTCAATTCCCCTGCTCACCTGGTTTGTGTGCCTATCATACTTTACAACGGTCACCTAATAATGCCTGCTTCTCACAGACTTGAGTCCCCTGTGGGCAGAGCCCACCTACTGTCCAAGTTCTATGCCTATGCTTGGCAGGATGAATTATAACGTGCAGACATCAGATAACTTTAGGGACAAAGGCAATACTAAATACACTGAATTATCACTGATAGCTTATATACTGTGACCTTCTTAAAGAAAATGTCCCTTTCTCTCCTGTTTGACAAGAATGCCCAGACCTGCGTCCCTTATTAAACCATCCACTCATCACATAAGCAAGTGTTGCTTGAAATCTGCTACACACACAAAACATCAGAAATGGAGCATGTGATCTTTAAAGAAAATAACATTTTTTGTGTATCTTCCTTAATTCTTTCTTCAGTGGTGTGTAGTTTTCTGAGGTAAGGTCTTTTACCTCCTTGGTTAGTTTTATTCCTAGGCACTTTATTTTTCTTGTTGCTATATCAAATGGGATTTTTTTCCTGATTTCTGTTTCTGATATAGGTGGTATACAATGATGCCCTTGATTTCTGAATATTGACTTTGTACCCCACTGTTTTTGCCAAATTCACTTATTAGGTCCAGTAGTTTTTGGTGGAGTCTATAGGATTTTCTATGTACACTATCATTTCATCTGTAAACAGCAACACTACTGCTGGGACTATGCCCTAAGAATCCTGAAACACCAATTCAAAAGAACCTGTGTACCCCAATGTTCATAGCAGCACAATTTACAATAGCCAAGTGGTGGAAACAGACTAAATGCCTGCCAGTAAATAAGTGGATAAAAAACAACGGTACATTTACATGATGGAATACTATGCAGCAGAAAGAAGGAAGGAGCTCCTACACTTCTCGACAGCATGGATGGATCTGGAGAGCATTATGCTAAGTGAAATAAGCCAGGTGGTAAAAGACAAATACCATATGATCTCACCTATCAGTGGAACCTAATCAATAAAACAGACAAGCAAGCAAAACAGATCCAGAGACATTGAAATTAAGAACAAATCGACAGTAACCAGAGGGGAGGAGGGGGAGGGATAATGGGGGAAAATAGGGGAAGGTCCATCAGGGAACATGTATAAAGGACACATGGGCCAAAGAGGATAGGTTTGAGGGTGGGAAGTGGGGGTGGGTGGGGCGGGGGGCCATGGTGGATTGAAAATGGAGACAACTGTACTTGAACAACAATAAAAATATGTAAAAACTAAAATAAAATGGCATTTAGCAGGATATATTGGTGGCATGTGGACTACCTGGCAATTCTTGGGCAACATATGTACCTTTAGAGATACATTTCAGCTTTTCTCTCTCAACAGTCGCCTGCACCTAAGCTGTACTTGGACCTTCCCTGTGTGGAAACCTGAGGTCAGGACTCCTTCCTCCTGAAGACAGAGAAGGCCTTTGACCCTTTGACAATTGCACAAACCTTTGGTGGGTTCACACTGGTTGGTAGAGAGTGGGGGCAGTAGGTAAAGGGAATCTGGGATCAGAGCTGGTGAAGGACAAAAGCTAATGGAGAAGAACAGAGGTAGCTGGGGGCAGGGGGCATCATCCCTCTTCCTTTCCTTTACACTTTCTCTGATCAAATATGGGAGAAATGAGAACCTGGCTTCTCCTGAGGGGCACTTTAGGAAAGGAGATAAGACTGGTTCTCAGCAAGAGGGGCACTTTAGGAAAGGAGTCCCCAACCCCTAGTACCAGTCCATGGGCTGTTAGGAACTGGGCTACATAGCAGGAAGTGAGTGGCTTTGAGCAAGGAAAGCTATTTACAGACACTCCCCATGGCTCACATTACCAGCTGAGCTCCGCCTCCTGTCAGATCAGCAATGGCATTAGATTCTCATAAGGAGACGTGCAACCTAGATCCCTTGCATGCACAGTTCACAGTAGGGTTCATGCTCCTGATGAACTGAGGTGGATGAGTTGGTGATGCTAGCACTGGGGTGTAACTGAAAATATAGATTATCATTAGCTTGCACAGAGACCATAATAAATCTATTGTCTGAAGACTCATATCAAAACCCTATCAGTGAGTGGCAAGTGACAATTAAGCTGCATCTGGTGGCAGTCTATGAGGCCATCCCCCTGCCCCATGGAAAAAAATTGTCTTCCACAAAACCAGTCATTGGTGCCAAAAGTGTTGGGGGCTATTGCTTTAGGACAGGCCTGGCATTCTGCAGCTGCTTCATTCACCCTATACTGCCTGCTCCTCTGGCCTCTGCACTTCTATATGGCCTCTGCCTACCTACCCATTCAGGCACCCAACCTGTATTCCTCAAATACTCCAGATTTTGGAAATGCCACCCTTGGTGGTTAATTTTACATCTCAACTTAGCTGGCCCCATGGCCACCAGTTTTATGTCAAACATCAGTCCAGGTGTTATTGTGAAGGAACTTTTAGATGTAATTAACATTTAAGTCGGCACTCTTAAGTAAAACAACTTACTCTCCATAATGTGGATGAGCCTCATCCAATCAGATAAGTCCAGAAAAGGAAAGATTGAAAGACCTTGAGGATGAATGCATTCTATGTTACAGATTGCCTTTAGATTTAAGTTGAAATATCAACTCTTTCCTGGGTCTTCAGCCTGCCTGGCCTGCACATTTGGGACTTAACATCCCTCACAATTGTGTAAGCCAAAACCTTAAAATCAGTCAATTTATCTATTTACACACACACACACACACACACACACACACACACACAATTTGTTTCATTTCTTTATAGAACACACCACTCCTACTCCTTCTAAGCACAATGCACAGCCCTGGGTCTGGCCCTCAAGGGTTTCTGGAACAATCCGATGAACTATTTCTAGCCACAGTATTAATAGATATGAACAGAGTAAGACATTACCCCTCTGGGAGAATACTAATAGCTAGGGCCTACAATTATGTTCACAGACTGATTTTAATCATACATCATCCCAAGCAAGCAACACATATTAGTGTGTCCATTTTTTAAAATGAGGAAAATAAGGCTCAGAAGGTAAGGAGGTGTGCCCAAACTCATGTATCTGAGAAGTAGCAGCATCAGGACTCAAACCCATGTGTGTAGGTCCCCTGTTCTGGGATGTTTCTGGAGCCATGTTGGTCAGCCTAGAGACAAGGCCTTAACAGTACAAAACCTAATGCTGGGACCCTGGGACACAGATGCAGGCAGAGAGAGAAGCTGAAAGATGTGGCAAAAAGAGTTTGGATTTTGACTGAGTTAGACTTGAGTTGAGCAGCTGAACATCACACTTTGCTGGCAACTCTCTGTGGGATCTTGGACATCATTTCATCTTTCTTGACCTTAGCTTACTCATCTCTAAAATGAAGGCATTGGACTAACTATATAATTCATTTCTAGGAAGTGCTTGCTCTCTCTCTCTCTCTCCCTCACCCCTCTCTCTTTCTCTCTCTCCAGCTTCCAAAGTACCATGAATGGAAAGAAAGGGCCAAGCAACCATAATAAACTAAGCTCAGGGAGGCATAAAATTGTCTGGTATACACATGCACGTGTGTGTGTGTGTGTGTGTGTGTGTGTTGTTTTTTATCACTTCTCCACTCTGCCAGGGTCTGTTTTCAGTTTTCCACCCTTGGCACATGTCTGACACATCCCTCCAGCTCATAATGAGCTTTCATTCAAGCCACTGATCAATAGCAGGAACCAGCAGGTCTGTCTTTCTTGCTTGTTTTCTCTATCTTCAATCTGCCAAGACAGATTAGACTATTTCCAAGGTCACTCAATATTCAGAGAGAGAATAGAAAGATAACTGGTGGGCTGTTCATAGAACAAGGCTACAAACAGACAAGATAAGAGCTCAACTGTGTGTTCCCTGGCAGATTCAATTTACATCAAGGTCAAGGAGGATGTTTTCTTGCTGAACCTTTCCCTACCTCAGACTTGTGGCTTGTCCATCAGCTACTAAGTTAGGGTCCTCTTCAAAGGATCACCAACTTATAAAGATAGGACCAGTCACACCAGTCAAAAGGTATATAATTTCAAGAGCCAAGATGGCCCTTGCTATGCAATCTGCATTATCAGTTTGCTAAAACATTTATTACCACCAGGCTAAAGTACAGGACACAGCACAGAGCCCCTTTCCTTGCCGGTGGAATCCTGAGATTTTTATTGCAATGGCTGAAGGTTAATCTCTTGACAGGTTCTTAAACTCACCCAATCAGGTCTATGGAGTGCTTGTAGAGAAAGAATCTATTGAGCCTCCGACCTCTGAAGACATGCAGAGAAGTTTTTGGTTCAGAAAAATAATGCAATATGCACCATGTCACCATATTCACTCAATTATTTAGGAGAAACTAGGAAAAATAAAACACAAAGTAAAAGTGAAAAGGGTTTTCAACTTAACCCTTTAAGCATTGGGTCAAAAACTATAAAGATGAAACCAGACAGCAACATAAAGAACATGGAGAAGAATATGCTTTGACTCTTGTTATGGGTTGAATTATATCCCCCTCCAAAATTTATATATTGCAACCTAACCCTCAGAACCTCAAAATGTAACTACAGTGGGGGTTTTAACTTTACCTTTAAAGAGGTAATTAAATTAAAATGAGGTCATTAGGGTGAGCTCTAATCAATATAACTGGCGATCTTACAACAAGAGAAATTTTGGACAGAGTTGCATATGGAGGAAGGATGATAAGAAGAGACGAAGGGAGATGATGGCCTTCAACGAGCCAAGGAGAGGGTCCGGGAACAGGCCCTCCCCTCAAGGCCCTCAGAAGGAACCAATCCTGCAGACACCTTGGTCTCAGATCTAGCTTCCAGGACTGTGAGGAATTAATTTCTGTTGTGTACCCAATCAGTGGTATTGTACTTTGTTAGAACATCTCTAGCAAACTCAAAAACACTCTCTCTAAAGACACTGAAACATTTGTCAAATAACTGAAGTGGACTCAGATGCAGTGTCCCCTCTCTGAAAAGGCTTATGATGCCAATAATAGTGGTCAGTGTTTCAAAGCAGATGCTTTCTAGAGGAGAAATGGAAATATAACATGCATGTATATGAACAAGAGAAGAGAAAAAGCAAGAGAGAGAAAGAGGAGGACTAGGCTCCATGAACTTGTAGTACTTGTCAGGTGTAGAGCTTGGGTACTGTACAGCAATTCATTTATTCATTCTACAAATTATTTATTTAATGTCTCCGATATCCCATATACTGTTCTAAGAACTGAGGGTACAGCTGTGGACAAAATCACTGCTCTCATTAAGCTTACATTCAGGTGATAGACAAGTAAGTACATAGATAGTATGTTAGGTAGCGATATAAGCTATGGAGACAAATCAGGGAAAAGGAATAAAGTGTTGAGACTTGACATTTTGGACAGAGTGAACAAGGCATGCTAATTATTGACCCACTGTCTTTTTGCTTTATTCCAGTCCTTCCAGAGTCAACTTGGAAGGGGACTGGAAGCTTAAAAACTACATTTCCCAGATTCCCTTGCAGCAAGGACTGGTTAAATTCTGCCTCTGCTTCCTCCAGCATTGGAGGCACTGATGGGAGACAGGAAGGCAAGAGGAAGAAAGCAATAATGTATTTGTTTCTGGTAGTGGTTTAAGTGACTGCAGCTACCGAGATGAAGTGTGGGGAGAGATCAGGCAGTGATACCAAGAGCAGCAACCACACAGCAGCTAATAGTTCTGGCCATGGTGACATCAGAAGCAGGTCTCTTCTAGCTCCTGAGCACCAATGGAGGTGAAGAGTCTGGTCTCCCCACAAGGCAGTGGTGGCAGTGGACCTGGCAGCAGCCATCTCTGTGGCACAGTGAGCATAGACTCTGGGTTATACTATTTCCCCTTCTCTTTACAGGCCTCCTGCTGTCACTAAGCTCTGTTTCAGCCCACCTATCCCTTCTGCAATCCCAGTCCTTTCCATTTGTAATCAATGCCCTCTATTAAACACCTACAATTGTCCCTGTGTTTGAAATACCTACAGTTGCTTCTGTTTCTAACTAGATACTGACCAGTACAGAAGGTCTCACTGAGAAAGTGACATTTGAGTAGAAACTTGAAGAAACTGGAGTGAGTTCTGTGACTATCTGGGGAAATCCAGATCATGAGGGCACTGAAATGAGACTATTATCCTAAAAAGTTTTGGGATCCCCTATTGAATATGTGGAAAGGGTAGCAAAGTAAGGTGGGAATCATCATAACTCTAAAGGGACATTAGAGCCCAGCAGTATGAAAATGGAGAAACTGTGGGAACTATGATTTAAAACAGGGGCTGGCAGACTATGGCCCATAGGTCTAATCCAGCCCACAATATGGTTTTATAAATAAAGTTTTATTGGCACACAACCCATAACCCAATCACTTACATGTTGCATATGGCGGCATTTGCACCGTAATGGTAGAATTAAGTATTTGCAAGAGACCTTATATCCCATAGACCTAAAATATTCACTTTTTGGCCCTTTATGAAAAAAGTTTGCCAATCTTAATTTAAAGAGTTAGTCTTCTCAGTGCTAAAGTGAAAGTGATTTTAGATGGAAAAGTAACAAGATATGGCTAGTAAAACAAATGTGTAGCTTGACATACAGAATGTAGAGTCTTGGTACAAAGTGAATAGAAGGATAAGGAAATAGAAACCTGCGAGCATTGCATTACATAATTTTTAACCTCAAAGGAATCTGAATACCAACAAGCACCAGGCAGTGGCTGGGGTAATAAATGAGGCACAAAAATCCTCCAGTGGTGTAATTTTTTGAGCAAGATGACACCTGATTAACATAATCAGAACAAAATACAAAAGTATCTGTGTCCAGGATGTGGTGAAAATTCAGGAGTACTGGATAAGAGAAAACTGAAAACCAAACCTAATCCTAAATGCTGGGGCAGGGAGGGGAGAGAAATGCATTTTCCATTCTGACTACATCTTCCCCAGATGAGTACCTTCCCTCCACTTCATCTTTTCTTTTTGCCTAGATTATACCCCACTCTGAGCACTGAGGTAGAATAGTAAAAATCACCTTTGAATATGGAAATTTAGCCCCTTGTTTTCTTAAAATGTACAGAACTAGAAACTAACATTTGCATTTCAGTCTTCAAATTTCCACAGACCTTCATGAGCCAAGAGGCAGTTAACACAAACATTCCTGGGTAAACTCTGTTTTCTATTGGTAAATAAATCTTTTTATATTAAGGTGAAACAATAATAATCCTTTTAAACAATCATGTGGAGTGTGATTACAAAATAGCTCATTTGGAAAAAAACATTATCAGTTTATGAGATCCTCAGAGATTCTAAGATGGAAGGTGCACGGATAAAACCAACTGTTATGGGCTTTGTTATTTCCACAGCACACAGAAGCAAGATTCCCATTCTAATACCATAATGAGAAAACAATGCAAATTCTGATTAAGTAAAAAGTGAGAACACTTGTTACAGACAAACACAACGTCTTCTCATACCCTTGCTGGCATCGAGGAGAAATTGCAAGAGAGGTTTCTGAACTCCGGGGGCTCCTCAGGTACCATTCAGCTCTGCACTCGCATTCTGAGCACGCTCCCTTCAGCGTCTCTGTAATGCTAAGGTTTTGCTAGGAAATGCAAACAATTATATCTTGTAATATTCCACTCACTTGCTATTTACCCAAGGTTTCCAGAAAGGAGAATTCCATCTAGCCTCATCTAAGTCATGCTGAGCTCATTTCAATGGTGAGTTTTCCAGAACAGTAGTAACTTCCCTGACTTGGACTTCTTGGTAAATTGTCAAGCCTAAGTCACTCAACCATCAGAAGGGAAAGGAGCCTTGAATACTGTTGCCAAGGTTTGGTTTGGTTTCTCTGAGTAACTCCTAGAATAAGGAAGAAACAACTAGAGTTCATTCACTCAACAAACAGTAACTGAGCCCCTTCCTTGTACTAGATGCTATTGCAGCTGCTGAAGATACAGTTAGGAAGATAATAGTCAGGATTTCCTCTGCATGGAACTTCAGATCCAGCACAAATGGGAAAGAGAAATCATCAATCATATCAATAGTTTTATGAAGAGATGTACCAAAAATTGTTTCCTCCTGAATATGGCAATCACCTTTATTAACCTTAGTTACACAAGGACAAAGCTATTGACATCTAAATCAATGCAAGTTCATCATAATTGTACTAGTAAAGATAACATCTACTTTCGGAACTATTCGTGAACAGTCTCTCAGCTCAAGGAGTTTTTCTCCTACTGCCACACACACATCAGGCTCACTTCTCCACAAAACAGAAATTGTGGGTGCTTGGAAAATATATTCTTACTCTAATCAGCCTTTTACATTTTCATGTTCTTACCTTCAATTCCCTCATTCACTCACTACAATCTGGCTTATATTTCCATCATGCCAGTTGACTACTGCCAAGTTTGTTAATGAAGTCCCTGCTGCTAAATCCGACAGACAAATGCCATTCCTGTTCACTGATCTTCTCTGCGTCCACTAGAGCTTAGCACTGTTCTATCCTTTCTTCCATGGCACTGTATTTTTGTGGTTTACCTTTTACTTTCTTGCCCTTTTTTGCCCACTAATCCTCCTTCAAATGTTGATATCCCCCCAGTGATGTGTCTACAAACTTTTCTCTTGGCTTCATACTCTTTTTTCTACCTTCCATAACCATCTATTTGCCAATGACTTGCAAATTTATTGGTCCAGCTCATACCTTTCCCCTAAGCTAAAGTACAACATGCTTGATTGCCTACTTGACATTTCCCTTTGGATACACCCACAAGCACCTCAAAATCAACATATGTAAAACTAAACTCTTTTTTTAAGATATTTATTTATTTTTAGACAGAAGAGAAGGGAGGAAGAAAGAGAGGGAGAGAAACATCAGTGTGTGGTTGCCTCTTATACAGCCCCTACTGGGGACCTGGCAGGCAACACAGGCATGTGCCCTGACTGGGAATTGAACCAGCAACCCTGTAATTTGCAGACCAGTGCTCAGTGCACTGAGCCATACCAGCCAGGGCTAAAACTGAACTCTTGACCCAATCCCCTAACCCAATTTTCTCCAAAGTCCTCTGCCTCCATGAAAAGCACCACCAGTTGTTACAATCCAGAAACTTCAGAGATGATCTTTCTTCTTTCTTACCTACCACAACCCAATCAATGCCAAGAACTATTGATTCTACTTCCTAAATATCTTTAGGACCTAACCAAATCTATGACCACGACTACAGTCCAAGCCAACATTGTCTTCTTCCTTGACCACTACAAGAGCTATCTCCCATTTTTATCCCTTTCTAACCCATTCTCCACATTGCAGCCAGAGTAATCTCTTAAAACACAAATCTGATCATGGCGTTTCCTGCTTCAAACCCTTCAGTTACTCTCAACTGCTCTTCAGATAAAATCCAAAAACCTTAACCTAGCCATGCCTGATCAGGCACCTGCCAATTGTCCTTTGCTGATCCCAAGGCTATGTCAAGCTCCCTCTGTTCCCAAGCATAGAATTCACTGCACATCCCCATTTTTTCTAACATGAAATTTGTAATCAAATGATTGACGTCTTTCTCCCATGCAGAAATGTTAGCTCCATGAGGGCACAGAATAACTTAAGCACATTTAAAAGAATGAATGAGTCAGTGAATCAATGACTAAAATAATTTCAAGAACTTCCTATATCTGGATTATGGCATCCTGTGACTTGCAGCCCAAATACCATATGCCTAGTGATTTAGTGAAATCCATCCTGTATTATCTATCACTTACATGGAGGGAAGAAAATGTTGCTTTGTCTTTGCAAGCAAGAAAGCAACATGAGATATATGTTATTCAATAGATTCATGCTCAAAGTTAATTAGTTAATCAGCTAAGTGTTTTTCTCCCAAACTTCTTTTTCTCTATCTTCTCTCCACAATACAGGCAGTCAAAAGCTCAATGAGAAACATAGCATCCTGTTGTGTCAGGTCTGGCCCTAGCTGGCTCAAAGCAGTGTCCATCTATCCCACCTCAGACCACCAATACATCCTTTCCCATATATCTCACCCACCCATGCAAGCAAGACCGAAACTATTTTAAATGCCAGTAGTTAGCATTAGCCTGGATTCCATTCTGCTTCATTGGCTTTGACCTTTTGCTTTGTTAGTTTCTACTTTCTTTAGATCTTCAACTTCTAATTTACCCTTCAGCACCATCCACCTCTATCTATGTTCTCCTGTCTAGTGCATCAGGTAGTTTTTACTAGATATCAATCCAGTTCAAATTTTAGTGACTTAAAGAATAACCACTTATTATATCTCAAATGTGTGAGGGTTGGCCATCATGAGCTAGTTTACACGGGTTTTAGCCAGAGGTGGCTCTGTTCCACATGTCTCTCTCCCCCTCCTCCTGAGACCAGTGGGCTCACCTGACCCTGTTGTTCTCATGTCGATGGTAAAGACACAGGAGGTGAAAGTCCCAGTGCACAAGTCCAAACTGAGCCTCTGCCTGTATCAGATCTGCTATCACCCCATTGGCTACTGCCAGTCACATGGCCAAGCCCAGCATCAAGGAGTAGGACTGTCTCCCCTCCATTGCAAAACTGCAAAGAAAAGGGCACAGATCTTGGGATGGTTGAAAAACTGAGGCAAAGTATGCCATCTACTATCCAGACTGACCTGACATGCACTTAAACACCATCTTAGTATTCCACATAGAGCACAGGTTGAAGACAGATATTCTAGCATCCCCTGTCTCTTCACTCCCTTATCCCTATTATTGTGGGGAAGAGCATGAGACAGCATGGTTCAAGATGACTAATTGATAATGAAGAATTTAAAAATATAGTCAATGGTTGAATGTTTTATTTTAAATATTTTTTAAGGTGAGTTGCTTGCTATCTCTAGGCAGAGGGAAATTTATTTTGAAGGCACAACATAAGAGGAGGGTTGTGTGCTATTTTGGTATTATCTATGCCCTTAGTATGCAAAATGTGTCCACAGACTAGCAGCCTGAGCATTGTTTATGGACTTGTTGGAAATGCAGAACTTCAGGCTCTGCCCTATACCTGCTGAATCAAAACCTGCCTTTTAACAAAATCCCCATGTGAATTGTACGCATGTTAAAGTTGGAGAAACACTGAACCATGTCATGACTCCTTCAAATTCAGGGAAATACCAGGAGGCAACTTTGGAAATGATGAGGATCAAGATTGGATCTGACCGGTTCCCACTCTTACAGGCAGTGAACTGGACAGCACACAGCACTGCTGCTGCAGCCATTAGGTTATTAAACTCAACACTTTGGTTTCCAAAACCTCCCATGGGGAAGTGGACAATGCATTCTTCAATGAACAGTCTATTTCTTTTGAAATCATGAAATTTCAAGCAAGTTACAAGAAAGGTCAGGCTGAAAATTAAAGCTATAATTTTATTGGGTGACTCCTCTCAGGCAGACAAAGCTGTTTTTTCTTCTCTGCATTACTTTTATTGAATTTCTGGGTCATTTCAAAGGGAGGGGGAAGGTATGCCCAGACTGAATAGGCAAGTACAGTCTGTTGAGTAAGAAAAAAAGTATAAAAGATTATTATCAATTGTGAAACACTAGCTTATGATGGCTGACAAAAATAACTCAGAAACCATATAGCAAACACAAGCAACCAAGCTATTTTCTTATGTAGAAATAATATACATAGAAAATATGAAAAAGAAAGTGAATTTTCAAACATAATTTATCTATCAGGAACGCAGGGGAAAATGTGCTACATGTATCTGGATGAGAGCAATATGTCTATATTTCTATCTCCATCCCTCTCTCCATCTACTTCTATGATGGGAACCCCCCAAAAGGGAATTTATTTATAAAAAATTGTGTATTTATTCTTACATGTTTAAATTTCAGCCACCTTCAAAGTACTCTCTGTTTGATGCAATATACCTATCAAGACTTTCTTCCACTGTTCAAAACAGCTTTTTGAACTCGTCGATTTTGATGCTTTTTAGTGCTTCTGCCCTTTTTTGTTTTACCTTGTCTGTATGAGCAAAACATTTCCCTTTGAGGACTTCTTTTATCCAGGGAAACAAACCAAAACTCTCTCAGGGTGACATTGGGTGAATGGGGAGAGTGGGGCACAGGGGTCAAGCCAATTTTGGTCAAAAACTAAACACTTAGGGTGGTCATGACATGGGCAAATGAACTCAGTCTTCAAATAAATTCACTGAAGCCAAAAGCAGCCTCTCACAGAAATGCCAGCTGGCACACTGATACAGATGGGTTCCTAGAACACTCACCTAGCAGGAGAAGCCTGTACTACAAGAGGCCCACCCTCCAGAAGATAATTCTGGGATTTTTGGGTTCCCCCTCTATATCTATATCTATACCTGCAAGTTTCCTGTGCCCTTTTGTAATTCTTCCCTTCCCTATCCCTGCCCCCAAGCAAACACTTAGCTGTTTTGTTATTATAAAATAGCCTGCACTTTCTACAATTTTATATAAGTGAAACCATATATTATGTCCCCCTTTATTCATCTGGCCTCTTTCATTCAGAATAATGATTTTGAGATGCATCCATGTTGTATCAGTAGTTGTTTCCTTTTTATTGCTGAGTAGTTTTCCATTGGATAACTTACCCATTGCCTGTAATGGACACTTGGGTCACTTCTATCAAGGCCATTAGAAATAAAGTTGCCATGAAAATGTGGGTACAAGTCTTTATGTGGATATATGTTTTTACTTTCCTTGGGTACACACCTAAGAATAGAATGGCTGGGTCATTTGGTAGGTGTACTCCTATGTTTAACTCTTTAAAAAAGCACTGTCGAACACTTGCTAAAGCAGCAGTATCATTTTATATTCGCAGTAGCAGTTTAAGAGTTCTAGTACTGCCCTGGCTGGCATAGCTCAGTGGATTGAGCTCGGGCTGCGAACCAAAGCATCGCAGGTTCGATTCCCAGTCAGGGCACATGCCTGGTTTGCAGGCCACGGCCCCCAGCAACCGCACATTGATGTTTCTCTCTCTCTCTCTTTCTCCCTCCCTTCCCTCTCTAAAAATAAATAAATAAAATCTTAAAAAAAAAAAAAAAAGAGTTCTGGTACTCACCAGAATTTGATATGGGCAGTCTTTTTCATTTTAGCCATAAGTGGGTATGTGGTGTTATTTCACTATGGTTATAGATTGCATTTTTCTAATTTCTCTCAGAACATGGTGGCCCATGGGTATATCTTATTTTTGAAGTGTCTGTTCAAATATTAGCCCATTTTTACTGGGTTACTTTGCTTCTTGTTATGAAGCTGTGCAAGTTCTTCATTTAGTCTAGATGTAAGTCCTTTGATATAGGATATAAGAAAAATTTTAAGGTTCTTTCTTACTGTTACAAATTACTATTCCATAGTTTGGATATATTCTTGAATATTCAGATATTTTTAATTATGAAATCAAATGATACAATAAGTTTTTACTTTTCACTCAATTATTTGTAATTCATGCAGATGTAATCCACTCCAGTATTGATAGATACAATGTTAAGAATTCCAAAGTGTATTTATTTTGTTTTCTAGGACCTCAGGAGTTTAAAATATACACTGTGGCTTTATACTAAGAGCAACTATTTTGTCTACTGGCCCATAGCTGTGGAAGAAATGGAACCTGTTTGGAAAAAAAAGAACAAAAGAAAAAATGTCTTAGAGAAAGGAATCTTGTACCTTAGGGCCCCAAACAAGCACATGCCCTTAAAGATCAAAGGAGCTCCCCCAACACCCTAATAAGCCTTAGCCCAAGGGGTTGTGAGGTCATTTGTAAGAGATCACAGCCATGACACTGGAAAACACAGCCAGGTCTTATTTGGAGACCAAACAGATAGGTTTGGTTACTGGTCAGTGAGGCCAAGGGAGCTAAAAAGACCAGAAATACGGTCAGGCAGTGTCAATATCTCTGGGGTCGCACAGCCAAGACTGGGTTCCCTCAGGGCACCAGGGCTTCTGATGCTTTCTTAAATATTGGGCATGTGTCCAGAACTGTTCTTGAGCTTGAGAACAAAGGAGCAGAAAAGACAGGATTCCTGCCTCAAGCAACTCACACTCTAAGGAAGGCAGACAACTTTAAAAAAGAAAATGAAGCCCAGGAAGAGAACCTAAGAGCAGCTCAGGTTGGCAGGGCCCATCCAGGAGAACAGCCACAAGGCACAGAGCCCAGCACAACTGCTGAGCAGTGTAGCACAAAGTGTGATTAGTGATGTGCACATTTTTCCTGACAACTCAGGGCAGACATCCCCTCAAGTGGAGGGTTCAAAGCAACAGATTCAGAGCAAGACCCAAAGGTAAAATAAGACAGCATAATAATAGCACATTGGCATTAGTTAAGAGGCAGAAAGCCTTATACTTCAGAAAATGAACTTAAACCACAGAAACACGTAACTCCCAAACTGTCTTCAATGATCAGCCTGTTTCTGGACAGCAGCACATGAAAGCTTGGCAAATCAGGGATAGAATCTAAGAAATCAGTGACTTCAAAGATCCCAGAGTCAGAGATGGTACTTCAACTCTCGCTGCCTCCGTTAGCTGAGACTATGCCTGTCTCGAGTGAGATGGTTGTGTTATAATTGCTATAATTAGACATATGCCAAAGTCCATTGTTTGGTAACACTCTGTGGAATATTATTTAGATTCTTCTCATGCCAATTCCCATAAAAGAGGCATAAAAAAAAGAAGGAAATCCTACCATTTATGACAACATAGATAAACCCAGAGAATATTATGCTAAGTGAAATAGCCAGACGCAGGAAGACAAATACTTTATGATCTCACTTATAGGTGGAATCTAGAAAATTCAATCTCCTATAATAGAGTGTAGAGTGGTGGTTGCCAGGGGCTTTGGAGAAGGGGAAAGGAAGAGATGTTGGTTAAAGGGCAAAACTTCCAGCTGTACGATATTAAGTTCCAGTGATCAAGTGCACAGCATGCTGATTATAGTTAGCAAAGCTGTATTGTATACTGACATTTGCTAAGAGAGTAGATCTTAAGTGCTCTCACCACAAAAAGAAGTTACTGTGTGAGGTAATAGATGTGATATTTAACTTGACTGTGCTAATCATTCAAAATGTATATGTACAATGAAAAGATCACATCACACACCTTCAAAACAAGATCACATTTTACAACCAAAAAATAAAGAAATAAATGTAAAAATAATTTTAAAAGCCATATTCAAGATGATGGCTGAGAGGCTATGCAAGAAGAAATAACTCAAAAACTCAATTCAGAACTGTCCTAGTGACAGTCCACTACCTCTGGGACAATGTCAGCTTGGTCACTGATTAGGCGCCGAACATCAGGACTCCCCCCCACACAACTAACTGTCACCAAAGCCAGAGGTCTCTGCCACCATACTCCCAGAAAACAGACTCCATGCCCAGCTTGCTTCCTCCTGCCATTTCACTCAAAAATCTCTCTTATGTTTGTGTCTTATTGGCTGACCCAGTCACATGACTGCACCCAGTACCAACTGAGTCTGGAAAAGTGAGTATTCTACTCCCTGCTGGGGTAGGAAGAATTCATACTGTGAAAAAGTCTTCCCCTCCAAAAAAAACAACAACAACAAAAAAAAACAAACAGATTTTTCAGAAGATTCTGCATGGCTGCAAAATGTAACAAATGTCCACACTGCACATGGGCAGATCTATCAAACCCAGGCCACAGTCACCACACTAGGGCTGGGAATGGGAACAGAGGGACTGGAACCCATGACACTCTGTCAGTGTCTAGTTTTACCAAATGCCATACTCATTCCCACCCAGTCAAATGGTTCCCACTAATGCTCATTTACTTTTTTCTCATCTCTTTACAGAAGTTCAAACCAAGCTTCAGCCTCAGGTGCTGCCACAGAATGATGGATAAGACTGAGTCTCTGACTTACTGTTGCTAGAGAACAAGCCTGCTCTCATTTTAAAGGTCTTTTGTCTGCTCTGCACACAATAATGATTAGCTAACAATTGCTATTGTATTTTGGCAAGTACATTGAGACTTGTAAAAAACACACTTCTTTATTTCTATGGGAGAAAAGCTAAAAGTCTGAACAATGATAAAAACATCGGAGGCCAAGGAGAGTAGAAAAGTTCCAAAGACTACCAAAGGCTATTTTCCAGATAATAGCAGACTGAAAAGAAGGTCATGTTGGCAAGATAAGGAGACTCTGAAAAGAGAAGATCAAAGCAACCATTTGAAATGAATCTATATGATTAATATCGCAGAGATACCATTTCATTCTCTTGCTTGATTTCATGAAATAAAGATTAATAAGTATAAACCAGGAGAAAAGGTGTTAAATTGTTCAGGCAAATGGATATCTGTAATATCAGATATCTCCTTTGTTTACAGACATCCTTATTTTTAAAAATGAGAAAAATAACTCTACAAGGTAAAGTTAGCTGTGTTGGTCAAATAACTTTTTCTAGGAAAAATTTTCTGAAATGTTTTCTTAAGGGCAACACATTGAATTGGAAGATGGCGGCCAAGTAGGTGGAAGCTGAGCCCACTTGCTTGTGCCCCTAGCGCTAATTTTCAACTGATTTTCTGACAAGTGACCTGAACAGTCAATGGAATCTTAGCTGATAAAAATTTTTGAGGCCAAGGAGTAAGAGGAGGCTTTGCAACATCCAGTAAGGGATTTTACAAGTTGAAGGGAAAATACCCTGCAGGAGTTGCCTGAAGCAAAGGAGAGAACAGAGGAAAGTACAGCTTGGTGGCTCCCTCCCCTCCGGGAGTGAGGGCCCTCAGTCCCACACAGCAAACCCCCAACCCTAATTGGGAGAGACTTGGGAAGATATACGGAATCTGAGAAACTCAGGCTGCACACACACAACAAGCAGCACGTCCTTGGCTGCAGTGCCAACAAGGAGAGTTCAGGAGAGAAACTGTGGCTCCTAAGACTGTTGGAGACACCAACAGGCTGTGGCCAGCCCTTGCAGAGGAAGACGCTTTACCTTTTGGGGAGGTGGAGTGTGCAGAAAGCTGGCAGTGGCTGAAGCTGCAGTGTGGGTGCCACATAGGGACTTTCGTTAAGAGGGGAGAGGAGGTGTGGCTGAGCAGGGAATTCATGTACACACAGCTGCCCTGCCAGCAAAGAGGTCGGATTCAAAGCGCAGTTGGTGCTCACTGAACCCAGCTGGCCAGGAAGAGTAGAATCCTGCACGGTGAAGGGATTGCTGGGGACTGTGCACAGGTTTGGGCCTGAGCCTCCTGTGAGGACAGTGAGCCAAGAACTGGACCAGCTAGAGCTGAGCACCTGTAATTATCTGTAACCAGGCAGGCCCACCCAATCTGCAGAACACAAATCTCTGGGAAAGGGAAGGTGTACCCATCCCCCACCTGCAGGACTGCGAACTCCACAAGGCCAGGCTCAAGAAACCCTTGCCCTTGTCAAGGACCTATCCTCAGGGGAAAGAAAATCTCCAAAGGAGCCCTTTATAAACTTTTATCAGACACTATGCTGGCTCCTCCTCAGGCCCTATTCCACTGAACAGCACAGCAGAGAGATTAGAAATTGGCCCAGCAGGAGTTAGTTATTCAGGGCCGAATCCAGCCTTGGCTCTCACACAGGGCTGCCATCAGTGCCAGGGTCAGGGAAGAACTGACTCTTTTACATAGATTGGCCCCTCACATGAAACAGACAGCTAATTTTCAGATACTATACATTAGTAAAAATAATCTGGACAGACCAACACTTGTGGCACAGGGGCAGGAAACACTCCCACCATCTTCCCTGAAGGCTGAACAGCACCTCCAGGGGTTGATCCAGGGATCCCACCCTCCTGATCACACCACAGGCCCCCTCCAGAGGCAGGTGGAGGAGGTACATGCGGTATACTGTTAGATAAACCACCCCTGGGCCTTGTGCTGAAAAAAAGTCATGAGGGCAGAAGAGCAGGGACCACCCCAGCCTAAAGGAGACAGCCAGAGACTATAGCTTTCTTGTAGCCTCAAACAGGCTGCTTAAAGCTAGACTGGGACACCAGCTGATATCCGGGACAGATCCTGAAGGAGAAGACAGTAGGCCAACAAACACATGATTCTGCTGCGATGAATTCCACCTCATTTTTTTTTCATTATTTGTCCTTTCTCTCTCCTGCATAGATTTTGAACATGTTTTCTTTGTCTTCAATGTCATTCCTATTATTTCACTATTTTTATTTTATATATATATTTACTTTTACCAATTTTATTTTTGTTTTAGTTTTAATTCCAATCTCATATTTTACTCTTTCCTTTTCTTACTCCATTTTGCCTTCATCCTTCTTTTCAGTTTTGTATTAAATTTTACTTTTTCCCACCTGGCTGGTGTAGCTCAGTGGATTGAGCGCGGGCTGCGAACCAGGCATCGCAGGTTCGAATCCCAGTCAGGGCACATGCCTAGGTTGCAGGCCATGTCCCCCAGCAACCGCACATTGATGTTTCTCTCTCTCTCTCTCTCTCTCCCTCACTTCCCTCTCTAAAAAAAATAAATAAATAAAATCTTTAAAAAAAAAATTTTACTTTTTCCCTTTCTATGCCTTGTTTCAATTCTTCACTTACTATTTCTTCTCCCTCCTTCCTCTCAAAACCATCTTTCTTTCCATTAGTCATCTCACATTCTTTTTTCCTTTCTTATAATATCCTTATTGTCATTCCACCTTTATTAACATTTGCTCAGTTGTCATTGATACTGGGGTTGTTGTTGCATTTCTTCAATTCTCTCCCTAGGTGTTCCACATTTTTTAATTTTAAATCTCACATTTTACTGTTTCCTGTCCAACTCAATTTTGCCTTCCTCCTGCCCTGTCTTATTTTTTTTTAAGATTTTATTTATTTATTTTTAGAGAGGGAAGTGGGGGGGGAGAGAGAGAGAGAGAAACATCAATGTGCGGTTGCTGGGGGATATGGCCTGCAACCTAGGCATGTACCCTGACTGGGAATCGAACCTGCGATGCCTGGTTCGCAGCCCGTGCTCAATCCACTGAGCTACACCAGCCAGGGCCTGCCCTGTCTTATTTTTGTTTTAAACTTTATTTTCTCCATGTCTTAGCCTCATTTCTAAACCCTACACTTATTATTTCTCCTCCCTCTATCCTCTCAAAATCAGTTTTATTTCCTTTAGACATCTCACAATCTTTTTAATCTTTTCTTTCTTTTTTCTTTGTTAAAATATTATTATTCTCTTTCCACCGTTATCAGTCTTTGCTCCTTTGTCATGGATATTGCTGTGGTGGTAGTTTTTTTTCATTTGGTTCCTATTTTCTCATTATCTTTTCCTCCAAAAATGCGTATTGTACTCTTCCCCTGTCTTACCTCAATTAGTCCTATTTTCTCCCTATTTTATTTATGTGGTATATTTTATTTTCTCCTTTTCTTCACCTTATTACTATTCCCTACTCTTCTTATTTCTCTTCCTCCTACCCTTTTAAAATCTTTTTTGTTTCCATTAGCCACTTCATATTTCCTTTTCCTTTTGTATAACATTCTTATTCTCTTTCCTCCTTTATAAATCATTTGCTGTTGATATCACAGGAGTAGTTGGGGAGTATTTTTGCTGGTGTGGGTTTTGTTTGCTGGGTTGTTTTGTTTTGTCCTGGCAGCTCCTATGTAACAGCATAAAAGACACAGTGAGGGTTGTGACTCTCAGCCAGGCAGAGAGGAGACCCCAACAATGACAAACCAATGACAATCAAAGCACAATAACAACAAGAGAGCCCACATAAGTGGCATAAAGGGCATCCCAAGAGCATTCATCTCAGGAATTCAGGGAGACGGCACCAATGAGTATCATAGGACTCCTACCACAGAAGGACACCCTACAAAGACAGGGAGTCAAAGCAGATCAATGTAATACTCAGAAACAAACAAAAAGAGCCACCTTCACTGGGAAGACGAAGAAACAACCCCCAATTAGAAGAAACAGTGCTAAATGTAACTGAGGCAAGCAATTTATCAGAAATAGAGTCCAAAGTAACGGTTATAAGGACACTAAAGGAACTCAGTGAGAAGTACAAGGAACTTAGTGAGGATTACATAAGCGTGAACAAGGACATAGAAACTATGAGGAAGAACCAGGAGGAAATGAAGAATGCAGTATCTGAAATGAAGAATACACTAGAAGTAATTAAAATCAGGCTAGGTGAAGCAGAGGACTGGATCAGTGAATTGGAAGACAAAGTAGAACAAAACTACCAGTCAGAGCAACAAAAAGAAAACAGACTTAAAAAGAATGAAGATAGTTTAAGGGAGCTGCAGGACAACATGAGATGAAACAATATTCATATCATAGGGATTCCAGAAGGAGAAGAAAAGGGTCTTCTCTCCTTTCTTTTCTTGATAAGTCTGGTTAAAGGTTTGTCAATCTTGTTTATCTTTTCAAAAAACCAATTCTTGGATTCATTTATCTTTTTTATTGTTTTTTTTTCAGACTCTATTTTAGTTATTTCTTCCCTAATATTTATTAACTTCCTTCAACTCACTTTGGGATTTTTTGTTGTTATTTTTCAAGTTCCTTTAAGTGTAAAGTTAAATTGCTTATTTGAGCTTTTTCTTGTTTCTTGAGACAGGCCTGTAATGCTACGAAATTCCCTCTTTCCTAAGAGGTAATAATCCCTGTTTACCACAGATTTTGGGTTGTTGTGTTCTCATTTTCATTTTTTTCAAAGCATTTTTTATTTCTTTCATGATTTCATTGTGGCCCATTCACTGTTTAATAACATGTTATTTTGTTTCCATGTTTTTGTATATTTTTCAGTTTTCTTCTTGTGTTTATTTCTAGTTTCGTAGCATTGTGATCAGAGAAGATGGTTGATATAATTACAATCTTAAACTTAGGGAGACTTGTTTTGTGTCCAAACATGTGGTCTATAATAGAAAACGTTCCATGTGCACTTGAAATGTTTGTACATATATTCTGTGACTTTGGGCTGAAATGCTCTGTAGATGTTAAATCCATTTTATGTAATGTGTCATTTAAGGCTTCTGTCTCCTTGTTGATTTTCTGTCTGGAAGATCTATCCATTGAATTCAGTGGAGTGTTAAAATCCCCTGTTATGATTGTATTTCTGTCTATCTCTCTCTGTACGTCCATCAAGATTTGCTTTACACACTTATGTGCTCCTATGATGGGTATATAAATGTTTGCTAGGGTTATATCCTCTTGTTGGATTGTTCCCTTTATCAGTATGTAGTGTCCTTCTTTGTTTCTTACAATAGCCTTGGTTTTAACATCTATTTTGTTGGATATAAGTACTGCTACCCAGATTTTTTTTCCTTTCCATTTACACGAAATATCTTTTTCTATCCCTTTACTTTTAGACTATGGGCATCTTTTGATCTGAGATAGGTCTTCTAGAGACAGCATATATATGGGTCTTGTCTTCTTATCCATTCAGCTACCCTATGTGTTTTGATTGGAGCATTTAAGCCATTTACACATAAAGTGATTATTGATAGATATATATTTATTGCCATTTTATTTTTCTCTTTTTTTTCTTTCTCTTTTTCTTCTTCTTAAATCCAGCCCTTTAACATTAGTTGCAGTACTGGTTTGGTGGTAACAAATTCCTTTAGCTTTTTCTTATCTGGGAAGCTCTTTATTTATCCTTCAATCTTAAATAATAGCCTTGCTGGGTAATGTAGCCTTGGTCTTAGGACCTTGCTTTTCATTACCTTGAATATTTCATGCCATTCCTTTCTGGTCTGAAATGTTTATGTTGAGAAATCAGATGACAGTCTAATTGGAGCTCCTTTTAGGTAACTAACTGATTTTCTCTTGTGTTTTTTAAGATTCTCTCCTTGTCTTTAAACTTTGCCATTTTAATTATGATGTGTGTTGGTGTGGGACTCTATGGGTCCAATTGGTTTGAGGCTCTGAACTTCCTGGGCTCATGTGTCTTTTTCCTTCACCAGATTAGGGAGGTTTTGATCATTATTTCTTCAAATAGGCTCCTGATCCCTTGCTCATTCTCCTCTACTTCTGGTTTTCCTATAATGAGGATGTTGTTACACATCATGTTTTCCCAAAGGTTTCTTATACTCTCACTTTCTTAATTCTTGTTTTTCTTTTGCTATTTTTCTTGGGTGATTTTTTTTTCTACTTTATCTTGAGGTAGAATCAGTCTACTGATTCTACTGATTCCAAATCACTGAATCAGTCTTATCTAATCTACTGTTTATGTCTTCCAGTGTTTTATTTATTTCAGACATTGCACTCTTTATTCTGACTGGTCCTTTTTTATGGCTTCTATATCTTTTTTCATGCTGTTGACTATCCCTATATACATTACTCTAAACTCCATAACTGATATATTGCTTGCCTCCATTTCATTTTGTTCTTCTTTTGGAGAATTTTCTTGTTCTTTCACTTGGGACCTGTTTCTTTGTCTTCCCATTTTAGTGGCCTCTTTGTGTTTGCTTCTATGTATTAGGTAGATCTGCAAAGACTCTGATGCAACCCCATGTCACATGCTGCCTGTGACTGGCCCTGGGCAACTTATTCGAAGCTATCATTGATCCACAGTTTTTGGATCCCTCTGCTGGGCCTGGGTGTGTACAGAAAGAACCGGGCTATGCACCAAACCCAGCTTTTACCAGCACTGTGCCCAGGGAAGGGTCAGCTGAAGTCTCAAAGATCCCAGAGATACTCTGCCTGTAGGCTTTCTGTCAGGCTTAAACACTGAAATTGCCTTCAGCTGTACTCCTCTGTAGCCGAGCTTAAGTTCCACAGGGCAGGGTGAGAGGGATTCCTGCGGTGGGGCTATTGATTCCCCTCAGGCTGATGCTACTTGGAGGGGAGTGTTCTGCCTGAGAAAGATGTCCTCTGCAGTATGGGGAATGACTCAGCACAGGAATCCTGTCTGTTAACCCTCAACTCTCTTTCCAGAGCCACCAACCTCAGATTCTCCTCTCCTCAGATTCTCCTAGTTCATCCTGCCCTTCCTCTACCAGTGCCCTGGGTAAATGCCAGCAAATGTAATTTTGTTCATTGGCCCTTTCAGAGGCTCTCTGTGTCTCCAGCTCTCTCTCCCTGATGAACAGAAATCTGGCTGCTTTCCACAGCTGCATGTTATCTGGGTTCCTTTTCGGCTCTGGTGCTGTAGGCAGGGGAGCACAGCTTGGGGTTTAGACCTAACACTTTTCAGGGGGAATTCCTCTGACTGCTGACATAGCCCTCCAGCACTTCAGCTGCTGCCCATGCAGCGCAGCCAGCCCTCTCGCATCTCCTCTGCACTCCCCACCACTCTCACTGTAGTGATGTTTTTCTTCCATATGTTCTTTGTTATAAGGCTTCTCCATAGCTAGTGCTCAGTTGGTTATTCAGGATGATTTTTCTATAATTTAGTTGTAATTCCAGTGTTGTCCTGGGAGGAGGTTAGTGTAGCTTCCAGCTATTCCGCCACCATCTTGGATCTCCATGTTTTATTTTTTACAAAATAATGAGTATATAACTTGACACATGAAATAGCAACCAAAAGTTTATTTTATAATTAACTTTTTAAGGTCTTAAGTGGGATAATAAATACAAATTAGACAACTAATGGGTGTAAGAGAGTTTAATATGTGAATAAGAATACTTTGATCAAAATAAGTATCTTAAGCCTGAAAGCTTTAAAAATATATCTCAGGTTAGTTTTGGAACTATCAGAAAGCTTAGAAAATTTAAGCCTTCAGTCCACATGGCTTCTTAAAGAGCCGCTTTATTAAAAAAAAAAAAAAAAAAAAAACTCCCTTTCAAATGAACGTGTGGCCATCAACCTGGATAAATTTCTGAGCAATGTTTAGCAGGCAGCCTGCCTCCCATATCCAGCACTGCCTTGCTCTTAAGCAGCAATAGGACCCCATATACCTAGTAAGCCTGGCTTTTCAATGAATTCTCTTGAAAGGAACGGGACTTTCCATTTCCCAAGCTTTCATAAAAATTTTTTCAAAGAAACTTTATATATTATACAGCAGAAAGTCACACAGCCACCACTTTCCTACCTCCTTGACCCGCATGCTCAGCTAGACCCATACAAGCTGCTTTCATTACACAATAAATGTTCTCCAAGCTCAAGATGTACCTGCAGAGACAGAGATAGATGAGAAAGGTGGATACTCACCAAGAAGGCAATTGATTTCACTGATGTAGGTGCTAATCACATTGGTGACATTAAGCCTGGACAGAGAAGAATTACACTTGCAGGCAGATGGAGACAGTGCCCTTTATTTGCAAGTTCCTGGGTGTGCACAGCTGGTCCTGGACAAAATAGTGAAATTAGAAATGTTCCCTGACTAAGCACCTCCAAGTGCCCTTGATTCTCACACTATTCCTTACAGGGAGAACACCACTACACACCTTTCAGCTGCTGAGCCTTGAGTTCTATATCTTTAAAAAGGGCATAATTATATTACAATTTTTGTATTTGATAAAGGAGCTAATGTAGTAGCTAGATCCATGTGGTATACTAGTGTAAGATATTGTGCATTTACATCAGCACAGGTAATATCAACCCTGTAGTATTGATCATGTCTTCTGGTTACTGTCCTGAACTAAACTAATATGCCTAGCTAACATCACTCATTTTGAGCATCATCTTCTGTTCTCACTAGCTCCAGAGCTAGGCATCAGTGAGTTAGAATAGTCGCTTTATACACTTTCGTCAGTACTATCCATTCAGTTCGTACTTTGTACAAAGCCCTGTGATAAGGATTTAGCACACAAGACCTCATTTAACCTCTGAGAACTTAATTGCTACAGTAAGTTTAACAAGAAGCTTAACATTCTATTTCTTAATAAGTGTTTTACCCTCCAGTTATATCTTTGATTTATAAACTGCAGGGTGAAGGCCCATCATTGGCCACAGGGTGGGGACAGACAGGAAGGAATAGCAGAACTTTCTAACACTCCTCAAACACCATGTAGGCAGCTATCAACTCCATGCACATGAAGGACTCTCTTGGAAAGCAGATGGCCCCCAAATGTGATCAGCGTCCTTAACTAGAAACACAGTGTGTGGTCACGGGTGCACATCCTGAAGATGGACATGCAGTTCTATTCATGTCCCACCTCCATCACATTCTGTCATCTTGAACAGTGACTTTTTTTTTTTTTAGACTAAGTTTCCTCAGCTGGGAAGCAAAGGCTAGATGCTGTCTACAGTTTTTTACATCTCTAACATTGTAAACAGTTACTTAAGTCAGTATCACTTTATTGGAAAACAAAAACAAAAAAAGAGTCCAATGAAGCTAGCTCATGGGGCAGAAGTTTATCAAAGGATGGTCAAGACTAGAACTGAAAAGTCATCCAGCCCCAAGACAGCCCAAAGGCCAGCCATTCTATCATGGAGTACATGCTTTTCCTTGAGCTTTGCTTCTTTTGTTCTCTTTACTCTCTCCACCAGGGCTCTCCACTTCTAATCTGTTCCTCTTATTTTCTCCATGACCCTGATAATGTCAGTTTGCAACCAGTTTATACAGTTTCTCCCTCACAGCATTCTATGGACTTTTTGCCCCCACCATTAACTAGGTAATTTTCTTGCTTTTCCAGTTTCTGGGAGATCTATCTGATTGGCTCAAGCAAACATTTCAAGTCAGGCCAGGGTCCTAGATCACTGTTCAGCCTATCAGCGGGCTGCTTCCAGTCAGGCCCAGTCCTGATGTTTTCAGCTGTGAAGACAGCAACCTTGTACAAGAGTCCCTTACTCAGCAGGTTTGTGAGCAGAGCGTTTTCCCCAGTAGGAGAAACGTTCAGTGAGGACACCAGAATGTCTCTAGCACAGCTGGTAGCCATATCAATGTCTCAATGAAAAGATATGCTTTTACTACAGAATGGTAACTACACATACTCTTGTGGCTTGAACACACACACAGATGACTTACACACTCATGCACACACACACAAGGAAGCACCAACTCTGTATCTGTACAACTGCAAATGTAAAACATTCCACTTTTCCATAATACCTGAGAAAGAGAACAGCAGCCCCTGACATCCGACAGCTGGCCTGGCACTAGTGGCTAGCCCTTGATGTCCTGTTGAACATAAACAATTTTATAGACCATCAGACTCAGAGGCACTCTGTGACCGTGTGGGTCAAGACAAAAACAATACCACTCCATAAGCATGTCTGAACACAGACAAAACACGAACATTGTCCAAGACACTGCAAAAATAACCAGATACCCCCTTTCCTGACTAATATGACTGTTTCTTTCTTACTAATTATAGCTTTAGCCTCTGTCTAATCTTCCATTTTTCTAGATACAAAGCATTAAGGTACCCAAACAGAATTATCCCTACATCCTGACAGCATCTAATCATAGCACAGGCCCACTTCCTTAAACCCTCCCCAAAACCACAAGGCCCCAGACTAACTCTCACCTAAGTCTTTTCTAATGCCTTCTAACAGAGATACTCCATGTTTCCCTAAGGAAACATTCTCCCTCAACTTGTTAATGACCACAACTTGTTCAACTGCAGGTGTGTTCTTGGTGGTCTTTTTCTGGAGGGCATTCACATGGTTTACAGCTTATGAAGCAATTTCATTTATGTAAAATTCACTCATTTAAACTCAGATTCACCCTGTGAATAGAAGTATCACTAGTCAGTAATTGAAGCAACTAAGGCTTAAGGAAAATTACCTGAAGTGTACAACTGGTCACAAGCAGAGGCCAAATTTAAATATAGGGTTGACTGATTCTAAACCCATTGCTCCTTATGCCAGAGGAAAATGCAACCTCAATGCAACTATTTTCCTTGAAATAGTTATAGAACTCTCTCTCTCTCTCTCTCTCTCTCTCTCTCTCTCTCTCTCTCTCTCTCTCTTTCACACACACACACACACACACACACACCCCTCTTTCTGCTTTAAAAGCCAAGGTGAACACCACAAAACTGATTATTTTTACAATAAAGTTGTGATCAATTAGAATCTGAGCCTTGGCCAGAAATAAGGGCCATTCCCATAATTTAGGATGAAATGTCATTGGCACAGGGAGACAGCTGCCCTGGACAGTGTGCAGCCCTAGGGGCATTCCACCTCAACACCAGCCAATGTGGACCAAGTTGACCATTTACCATCCGTCTCCTCTCTTCCCTTTCTCTGAAAACTGATGAAGATCTAGTCTCCATTGCTATTCAATCCAGTGGGCAAGAACCAATTCCTCCTTTCAAACTTTTCATTTAAATGGAGGTGAAAAGTCAACCTAGTGTGTAATTACTATGAAGAGTTGCTCCTACAAATGAAGTGTGGAATGACAGAGTTAATAAAACATTGAAAGAGACACATTTTCTCACCTGAGAACTTAATTGCTACAGCAAATTTAACAGGGAGTTCAACATTCTATTTCTTAATAAGTGTTTTATTCTCATTATACCTTTAATTTATACACAGCAGGGTGAGGACCCATCATCGGCCGCAGGGAACTTTTCCTACATACCAAGGTATAATTTATGTATATCAAGACTAAAAGTAATTTATTTGACTTATAACTCAAAATGCTTTTAATTTCTATCATTACAACTTTGAAAATAAATTGAGCCATTGTCCTTCTTCACAAATACACATGTCTCTTGGGATTTTGTACAGGCCAAGGGCTCAAATTATCACTATGAATGGCAGTTGGGAAAATTTTTTTCTCTCTTTTTAAAAAATACATTTTATTGATTATGCTATTACAATTGTTCAATTTCCCCCCTTCACTCCTTTCCACCCTGCACACCCTCTCCCACCCACATTTCCCCACTTTAGTTCATGTGCATATGTCATACTTATAAGTTCTTTAGCTTCTACATTTCCCATAATATTCTTACCCTCCCCCTGTCTATTTTCTACCTACCATCTATGCTACTTACTCTCTGTACTTTTTCCCCCTCTCTCCTCCTCCCACTCCCCTGTTGATTACCCTCCATGTGATCTCCATTTCTGTGTTTCTGTTCCTGTTCTAATTGTTTTCTTAGTTTGTTTTTATTTTAGGTATGGTTGTCAATAATTGTAAGTTTGCTGTCATTTTACTGTACATGCTTTTTATCTTCTTTTTCTTAGATAGGTCCCTTTAACATTTCATATAATAAGGGCTTAGTGATGATGAACTCTAATCTGGCCTAATCTGAGAAGCACTTTATCTGCCCTTCCATTCTAAATGAAAGCTTTGCTGGATAGAGCAATCTTGGATGGAGGTCCTTGCCTTTCATGACTTGGAATACTTCTTTCCAGCCCCTTCTTGCCTGCAGGGTTTCTTTTGAGAAATCAGCTGATAGTCTCATGGGAACTCCTTTGTAAGTAACTGACTCCTTATCTCTTCCTGCTTCTAGAATTCTTTCCTTCATTTTAGTCTTGGCCAATGTAATTATGATGTGCCTTGGTGTGTTCCTCCTTGGATCCACCTTCTTTGGGACTCTCTGAGCTTCCTGGACTTCCTGGAAGTCTATTTCCTTTGCCAGATTGGGGAAGTTCTCCTTCATTATTTGTTCAAATAACTTTTCCATTTGTTGCTCTTCCTCTTCTCCTTCCGGTGCCCCTATAATTTGGATGTTGGATCATTTAAAGGTGTCCTGAAGGTTTCTTAGCCTCTCATTTTTTTTGAATTCTTGTTTCTTTATTCTTTTCTAGTTGGTTGTTTCTTTCTTCCTTCTGGTCCTCTCCATTGATTTGAGTCCCAGTTTCCTTCCCATCACTATTGGTTCCCTGTACATTTTCTTTTATTTCACTTAGCATAGCCTTCATTTTTTCATCTAATTTGTGACCAAATTCAACCAATTCTGTGAGCATCCTGATCACCAGTGTTTTGAACTGTGCATCTGATAGGTTGGCTATCTCTTCGTCGCTTAGTTGTATTTTTTTCTGGAGCTTTGATCTGCTCTTTCATTTGGGCCATTTTTTTTTTTTGTCTTGATGCACCTGTTATGTAGTGAGGGGTGAAGCCTTAGGTATTCACCTGGGTGGGTCAACCCAGTCACAGCATTGTGATGCTGTATGTGGGGCAGGGGTCCAAGGGAGAACAATGGCACTTGCTCTACTCTCTGCCAGATTTAAGTCCCTTCCCCCACTTCCCACAAGCAAATTGGGCCCTTCTGGTGCTAATTCCCATGTGGATGCATTTGTGTATGTTCTAGGACCTTGTGGGTCTCTCCAGTGAACTCTCCTGTGAGGCTGGGAATCTCTCCCAGCACCTCAGCCCCCACAGGTGTTTTCAATTGGTATTTTGAGACTTTATTTCCCCAAGCTGGAACCGTAGGTTGCCCGATCTGTATTGGTCCCCAGTTTTGCCTGGTTTAACTGTGTGTGAATGTAGGACTGCCCAGTCTGCCAGCCACCTTGTATGCCATGCCTGTCCACAATCCACCATCTTGCTGGGTTCGCGCACTGCCACCCCAAGCCCAGGGTCCACCAGCCACTGATTTTTTGCCACAACCCCTCTCTGCCCAACCACCTGACTCCATCTCTCCTACCAGTCTGGTTGAATGTGTGTACTTTAACTTTCTGGTTGTCAGATTTGCACACAGTTCAACTTTCTGTCAGTACTGGTTGTTTTTTTGTTTCTAAATTTTTGTTGTCCAT
Organism: Tonatia bakeri; assembly: GCA_004024845.1. Lineage (NCBI taxonomy): Eukaryota > Metazoa > Chordata > Mammalia > Chiroptera > Phyllostomidae > Tonatia > Tonatia bakeri. Next base: position 271,648 of record PVIA01000872.1, read on the forward strand.
ACTTTGGTTGTGTGAGAAGGCACAATATGTCTACCTATGCCTCCATCTTGGCCAGAAATCCCACAGTTGGGGAAGATTCTCGGTTTAAACCAAGATTATGAATAACAGAATATTTTTCTTGATTCTTTATAAATATTTTTGGGACTTATTTTTCTTAACAAAGTTATATGGGTGTCTAAGTTATCCATCTTAAAAGAATTCTACCAAAGGATTTTGTATGCTTTGTAGAAAGCATGCATATCCTTTGTTTTCATATATAATATATAATGTAGAATATATAATATATATAATGTTCCAATTTCATTAATACATGTTATTTAGTATCATTAAATATTAGGTGTTGATTCTATCAAACAAGTCTCAGCCAGAAGTAGATGACACGCTCAAAGTCAATACTCTTAGGAAGGTTTGTTTATTTACAAAGAGACAGATTACAAATGTGTGGACACAGGACAATCACAGGAGAGGGGCACCTAGGACTAACAGCAGTGAAGCCAAGTGGCTGTTAGGCCAGAGGTACCAAGGCAAGGAGTGGATTCCAGATCCTCCTTTCAGGCGGATCTTGTGACAGTAGAGGCTACCTTTAGAGGAGCACTGGCTTATAGTGGGAGAGATGTATACCTGATCTAAAAAAGCTCATGGGGTGCAGTGGGTGGGAACCAAGAAAATAAAGAATCTGATCTCACTCTTCTCTCTCCCTCCATTTTTTTTGGGGGGGAGGGGAGAGACAGAACTGTCTATTGGCCAAACTCAACTGGGATTCAGAGGACACAGAAGCCCATTGGTGTGATGCAAAGAAGTCAGGCAGTCTTCAAACACAGAGAGCAGAGAAGCATGGGGAGTGGATGTAAAAGGGCATGTGGAAGACGTCAGCACTGAGCAAAGGACAGAGTTGTCTGTCCTCAGGAAGTATGCAGTCTATGGGAGAGAGAATAGATAAGTATAAAATAAACTATAAATAGAACATTATAGAATCTTAGTGGAAGAAAACTTTAAATTCTAACAATATCTGTCTTTTTTCCTGTACAGGAGCTCTTCTCTGTTTGGTAGAAGCACCCTTATTTTCTTTAGGGTAGTGGTTTTCAAACTTTAGCATATATGTGAAGACTTGATAAAATGCAGATTACTGGGCCTGATCCCAGCATTTTTTATTCATGTGCTCTGGGATGAGACTTGAGAATTTGTATTTTTTAATTGAGATATAATTGGCATATATGTCCATACATGTTGCAGGTGTACAACCTAATGATTTGATATTTGTGTATATTACAAAATGATCACCACAATTAAGTCTAGTTAACGTCCATCACCACACATAGTTACAATTTTTTTCTTGTGATGAGAACTCTTAAAATCTGTTCTCTTAGCAACTTTAAAACGTACAATACAGTATTATTAACTATAGTCACCATTCCTTACATTGCATTTTGAATAGGTTCCCAGGTGATGCTAATGCTGCTGGTATCCAGGAACAAGTGTGAGAGTCACTGACTTGGGGAAATTGCCTGTCCTCCTATTTCAAACCTCAGTCCCCATGGCTCCCATTAGGCTATCAACTTCTCACCTATCCACTTCTGGTCTATGACCCAGGCCTATCCAATCAGCATCATCCATCACTCTGAACACATACCCCCTCCCCAGGGGCTGCTCTGTGGTGGCATCAGTCCGTGTGAGTAGTCCCCTCAGTCTCTCCTTTCTTCTCCTTCTCTGGAGACTGGCCCAGCTCTCATGTGCTCACCACAGTATTCACTCAGGGGATTTATCTTCAGGAAATGATTCAAAGTCTGTTCCAAGATTTAGCAGCAGGATATCCATCACAACATTATTAACCACCTAAATATCCAATTATAGGGACTTGGTTAGAGAAAGTATGATATGTCCACACAATGGTGTACAACAAGGCCATTAAAAACTTGAATGCAAAAATGTGTACACTCCTTGATAGAGAATGAAATTCACAATACATTAAGTTAAATTAAGTCAAAAAACTGCTTCCAAGACATTGTCCCTTTAAAAATATATATATATGTATATGTGAAAGTTGATACACCATTGTATTAACTGTTTCTAGGTGGGTGTAGTGGTTATATTTTAATTTTTTTTTGGCCAGCCTGTTTTTTAAATGAACAAGGATTGCTTTTGTAATAAAAATGAACAATAAAAAATTCATTTTGAGACATACATAGAGTTCTCATACTGGCTGCATCTAATTTAAGGACTCAAAAAATAAACACCTACATTTGTTCTGTTTTTTTTTTCCCATAAAATCCAGATGTATTAATTATAATTAGGTTTTGAATTATATTAAGAGAGGCTTAATTATTTGGGCTATATTAAGCCCAAATTAAGAGAGGCTTAGAACCAAGAAGGTTTTATTTTTTTCCCATAAATTTTATGGGCATTAACAGTCCAGAGCCAACATGAGAGCTTACAAGTCCCAGGGGGCTCCAGCATCTCCAGACTTCCACTTCACTGTTGCTGGAATGTGGTCCAACGGGGCTGCTAGAACCGTCATCACTTTATTCCTGTTCTAGCAAGTAGACAGGAAAAAAGGCAAAAAGAAAGGAAATGCTCCTCCCCTTAAAGACCCTTGCTCGAAATGTGCACACACTTCTGCTTGTGCTCTCTGCCCATCGGCCAGGTCTCAGCCATATCGCCAGACCTACGTGCAAGAGAGGCTGGCAAATGCCTTTACTGTGGGGAGCCGTATCCTCCAATAAATTTGGGAGTCCTAATACTGCAGGAGGGGAAATAAATGTGGAAAAATAACCAACCGTCCATGGTATACCATGTCACATAGAACACATAATCTAATTAAACTCTGCCCAGTAGCTCCTCCAGATAAAGCACTCAAAATAAGGGATTTTTCTGCAATATCTCTTGGTAAATCTGGGCCTCAAATTTTCCCTCAGCTAATGCCATTGAACTAACATTTTTCAGTGGCTTTACTTCAGGGACAGCAAGTACAAGAATTCTCTTCTTACCCTTGGAAGTGTTTGGAAAATCTCCACTTTTCCTTTATTGTCATAATTGAAGAAAATCTTGCTTATGAGAAGCTGGTCACTAGTTAGAGTGAAGATTAATCATCCAGAGAATTTCCTGAATCTGCTTTATGCATCTCATTTTAGACCTAAAATCTGATATGAAGCTAATTTCCACAACAGATAGGGTACTGATCACTCAACTCCAGCCACACTAGACTTCTTATTGTCCATGGATGTGCCAGGCAGCTCAATGCCCTTGAACTTATTTCTTCTCTGTTTAGAATTCTCAGATACGTATATGATTAATTGATTAAATCCTTCACCTCTTTCAGGTCTCTGTTGAAATACTGTCAAGGCCTTCCCCATCCATTCTATTTAAAATTGCAATTAGCTGTCTCTCTATTCAGCACTTTCTTCCTCCCATTTCCTACTTAATTTTGTCCTTTGCATTTATTTATGTCTAATACAATACATGTTTTGAGTACTTAATGTCTGCCCCACCCCACCCCCAACCAGAAGGTAAACTCCATGAGAACAGAAATCTTTTTCTGTTGCACAAAATCCTTTTGTCCCCAACCTAGAGTAGAACCTAGCACTTAGTACATGCTCTCTAAATATTGAATCAATAAATTAATGGAAAAAAACCCACAAAGTGATCTTATATCCCAGTATCTCCCATAGAAATTTTGACACAATTTAATGGATATTTGATGAAAGAACAAATTCAGCACTTTTAGGCATGACTCATTAAATCCAGAGCTCAATTTTATGAGTATTTTCTGAGCCACATCCCTCTTAGCTTCTGAGCTAGGCAGTAAGGAAATAATGATGCAAAGCCAGACAAGGTATAGAGGTTTCGATCAGAAAAAACTGAGTAATATGCCCTGGCAAGGTGACTCAGCTGGTTGGAGCACCGTTTCATATACCAAAGGGTTTCAGGTTCAATTCCCAGTCAGGGCACATACCTAGGTGGTGGGTTCAATCCTTGGTCAGGGCACACATAGGAGGCAACCAATCAATGTTTCTCTCTCGCTCTCACTCTCCCTTCCTCTCTCTGTAAAACTCAAATAAACATATCCTGAGGTGAGGGTCTTTTTTTAAAAGTTGATCAATATGAGTTATACTGTCCCACAAACAAATGCAAAATTGAGACTATGCTAATCACTTCAAAGGAGAGGGACTTCTTCCCAAGTGATGCTTCCTAACATCCTGCATTTTTATATTACTCGCCAATAGATTTTATTTAATTTACCATTTCTTTAACTCTTTATCATATACCTTCCCTCCTATAATGGAGGTCCCCTAACAACAGGGATCTTTTCTGCCTTCATATCCCTAGTATCTAGCATGTAGACGGTACATGATAAATATTGTTGAATGGATGAATAATGCTATGAATGTATGAGAGGACTTAAGACAGGCAAAGGGATGGTGTGATAGATATGAGACATGAAATCTAAGAAAGAACTGGGCAAATTCCAATCAAAGGGGGAAATGGTATGCACAAAAGCTGTATGGTCAGAGGGAGCTGGACTTCTACCAAACTACAGCTTGTGGTTTGCTATACACAGATGATCCAACTCACCCACTGTTTTTTGTAAATAAAATTTTAGTGGGATACAATCACATTCATTTTGTATTGTCTCTGGCTGCTTTCACGCTACAAAAGCAGAGCTGAGTCGGCAAAACTGTGTAAATGTGAAAGACACCAAAAGGATGGCAAAACCCAAAATATTTACCATCTGGTCCTGTATAGAAAAAAGTTTGCTGACCTCTGTACAAAGGCTCAATGTTAGGCAAAACTGTGGTAGGTGCTGTTACTGAAAGTGTGGTCCTCAGCTCAGCAGCTTCAGCATCTCCTGGGAAAGCATCAGAAATGCACTTTCCAGGCACAGGCCCAGACCTACTGAATCAGAATCTCTGAAGGGGAGGCGGGAGAGCAATCTGGCAGCTCCCCAGGTGATTCTGATGCTCACTGACCACAGAGGCAGAGAATGAGAGGGACAGAGGAGTGCTGTGAGGGATGGGCCCAGAGAAGTCAGCAGAGGCCAGACCACACAGGCAAAGGCCTTGTTCAAGAATTTAGTCTTTATCTTAAAGACAAAAGGAAGCCATTAAAGAAAAAAAAATCTTTTTAATATTATTGCTGTTCAATTACAGTTGTCCCCAGTTTTTCCCCATTACTCTCCCCAGCCCTGTTCAACCCCCACCTCCCACATTCAGTCCTCCCCCCAACCCCGACCCATTTGTCTTTGTCCATGGGTCCTTTATACATGTTCCTTGACTTCATCCTTCCCCATCTTTCCCCCATTGTCCCCCTCTCCTCTGGTTACTGTCAGTTTGTTCCTTATTTTCATGTCTCTGGTTATATTTTGCTCGCTTGTTTGTTTTGTTGATTAGGTTCCACTTATAGTTGAGATTTTAAACTGGCAATTAATACAAGCAGATTTGCAGTTTGCTGTCACTCTGGCTACCGTCTGAAGAACAAATTGTAGGGGGCGCTAGAGTGTAGGCAGCCAGACCAGTTGGGAATTGCAGTCCCCACCAGAGATGGTGGGAGCTTGAACTCTGGATGATGCAGATAGCCGTGGATGAGGGTGGACGTAGGAAACCAAGTGAAACATCCAACCATCACATTCTTGTTTCTCTCCTTAAGCCTCACTGAGCTTCAGTTTTCTTATCAGTAAATCTGGGACAATAACTCCTGGGTTTGCTATGAGGGTTAAAAGATAAAAAGCATATGAAGCCTGCACAACAGTCTCTAGTACAAAATGAGGACTCAACTAATAGTTCTCATTTTGAGATTTCTTTCCTTTTTCTCCTTCTTTACTTCATTCCTTCGTTGTAAACAGTGACTCCTTGTGTTTCACTTTGGCCATCTACAATGTGACAGCTTGGAAGCAGTGAAGACTATGTCCCTGTTCCCTTTATCTCTAGCAAGACTGGGGTCCACGTTTAAGGTAAACTTGTAAACATCATCAAAAAGAATGAAAAACTCACACACTCAAGACTTTAAGCTAGTTAAGGGAGCCAAGTATTGATAATAGTCACCAGCAGGGAATTCTTTTTTAAAGAAAATAAGTTGTCTTCATTTATACCCTACCTTATTCCAAAATGGACTTAAGATAGTTTCCATAAATGTATATGCCACAGAAAAATAAATTTAATTAACAAGAAGAAAAATGAGACAAAGAGAAAAGAAAACTGATTTAGAGCTATAAGCAAAATCAGTAAGCTCCCTAGGACTATGCCACTAGTTTGGCTCCGAGTTTTTCAGAAGTCAATATGTCAAGGAAGCCAGACAGGGTTATGAGATTCACCGTGTCCATAAGGCAAAAGCACACCAGTGCTCAAGAAAAGCCCTTAACACGAAGGCCAGAGAAAGATGCCTCTCCTGGGATCCCAGAGTGAAGACACCGAATACTGTAACAAACAGCATCCTTGGCAGTCCCCAGAACAGCCCCAAAGAATCACTGCCTAATTGCTATGTTTTATAAAGCCAGGGTTCAAGTGAGCATCATCTATTTTGAATTCAGGGTTCAAGTTAGCACCATCTATAATTTAAGAGGTCCCCTTGAGAACTGAGGAATTAATTCTGGTATTTATGCTGCTGTATTAGTCACATACAAGGAGAATCTGGAAGCTGAGAACTCAGAAAGGTCTTCCAGCCCAGAGGTTCTGAGACTATTTATAGATTTCATGGGTTTCACAGAGAGGTCTCAGAGGAAGTGGACGCTGGGAGCACCTGAGAGGGCAGGCTCATGCACTCCACATCACTGCCATCAACCACAACTAAGTGTGAAAACCACAGTGGCCTCAGAACAGTGCAGCAATTCAGTGAGCAGGCTTTGGAGTTTTTTGGAGGTCTGAGAGCTTAGGGTAGGACTCAAACTTCTCACTAGCTGTGGGACTTTGGGCAAATTACTTCAGCTTTCTGTGCTTTCATTTCTTCATCTCTCCAATGGAGATATTAATAAAACATACTAATTCGGGTCAGTGGGGAGATTAAACTGCCTGATGAAGATAAAGTCCTGTGATAATATGTGATCTGTAAGTTTGGCATTCACTCATGGTTCTTAGCTGACAGTTCCCCAAACCCTTGGAATTTCCTGAGCAATAGGAACAATAAGGGCATCTTTTGTTACATTTAGTCTTTTGTCCTCAGTTCCTAAAATAGCATCAAAGCCATAAAGGAAAATAGGTGTCCTTCCAACATATTGGAAGGAGCCATATTATTTATAAAAGTCCATTTCCACCACAACTGTTAATGTTAATGTTAATGAGGTGACTTTCGGAATGCACCTAAGTGTGGAAACTGGTTGCCAGGGAAAACAACCATGAATAGAGGGATGGAACTTTCAGTGGCACCCCCTGACTTCCAGGGAGGGGAGAGGGGCTGAAGTTTAGTCAGTCGCCAATGTTCAATGATTTAATCAATCATGTCTACATAATGAAACCTCCTTTTTAAAAATTGAGGGGTGTGAGGAGCATCCAGTTTGGAGAACCAGTATGCTTCCATGTGCCCCCACATCAGGCCCCAAATTCCCTGAAGACAGGAGCTCCTCTGTTCAACCTCACCCTACAGTTCTCTTCAACTTGCTGTTGACTCATATGCTTTAACATCCTTGGTGATAAATTGGTAATCTAGTGAGTAAACAGGTTTCCTGAATTCTGTGAGCCACTGTAGCAAATTAATCACACCCAAGAATGGGGTTGTGGGAACTTCTGATTTTAGCAGAAATATGGGTAACTACCTGGACTTGTGATTGGTATCTGAGTGGGGTGGGGGGCCGTCTTGTAGGACTGAGCCCTTAAGCTATGGGATTCGATGCAATCTCCTAATGGACAGTGTCATAATTGAGTTGAATTGTAGGGCATCCAGCTACTATCAGAGAATTATTTGCTCATGTGGGGAAACCCTCCTCCCACCCACAGGTTGAAATTGATTCCAGAACCCATAAGTTCTTTAGCAGAATGCCTGAACAGAATAAGTGTTCAATAATGGTTTAGTAGTAGAAGTTTGGGTAGGAGAAATTTAAACCCCTAAAAAATCTAGTGCAACTTCTTATATATGAAGAAACTACTGCAGTGAAAATACCTTGTCTACATAAGGATTACCCCAAAAGAAAAGTATCCAAAAGTTTAAGCGACTTGCCCCAAATTACATTTCCAGTAGCAGAAAAGACTTTGCAGCCCAGCACTCCTGACTTCCTATTCCGTTACTTATCCACACAACAGCAAGGCTGGTTTCTGTTTCTCAGGGCTGTGCTACATTTTACTCTCATTGCCTCATGGTACCATTTCTAGTACATGGAATAGCAAATAGTTCTCATCTCATATGTGAGCTCTAGTTGTTAGTGACTTCCTAGAGAAGAATTTCAGGTCACATTTAGGATTAGCAACGTAGAGCTTGGCTATCAATTAGTAATGTCCACCACTGGGAAGAAAGGGGAAACATTTCTAGATGTACTTCACTGTAGCAGATGCCATGTTAAGTGATAATTTCAGGATGGAAACCATGTGTAAGCACTTTAGACTCTCCACAGAACACCTCCCTGGTTTGAACCTATAGTTTAGGTTCAAAATATTTTGTTTGTACAAAATATTTAATGAGCATAAAAAATTGTGATTGATTCCACTGACCTTTTACAGAACATAAGTTAGGTGGTATTCCTGGAGACTAAAAATTATGAGCACTCAGTTATTTACTTTCTCAAGATCCTTCCAACATGTAACAATGCCTAACTGGTTTTAGAAGGTCCATTTGCTGAGCAATGGAGAGGAACAATGCACTAATTTTTATTAGAAAGATGTCCATCTGTGAAAGCCCTTATATCAATCAGGACTCTGGTACAATGGCTGACTTTAATACGTATTGCCTCTGAAATTGAAATCACTTATTTTCAAATAATTTTGACTCTCTAAACAGTTATTGGGTTTCTACTTTACTCAGACACTGAGCTAGCCCATAGGAAAATGCTCACAGTGGCCAGAGTGATCCTGTCAACATGTAAGTCAAGTAATTCTTTGCCCCAGCAAAGATATAAATGACCATTCATCTTAATAAATTTAAGTAGACAGATTGACACTAACATAAGAACAAGAACAGTGTTAATAGAATGTGTGCCTAGGCTGCAGGTGGTGAGTGGGAAGGCTTTCAGGCAAGGTTCCTTCAAGCTAGGTAGATTCCAGTGGTCTGTCCTGGAGGAGGGAAGACCAGTCCAGGTGGATGGGAAGGCTTCAGCAAGCTCATGGAGGTAGGTAATTTCAAGGTGCACTGCAGGAAGTCAGTATGATATATCCAAAATGATTATAAAACTTTATGTACATAAGGGCAAAGGCACCTAAGAGGCTAATGTGATTCTTTGTTTTCCATCCTCCAAATTAACTAAATCTCTAAAATTCAAATGATTATATATACCTGGTTTTAAAATCATTTTAAAAGATGCAAAGTAAAACCAGATTAAAATAAATAATTTACTTATATTAAAAATATGTTGAGTATATACTCTATATCAGGCTGTGGAGTTGAATAAGACACTGGCCCTGCCCCTGCCCTCTAATGGCCCCAGTCTAGCCGGGGAGGCAAACATGTGAGCTGACCCTTGTATCATAATGTGGGGTGTGCAAAACTGGAGCTCTCTTCTGAAGAGGCTGGGAACCCAGAGCAGGGTAGGCAATCACAGCCAGGAGGGTGGAGGAAGGGAATGAAGTGGCAGTAGCACCAACAAAGCCTTCTTAGGGGAGCCAATAAGCAAATTCACACCTAGATGAGATGTTAGCAGTTGATTCTGCTCATTCTCTCCTCCCTCCTCCTTGAAATATTTCCCATCTTGGTTAACTGAGCACAACATCCTCACCCTGGTTTTCTTACCACTCCTGGGTCTTCTGAGTTCCCGTTTCTAATTTCTTCTCATCTCCCTTAGTTAAAAATGTTGGAGAGACCCAGAGCTCAGTCCATGAATCTCTTTCTTTTCCATCATATTAATATGCATGCCTGGCGACCTCATCCAGCCTCATGGCTTCGAATCCAATATATATGCTGATGGCTCCCAAATTTACATCTCCAGCCCTGGTCTTGCCTCTGAATCCCAGGCTTGTATATATATCTATATCCAGCCTGACATCGCCATTTGGACATCAAAAGGTATCTCAATGTAAAATGCCCCACCTAATTTCTGATACCTGCTCCAAACCCTGCCCCTCCTCCTGTCTTCTTATTCAGCTGCTTAGTCCAAAAACCTTGACTCTTTTACTCAAAACATTTGCTCAAAACTCCTGACCAATTTACCAATAAATCCTCTCTACAATTCCTACACTTAACTCAGAATTTAACCCCTTCTCATTACCTCTACTCCAGTGCCATAATTTCTCATCCAAATTACTGTGCTACCTCCTAACTCATTCCCAGGCTCCTACCTCAGCCACCTGCACCTCTCAATATGGTGGCCAAGGTGATTTTGCCAAAATATAAGTCAGATAATTCCAACTAAGTCCAAACCTCTAACAGCCTCCCATTTCACTTGGAGAACAAGCCCAGTACCTTACAATAACTTATAAAGCCCTCCATGATTTGTTCTACCATGTTATCTCTCTGACCCCATCTCCCATTACTTTCCCCCTCGTTCACTCCAACCACATTGACTTCTTGCTGTGCCTCAACACTCCAGGTACATTCCTGCCTCAGAAACTTTGCACTTGATATTCATCAACCTAAGATGCTCTTTCCCCAAATATCTACCTGCCTCTTACCCTAACTTCCTCCCCGCCTTCTACTCAAAAGTTTTAATCTGCAAGCCATTTCCTGGCCACCCTATCTAAAACTGTAAGCCCTCCCTTCAGCATTTCCTATGTTTTTTCCTTGCCTTCCCCCCCCCTTCTAATAGAACTTACCACTCTCTTATATGTTTTACTTAATCAATTTGTGTATTTTGATCTCCCACACTAGAATATAAGCTCCATACCTGTAGGCATATTTGTCTTTCACTTACCGTTGTCTCCCCATCACCTGGAACACTGGTTAACACATAGTAGGCACTCAGTAAATATTTGTTAAATGAATGAAATGAGAAAATGGCATAATGGTAATAAAGAGTTCATATTCCTGCCCTGGCTGGTGTAGCTCAGTGTATTGAGCACGGGCTGCAAACCAAAGCATTGCAAGTTCGATTCCCAGTCAGTTCGATTCCCTGGGTTGTGGGCCCCCAATGGGGGCCACGTGAGAGGCAACCACACATTGATGTTTCTCTCTCTCTCTTTCTCCCTCCCTTCCCCTCTCTAAAAATAAATAAATAAAATCTTAAAAAAAAGAAAAATTGACTCTCAATGTTATTGTTTATAAAAAAAAAAAAGAGTTCAAATTCCTTTAATGAAAATTACTAACACATTAAGTATATTTTCTAGCCTTGAAAGACAAAATTAGGGAAAAAAATTGCAACAATAAAGCTATATAATAAACATGCTTTGCTTTTTCTGCAATTTCTAATCACTTTTATTCAAATGTTGTTAGAAATATTTTGTAAAGCTCAATGAGTTTTCAAATGCTTCAAAATATTAAGAAGTTATTTTGGAACATTCAAGTTGCTTTAAAATCATCTTCAAAAATTTCAATTCATCAGCAAGCTTAGAAAATAAACTAGTTAAATATCTAAAATGTTTTGAAATTGTGTCTTAAGATGTTTAGATGTAAAATAGGGAAAAATAGCTTGGAAACAGTTGTGAAAACCAACTGTTTGAAATTTACAGTTTGTGTTATCTTGGTTAAGATGAAGAGAAAGTAAATCAAACATTTCAAGGTCACTTAAAAAGCAACATTTCCAAATTTGAGGAAAGCAGATTGAAAATTTTCAAATATACTTTTTATAACCTTGTACTTAACAGCAAAGACCTGAAAATGCATCTGTCCATTAAAAACAAACAAACTAGTAAATAAAGAAGGCATTTAAAAACAGAATATTACAAAATAATGCCACACATATTCAGCAAAGAAAGTAAATTGCAGAATGATATGTAAATCATCATCCCATTTCGGTCTTTTCTAGGAAGTTGAATGTGTCTATAAGCTGTACCTGTGCACAGGTGTGTCTGAGGGGCGTTAGCAGTGGCTGTTCCTAGAGTGAGAGACTAAGAGGGTGAGAGGAACACGGGAGCTTTTACTGACTTTATTCCCTTTTGCACTGCTTTAAAATTCTTCAAAATGTGATGAGTTATCTATGAGGATTCTTTTCTTTAAGAAATATAAAAACCGTAAAAACTGTGTCAATTTTTTTAAGCATTAGAGGATATGAGATAAATTAAATCTGTTCCAAGCTTTTGAGGGACTTAAAATATAATAAAATAGTCAGAAATGTTAAGTAATAATTGTTCTATAATATGATAAGCTCTACAACAAAGTCCAGGACATGTACAGATAAAGGAACATCTTGATCTGTTAGGAAGCCTTCCCAGAAGATAATTGGGCCAGTTCTTGAGGGACACACAGAGCCGGGTCAGAATATTTCAGGCTGGTTAGCCTGAAAGGGCACATTGGGAAAAGCAGGTGGCAGCTTAATGTGCCTGGGGGATGGGCTCAAGACTCCTCCATGGTTGTTGCTAGGAAGGTGGGTCCAAACTGGGATTAGCTTTGAAATAAAACAGGATATAAATAAGTAAATATGTCAGGAACAGAATCCATTGTGGTCCAATTCCTAAATTTGTGGGTCTTCTAAACTTCAGGTCTTGCCTCTGATAAAATGCCCCATATCCCCACAAAAAAATTTTCTAAAGGTGAAAAGGTACTTATACCTAGTTTATCAAAGGAAGAGATTCATAAGTCCTTCTTAGATTCAGCTTTCAAACTTTTCCTACTAAAGCAACATCCATGGTTATGTTTGACCTTCTCAGTAACCCACGAGAATAGAATTGTCGGGGTATCTTTGACTTCATTTTATAGTGAAGGTCATGGAGGCCAAAAGACATTTCACTGTGCAGATTGGTGACTTGGCTAGAACTCAAGGTCACATGCCTGGTACGTCCATTCCAGAGTATCTCCCACTGAATCACGTTATAAAATAATAACTGGTCTTTAAAATGAGTGTCTGAGGGCACATGCCACCATTCTCCACTCTGATCTCTCAGCACTGGCTGACAATAATACCTCAGAGAAAGTACGAAAAAGAAATATTCATTTCTCCATGAAATTTATTCCCAAACAGTAGTGCTTTCTTATTTCTCATTGTTGAATTAGATAACAATTTATTGCTGGCTAATCCCCAAAGAAGTCAAAATCTGCAGAAATCTCTTTTAGGTAGAAATCAATGGTTCAGAAAACAATAAAGGAGAGAAGTTGGTACTCTAGAAAGGTAAGGAAGATGGAAGTCACCTTGTTCTACTTAAGAAGAAAGAAGGGTAAGTGACAGGTCGCCAGAACTGGCCTGTTTCTCCTTTGCAAATTCACTTCCTAATCACTTCCATTCACTTTGAGGGAAAAAATACTGTCTAAAACTACTTTCTCCCTTTATATGGCCTAATGTCTCTGAACTTCTGTTTTCTCATCTATAAATAGGGATAATAATCATGATATTGATTAATCATAATAAAAATGATCTAGATAAATAAAAAATGATCTAATAAATAATAAAAAAGGCTGGAGCACAATTCTGCTTCCAGCCCAGCTGGAGTAACAGGAATTAGATTTACCCTTTCACCTGAAACAACCAAAAATGGATAGAAAATATAAAACAATGGCTTTCAAAATAGTGAGCATCCAGTGAAGGATATTGATACCTGAGGGAGAAAAAACAAGCAAGGAAAGCCCAAGAGCACCCCAGATTACTACCTTTACCAACTAAAAAAATCTTAAAAGCATGACACAAAAGGATCAAACTCTTTCTAAGTAATATAATTGCCTCCTAGAACAAAAAATACAAAATATCTAGCAGCAAACATGATAAAATTCATAATGCCTGGCATCCAGTGAAAAATTACCAGATATGCCAAAAAACATAAAAGTAAAACCTATATATAATAAGGAGGAAAAAACAATCCTCACAATTAACCCAGAAGTGGTGCAGATGTCAGAATCAGCAGATAAGGACATTAAAAGAATTATTATAACTCTATTCTATATGTCAAAAATATAAATAGAAAGATATTTTTTAAATGGTAAATTGTAACATCTGGAGATTAAAAACTAAAATATTTTAGATACAAAATATACTGGTTCAGATCAATAAAATATTAGACTTTATAAGATAAAATATTAGTGAACTTGAAATTATAGCAATAAAAATATTTGAAAAACAATGGTGAAGTTTCCCAAATTTAATTAAAACTATAAACCTATAGTCTCAAGAAATTCAATGAAACAGCACAATAATAAATAAATAAATAATAAATTCAATGCATGTCAAATCAAATTGCTCAAAATTATTGAAAAGGTGAGAATCTTAAAATCAGTCAAAGAAAAAAGGTTTGTTAGAGATAGAAGAACCAAAATAAGGACAAGATGATGACAGCATTCTTATTGGAAGCAGCGCAAGCAAGGAGACAGTGGAACATCTTTAAATCCCAGAAAGAAAAAAATATTGTAAACATAGGATGGTATACTAAGTGAAGATATACTTCAGGAAAGAAAGTAAAATAAAGATATATTCAGATAACAAAAGCAGAAAGTATTCATCACCTACAGACTGGCACTATATGAAATGCTAAAGAAAGTCCTTCAGGCAAAAGGAAAATAATACCAGGTGGAAATATAAATTTACACAAAGAATGAAGAGCACCAGAAATAATATATACATATATAAATGTACAATATTTTCTCTTAGTACTTAAATATCTTTAGAAAATAATAATTTGAAACAACAACAGCATCTGATATTCTTATAACATGTAAAATAAAATTTATTAAAATAACAGCATGAAGGTGAAGAGGGGAGAAATAGATGTATATTACTACAAGTTTCTACTACACTTGAAATAGAATTATATCACTTCAAGGCAGACTATTATAAGTAAAGCTATATACTATAAACTCTAAAACATTACAAAAAGTTAGCGATAAGAAGCCAACAAAGGAGATAAAATGGAGTCATAAAAAATATTCAAGTGACCCACAAGAAAACAGAAAAAAATTAAAAATGGGACAAAGGCAAGATAGTAAAAATAGAAAGCAAATAGCAAGATAATAGTTTAAGTCTAACCTTATCAATAATTACATTAAGTATAAACAGTCTAAATACACCAATTAAAAGGCAGAGATTGTCAGAATGGGCAAAAATGCAACACATATCCACTTGCAAGAAACACACTTGAAATATAAAGACAAATACATTAAAATCAAAAGTATGGCCCTGGCTGGTGTAGCTCAATGGATTGAGCACAGGTCTATGAACCAAAGGATTGCCAGTTCACTTCCCAGTCAGGGCACATGCCTGGATTGCCAACCAGGTCCCCAGTACGGGGCACGGAAGAGGCAACCACACATTGATGTTTCCCTCCCTTTCTTTCTCCTTCCCTTCCCCTCTCTAAAAATAAATAAATAAACAAAATCTTTTTTAAAAGTATGGAAAAAGATACACCTTCTATGGGCTAAGACTAATTAAAAGAAAATTGATGTGGTTATATGAATATCAGACAAAGTACATACATTTTGGAGCAAACAAAATTATCAACGCTAATGGTCATTTTTATCATGATAAAGGAGTTGTTAATCAGGAGGATATAACAATCCTGAATGTTTTTGTATCCAATAACAGAGTTTCAAATTAAAAATGGCAGAACTTGAGAGAACTGCAAAAAGAAATAAATTCACAAATACAGTCAGATATTTCAGTATCCTTCTCTTAATAATCAATAGAAAAATAGTGAAAATCAGTAACAATATAGAAGATCAACCAACTTGGTCTAAATGGCATTTATTTATAAGACATTCCACTCAATAACAGGAAAAAAATGTATTACAGTAGGTTAAATTGTATCCCCTCAAAAGATATGTTACAGTCCTAGCCCCATATATATGTGGATGTGATTTTATTTGGAAAAAGGGTCTTTGCAGATACAATTAGTTAAGGAAAGGTCATCCTGGATTAGGGTAGATCCTATATCCAATGACTGATGTCCTTTTAGGCAGGTCATGTGAAAACACAGACGCATGCGGACAGCACCACGTGATCAGGGAAGCAAGTGCACCCACAAGCCAAGCCAAGGCACCCCAGGGACCACTGACGACCACCAGAAGCTGGCAGAACAACATGGAGCAGACTCTTTCTTAGAGCCTCCAGAACAAACCAACCCTGACTAAACCTTCATTTCAAACCTGTTTCCTTCAGAACTTGGCAGGGATAAGTTTCTCTTGTTTTAAGCCACCAAGTTGTGTTAATTTGTTTAAAACTGTAAGGAACTAATATAGGTATAGATTAAAGTTCTTTCCTTTGCATATGAGTATCTAATTGTTCTACACAATTTGTTGAACTTTATCCATTGAATTGCATTTGCAACCTGCTTAATATGTAAAAACTAACTTAGGATCATAGACCTAAATATAAAAACTAAAATTATAAAATTTCTAGAAAAAATGATAGAAGAATGCTTTTGTGACCGTAAGTTAAACAAATATGTTTTTTAAACATGACATCAAAAGCATGTTCCATACAAGAATAAAAAGTTAAACTTTATCAAAATTAAACATTTCTATTCTTCAAATGAAAAGATATACCACAGATTATGGGAAAATACTGACAGATTATGTGTCTGGAAAAGAACATATCTCCAAAAAAGAAAAAAACTGAGAACTCAATAATAAGAAAATTTAAAAAAATAATTAAAAATGAGCAACAATACTCATTTTTTAACAAACACTCATCAAAGAAAATATAGATGATAAATAAGAACACAAAAAGATGTTCAGCATTACTAGTCATTAGGGAAACACAAATTAAAATCATAACGAGACAGCACTACAGACCGCGTGTAATAGGTGAAACCTCAAGCATTGGCCGCACCGAGTGCTGGCAGCAATGCAAACAGCTGGAGCTCTCAAACCACTGGTCAGACTCCAAACTGATACAACTACTTTGAAAAACAATCTGGATTTCTAGAAGTTAAACACATTTACCATATTATCCAGCTACTTCACTCCAAGTATTTGCCCAAAAAAATAAAAGCTTATAAGCTTACATTCATACAAAGATCTGTCATGGATGTTTATAATGGTTTTACTTGTAATTGCTAAAAATTGAAAACAACCCAATTTGAATGGATAAACAAATTGCAGTACATCTATACAATGGAGTACTACCTAGCAATAAACACTAATGAGCTATTTCAAAATACTAATGAGCTATTGAGATAGACTACAAAGTGGATAAACATTAAAACAATTATTTTTAAAGAATGCAGGCTTTCAGAAAGAGTGCATGTTGTGTGATTCCATTTACATGAATATCTAGGAAATGCAAACTAGTTTATAGTGACAGACAGCAGGCCCCTGGGTGCTGGGGACAGGATTTGGGAGCAGCCAGGGATAAGGATCATAAAGGCACTAAAAACTTTCTGGGGCAATGTATATAGTCATTATTTTGATTGTGGTGATAATTTCACAGATGTATAAAATCATACTCTTTACATTTGTATGGTTTAGTATATGTCAATTATACTTCAATATAATTGATAAAAAAATCAATAACAAAACAGAAAAAAGAAGATCTAAGAACAAAAAATGGGCTGGCAGATGTGAAAAGAAACCAAACTACAGTGTAAGGGATATAAGCAAGAAAAGTCAGATTAAGCAGGTATTTAAGAGAGCATATAGAGTTGCCTATTTTCTAAGTTTACTGACTTGAAATAAACTGAAAGTTCTGAAATGATTTTAAAACAACTTTAGGTATATCAAAAGAGCATCAAACATATTTGTGCTCGAATGCTGGCATTGAGCAGCTGATGGACTTTAGGCACATCAAAATTCATTGTACTATAAAGGACAGAAAACCCATCTCAAGAAATGAAATGTCCTGGCTCAAATGACTGAAAAGGCAAATAGCTCTGGTGTCAGACACAGCCGGACTCATTACAGGCAGGCCTCAGTTCCTCTCCGCCTTGGCTTTGCCTTCTGCTGTTCTGGCTTTATACACGGTCTTCACGTTTACCCTGGCAATGCCAAGACAGCTGCCACATCTCAGCCTCCCTTCCCTAGGTTCAGTGGGAAGACAAAGCCTGTTGTTCAGTTGATTCAAAGAAAGCCCCCTGATTCCTAGCTTAGGTCACATGATTAACCCTGAACCAATCTCTGTAGATAAGGAAAAGTGATACACTGATTGGTTTAAAATCTGCATCCTGTACTCCACTAGTGTGGAATTAAGAGGAATTCCATCCAGAGAGTGGGAGGAGTTGCTATCCAATCAAAAACCAGGACCATTTTAGAAGAAAAGAGTTTGGCTTCTAGGGAGGCAAACATTAAATCTTCACTGACCATTAAACCCAGTTTTCAGCATATGGTAAGTGTTTGGCAAACAGTATTTTCAGCTTTCATTCTGAATCAGAAAAGAGCTAGCGATGTTACATTATTGTGGACATGAAGTCGATAAAGCAGAAAGAGTTTTATCCAAACTTTTCTCAAATTTTTCCCCAGGAAATTAGGTCAAACCAGACAAGAAGCATTTTCAAACACGAAATACTGTGCTATAATCTCTAAAGTTCATACACTAGGAAAACCAAGGCTGGAGGATATTCTAGTGACCTTTTGATACTTGGAGAGATGTCTGTAACTTCTTTTTCTGGTCATAGGACCTATTTCTTCTTCTCCAAGGATGGCCATATAATTCAGTCCTGGCCAATGAGTACCTATCATTTACACAGATTGGTTTGAGAGAAGTTCCTGACCCAACCTAGCCCAGTAACAGAAAACCAAAAACTTTTACTGGATTTACTAGAAATGAGGTTGTGAGTCTAGAGCTACTGATGATTCCCTTTGTAATTATTACAGAAGGCTTGCCTAAGAAGACTACACAGAAAAACACAAAGCTCAAACAGAGAGAAAGATTTCTTGTTGACCATATTTAAGCCGCTGGATCCAGCCACACCTGAATGCAGTAGTACCCCCTCAAAGTGCATGACCCAATAAATTCCTGCTTTGCACAAATCAGGTTTAGTTGGTCAGCAGAATCTAAGTCTACCTAGTCACAGAATTTTTCAGCTCCTACACAACCAATTTAGTTCAGGACCCTGACAGGATAGGTGTCAGATCATAGTGGAGAGTAGACAGCAAATCCACTTTCTAAGAGTCAAGTTTCAGATTTCTTCCTCCTAGATTGTCTGCTTCCTGCACATCTGACTTCAAGCACTTAAATTGTCTTGACAGGTTATATGGAACTTGTCACTGTTCAATTTACAACTGTGTCAGTATAGAATCTGAAATGAGTAAGTGTAATAAATTGAGGCTATTTGCTGTGATGCTAGAGCTTAGCCAGATTCAATCATCTTTCCGGTGATGCATTTAGAGCTGGGGTCAGGCTGTGAGGAGCATAGAAGGGGAAGTAGTAGGGACAGGGGATGAGAGTTAAAGAAGGAGAAAGCAAGAAAGCAGTAGAGGCACTTGGATGTTGTGGAAAGAGCACGGGACCAGCATCTGGGGTCCAGTCCTAACCCTGTTCTACCTTGGGCAAGCCTTTTCCCTTATTAATGCCTCCATTGTCTACTCTGTAAAATGGGCACCACAGAGTCTGCCAAAACCTCTATCCCAGGGTGATTGAGAAAAGCAAATTAAATAATAATGAGCAAGAGGGGCCCTAAAAATCATATAATAGTCTTATTGGACCTACCACTTCCATAGGGAGAAGCTATAGGGCATGGACAGGCATCTCAGAATCCACGTGTTCCTCCCTGAAGTCTCCAATGAATTACCATTCTTCCAGGTGAGGCCTGTCCTTCTCTGTCTGCCTACAATGGACTATGTAATCAAATGCAAAAAGGAGGAAAGATGGGCCCAACCAAACCCAGGTTTGAAGCTGGTTCCCCTCCTTTCTACCTGCTTTATCTTGAGCAAGTGGGTTGGGGGCTCACCTGTGGGAACAATGAGGCAATGGAAGAGGGAGGTAGAAAGGGATGGGAATGGACAGGTAATGAGGATTTAAAGTCAAACATGCCAGGCACTTTATGAATGTTAACTGATTTAAATCCCAAATGACTCTGTAGGGCAGCTATCATTTTCCTTGTTACATAGATAAGAAAATGGGCTCAGAGGATGAAGTCTCTGGCTTACAGTCACACAACCAATCAACAGAAAGATAGGCAGGATTTCAATCCTGGTTTAAATGAGTACAGAGTCCTTTTTTTTTTTTTTTACTGCTGCTACTGGGAATAAACTCAATAATAATAACAACAATAAAAATATTAAATAATGGGAGGAGGAGTAAGCATTATTGAGTACTCACTCTGTGCAAAGGACCATAAAACAGCATCTCATTTAATCCATTTAACATACTTATGAGGTAGATCCTAATTTGCAGATCAGAAAACAGAGGCTCTAAAAAGTTTAAATGACTTGCTCAAGGTGACAGAGCTGGCAAGTGGCCAAGGAGGAATTTGAACTTGGCAGTGCAACAACAGAGCCTGCAACCTATTAACCACTATGCAGTATTGCCTCTTTCGTAACAGCATTTCAGGAAATGCAAAGTGACATGCTCAGCTCACACAGAGGTGCTGCTGAGCCCTGAGCTCAATAGGGTGGCTCCTTTAAGACCCCTCAAAACTGCCTCACTAACCACCTCCCTAAACATTTCTAACTCACTCAACCTTCACGCTGCTGCATGCTGTGTTGTCCCCTGGACCCAGTCCTGTCCCCTGGGCCAGGAGGTGTCCATTTACCCAGAGCTTCCGTACCATAGATTTCTCCCCACTTCCTATAGGGTCTTTGAAATATGTGCTCAAGTTCACCAGCGAAACTGTAACAGGGTGCAGCCAAGGGAGGGGCGCTCAAATAGGGATTTGTAATGGGGTCCAGAACTCAGGGTATTCAGGAAATATTAGAGAAAAAAATATATATGATGACCTCACCCCCACCAGTCTGAGCTGGGGAATTGTATACTTGTAGCAGGGCCGTTGAGAGCTGTTTTGCATAGCAACAGCTTTGCAGCTAACCTCTGGCATGGTCATTTAACATATCTATAGTCTTTAAGTGGTTACATAGATATGTTAAATAGCTGTGGCCCATGCTCTGAGCCAGGAAGATGGGAGTGACTTCAACCCAGGATGTAACTGGGAAGCAACTCCCTCTGGTTACAGCACCTGCATGAGAGCTTGGAGATGATTGGCTCCACTCCATGGGGCCATGCCTACCCGAACTTACTATAGCAGCCCAGTAAAGCTGGAAGGATACAGGAATGCTGGCAGGTGTAACTGATTGTGGGAGGAGTTGGAAATGAGGCTGCAGAGGAAGATTGGTGCAGGGATTTAAAATCCAGGTGCATCAGCCATATCAGGTTAGGACCACCAGGCTTTGGAGGAGTTGGGACCATGAGGCTGTGGCAGGAAGGGAATCACCACTCGGCTTTGGCAGAGTTGGGATCACAAGGCTTTGGGGTGGTGTTCCCTTTTGCCATGTGGCTTAGGAAGCAGGAGAGACTGCCTGGAAGAAAAGGGGTGAAAGGACTCTTGCTGGTGGGCCATGAGAAGGTGCCACATGGCTTTGGATTAACTGGAGATCGTGGTGGTGACACAACTGATGGTGCTGGGAGCCTGAATCACAGACTTCTACTTCTTTTCCTGAGATACGGTACCCTGATCTGGGCAAAGGGGAGAAGGAAGGACTGTGTGCATTTGTGGGTATTCTAAAGAACGTTAGTATTTTAATGAAGACATTAAGTCATTACTCTAAGTCTGCATAACTTTTAAATAAATAATTCCTTTCCTTTTCACCAATCTCTGGAATTAAGAGATATCTTTCCTCTGGCGGTGGGCAAAGCAAAACTAGTATGGGGAAGGGGAACCCTGGAGAAAAAGGGGGGTCCTTTCAGTAACAGCATATCATTCACCATCCCCCTGCCAGGTCTGTTCTGTAAAAAAACCACCTCATAGAAACTATCCAAAGTAAAGCCTGTCTGTCAACTCCCCTCCTCCTCCCCTCCCTCCCTCCCCATTCCCCTCCATAAAAGAAATAAATATTTATTTAAAGTAGCACTAAGACAAGGCGTTCCAAGACCACCCTTCCTCACAATCTCCAGGAACATTTGTTTGATACCCTGCAGGTCATCTTGGGAGCCACCCTCCAGCACCCTCACTTGCAGATGTTCAACAGGGCAGGCATTCCAGGTGATCCCAGAACCCTGGCTCTCAGCCACGTGCCAAGCATTCAAATGTCATTAGTTAGCTGATATCTGATGTCTACTGTTGCCCATCATCCTCCCAACAACCCTGTGAGATAGAGATGATTACCTGTCAGAGAGAATCAGTAAATGGTGGTGCCAAGACCAAAAGCTAGAGCTGGGCTCTCTCCTGCTGCAGTGCAACAACTTTCATATTGGCTTCTTGGCAGGGTCGGCAAGGCAGAAAGAAAGAGACTTGTCCCTGAGGAGCAAGAGACCCAGGAACTAGCCCAGGTCAGCTGCCCTCTCTTGGCAACTTTGCCAAGTCCTATTCTCCAGGTTCTCAGTCACTCACCATCTCTAAGTAGGGGTTCTGGCTGGGTAATAACAACAATACCATTATCTGCCTCCTTTCCGTAAGTGCTGGGCACTCTTCCAGGAAAACCGAAATGGTTGGGCATATGGACGCTGAATTCAAATCCTGGCTCCACCACTTACTCCAGAGTGACCCTGGACAAGTCAGTAAATTTTCTCATTGTCCTTATCTGTAGAATGGAGATAATAAAGACACGTACTTCAGAGTTGCCCAGAGGATTTGGTTAGCATAGATAAAAGTACTTAGATTTGGATTTGGATTTGTTATCACTGTCTTTACAACCTTTACCTTCTTTATCTCATTTAATACTCTCAGCAACCCTCTGAAGAAGAGACTCTGATCTCCATTTTACAGGCAAGAAAACTGAGGCATAGCAAAGCAAAGACACTTGCTCAAGGCCATCACTCAGTTAAGTAAGACTGGATTTGAACCAAACTGTTTTCTGTCCAATGTCCAGGTTCTCACACCCTGCTATACATTGTCCCACTGCATCAGGAGTTCTCAACCTCAGCACTGTGACTTTTGGGGCCAGAAAATTTCCTGTTGCAGGGCTGTCCTCTGCATCATAGGGTATTTAGCAGCATCCCTAGCCTCTACTCAGTAGATACCAGTAGCATCCCACCCCAGTAATGATAATCAACAATATCTCCAGATATTGAAAAAGGTCCCCTGTGGGGGGCTGGGAGCAAAGTTGCCCCCAGTTGAGGTGCAAGATACTCCCTGAAAGTCAATTTCATTCTAATAGTCTACATTTCTACTTCTTTTAGAAATTGGACTAATTGACATCCTCCAGCAGAGCAGAGAGGTAGGTGATGCTGTTTATCACATAAAAGAAACAAAACCTAGTAGAAACCTCTCTCCCAGGACTCGCCTACCTTGTCATCATAGGGTGGCAGTTAGTTCAACTGTCACCTTTGTGCTAACTGAAGAAAGGTGCACCCACTCAACAGACAAATTACCACATTGCATCATTGAAGCTGGCATGTGTCTTATAATCAATGGTCTATCAAGATTCGATTGGCAGCATCTTGTCTTTCTAGGTTACACATTCAGTAGCAATGTATCTTACAACCCTAAATGTGATGATGTACTATTTGCGAAGCCCCACATACTCTCCCACCCTAGGAGAACACAAATTAGAAAAAGTCACCACCTCTGAGCAGAGGTGGCCCCAAAGGTCATGGCTTGGCGAGCAGACAGTGTATTGAAGAAAAAATGTCCCCTCCTCCAGGCAGACACAGGGCACAGAACCTGGGAGAGAGCTTGGGCTGCGTTTCAGCCCCAGGGGCCCTTGTATAAGGCACACCCTCACAACAGTACCTGGTGACTCTGCTGCCCCTCATGATTCACTGACCAATGCCACCTAGCCCCAGAGGCTTAAAATCAAAATATCATCAGAAACCACTGCATATCACATGGTCTCAAAGCCAGAAATAGTTTCAAGTTACAATTTCTTGAAATGGTTTTCAGTTGTTGTTTTTTTCAAACCCCAACAAAACTGGTTGTTTTACAGACTGAGACTTCCAGCCAATTACCTGTAATTCAAAGGCAAATGAATAAACATCCACAATATGATATTATTTGAAGAGAGAAAAGGAAAAAGCTCCCTCAACAGGAGACAAATATAGCAAAACATCTATTAATATTGTTCCCTGAAGAAGAATGAGTTAGTACAAAACCGGGAAGGACAACAGCCCTGCATCTTTCTCTGTCTTATAAAATACAGCCTTCCTGAAAATTGATGTGATTACTTGTGAGGCCAAAATTTCTCTGTTTTTTCTTCTTTGATAGTTGTGTGTGCCTTAATGTGCTTTAAATGTGTAATAAAAATATAATGAAAAACATACATTTATTCAATGTGGCTGCTACAACGAACACTATAAAGCCCAAATCCTATAAAGTTGAATTTTATGGCACTTCTCAAACCCGTTCCTTCCACTTAGAGCCACCCTGCAGTATTGGTCAGAATTTAGTGCTTCTCTCTCCCACCTCCATCTCCCAAGAAAAGTACCGAGCTTGAACTTTTAGTTCCTATTCCTGCTCCTTCCAGGCTAGTTCCTACATTAAACGCTATCTCCCCTCTTCTTTCCAGCCTCTCCCTCATAACTTACCCCCAAACAGTCACGCTATGCATGGGTCATTAGAAAATCATATCAAAAACACATGACCAGACTCCTCAAGCCAAAAACAAATTATGTTAAAATGTTAAACAGTAGAATTAGAGCAATGCTCAATAAGCTACAGCCTTTAGAAGAAATCTGGCCCTCTTCTGTTTCTACAAATAAAGTTTTATTGGGACACAGCCTTGCTCGTTTGCTTAGCTTTTATCTATAGCTGCTTTCATGCTACCAAGGCAGAGTTGAGTAGTTGCAACAGAGATTGTACAGCCCACAAAGCCTAAAATGTTTACTACCTGGCCCCTTATAGGAAAAAGTTGCCAATCCCTGGGTCAGAGCCAGGTCATCAGAGCCAGAAGCCCTGGGTTCACATCCCAGCTCTGTGCTTTTCAGCTCTGGGTACTGGGTGAGTTACTGAAGCACCCCATCTGTGCTTCAGTTTCCTTGTCAGTAAAATGGAGACAAGGAAAAGAACTTATATTATAGGACTGTTGTGAAAATACACAACACTTAGACCAGTACCTGGCTCAAGCTGTGGTAAGAACTCAATTGTTGGGTATTGTTACTATGACAACTCTCTGCTTGCTAGCATTCCTCTGTCTTCATTCTCCAAAGGATGGACAACTTAGTCTGCCATTTCCTACCTTCCCCTCCTAACGTCTCTGTGTCTTCTCAGCACACTGCCTTGTCCTGCATCTCCACCAGTCCAATAAGACCTCTCAGATTTGCATTACTGAGTTCCTCCACAACACAAAATGCCTCCGCTTCAATCCACTCCCCTTTTCAGTGGCTTCTGATACCATGGACCACATCTCTTTTGAGGATGGACTTCCTCCCTGGGAATATCCACCCAAGGGTGTGAAGTGATTAAGATAGTGGCTGTCGGTTCTTATACTTTAAAGAAAATCAGTTCTTTTCCCACACTCAGCCCACATGAAAACCACATTGAGACAGCATGTTTTCACACTGGCCACATTCTATCCACAATGAGCCGTTCAGGAACCCAGTCTTTACTCTGATATCTCTGCCTTAGTGACATTAGGACCTTTGATTACCCGACTCTGAAAACTGAACATAACTTGTCTTCTTTAAAAGCAATTATCATAGTTTGAATTCCCCAAAAAGCAGTTCCTATATGCAGTTGGGAGTCAGACCACAGTGTACTAAAATGGTAAAGAGGCAAGGGCATGCTCACCTGCAGCATCAGATTCAACAGGTGTCACATAAATTACCTTCAGTTAAAGAAGGGGATGGAGTTATGTGAAATTGAGATTTTTATGTGAAACTTGAAATATGCTTGTTAAATAAAGCTATAGTATGGCTGTTAGAAATGAATTGCCTTAACCAAAAACAACTGAAAATGTTTGAATTTACAACAAAGAGTATTTATTCTTCTGATAGAATTGCTCTGGGATGTTTGAAATATGAACAGAGCTCCATTTTCAAGGTATTATTAGTGTTACTAGGCTGTCTGTCAACCAAGCTCTGTTTTCATTTCATTTGTCCTAGAAGAACATGTCCCCCTTTCTTTGCACTTAAGATGTATTATTTCTCCTAACTAGTACTATAAAAAAAAACTATCCTTGTAAATGATATATCAAGTTTTGGGAGATTTTTATATTTTATTTATTTATTTTTAGAGAGAGGGGAAGGAAAGGAGAAAGAGAGGAAGAGAAACATCAATGTGTGGTTGCTTCTCATGCACCCCCTACTGGGGGCACGACTTGGCTTGCAACCCAAGCATGTGCCCTGACTGGGAATTGAACTGGTGACCCTTTGATTCACAGGCTGGCACTCAATCCACTGAGCCATACCAGCCAGGGAATATATATCAAGTTTTTATACTTTATTTTCCTTCATATAAACATAACTGACACTTAAAGTTAGTTTGAACTTTATTGTACAATGGAGTATGTGAGAGACAAGTATTTTTAACATTAAGCAGCTATTTCAAATTCATCCATTTTGCAGTCATTTGCTCAGGCAGTCATTCAATAAAAACTAGTTTTCTTAGTATTTATTGTTATTTGTTAAAGGTGGGAAAATAATTAAAAATTAATAAGTCATAATTAATATCTGCCCATTGAGAGTATAATTGCATTGCACAGAGCATTTATTTTGGATCCTCCCAGCATTATTCCCTCTCTTATGGCAACGGCACCCTGATCTCAGTACATATAGTGCCCAGCCTAATTCCAATACTTGGTCATATATCCCAGGTCAGTAAACCAGCTCACTGAACACTGAGACACAGTGACTGGTTCAGAGGTGACCACATTATCAAGTATGTCCGAAAAGAGTGAACTCCAGAACTTGTGCGGGACCTCCAAGGAAAAGATGCTTCCTCCTTTTTCTGGTGACTGTGAACAAAAATGACTAGGCTGGAGCTCCTACCGCCATGAGCTCCCACGAGACGAGAGGCTACCCGAGAACACAGAGGAAGTAGCGTAGATGAAAGCGGAGACGGAAGTGGATTCTTGGTGACATTGCTGGCCCACTGAACTAACATGCGACTCTCTCTGGACATTTTGGTGCTGTGACCCAGTAATGTCCCTCTTATGGAAAGGCCAGTTCACAAAATAGATTTTCCGATAAACTCGGGGGCTTAACCAACCCAAGGTAAAATAAGATGGTACTTTTCTTAAGGAGAATTTCAGATGTCCATCAATTATGAGATAGCAATGTGATATGGCTGTTGAGAAACTGCATGTATCCTTAGGATTTAATGATAAAAATAAAAATTATAAAACCAAAGACATGTGGTTCTTGATCTTGATCTTGGCTGGTTGGACCCCATCAAAAATATTCAAAAATTTGGGGTACATCAACAGACAAATGGAAAATATCCATAGGAGGGAGAACATAATGAGGTAGTTTCTGAAAATCATGTTACAAGAATGAAATAGTTGAAATGTTTATCTAGGAAAAGAAAAAAGACAGGAGAATAATCACTTTATAATTAGTTCTATAATTACTTAATTGTCAGAATGATTAGGGTGTTTTAAAGACTACCAAATCAATAATGCTCTTTTGAATGTATTTCAGGACAGACTTTAGCTTCTGACTTAGGCAGAAGGAATGAAAATCTGACAACATGCTTTGCTGGTCTGTGAAAGTAAGCCTAAAATCAGAATTAATCAATGTTAGTTGAAAGTTAATTCCATTACAGGCAATACTAGAGTATTGGATGTCGTTCATTCATCCAGTGTTGCCTGGTCTTATTTATCACCAAAGGTAACTATGCAGAAGCAGTTCTCATGTCAGCACAGTCAGATACCTTAACAAACTGACACTTAAAGGAATAAACACTATAACATAACACAGCTGCCCAATCAATGGAATAACAGCCTGCCCACTGCTCTTCAATCTCATGCAACTAAACAGCATATTCCAGCATTAGGGGCTTCACTTAGCAAATATTTTTGGAGTATTTAATGATCATATGACATTGTTCAGATAAACTCTTATTGTTAGAGATATAATTCAGCAGGATAAGATGAGAGCCCTTCAAGAACTTCGTGTAAGTTATGCTGCTTACATAAGAGAAGCACAGGGTAGATCAGAGAAGGCATCTAACTTTAATGTCTCAATTCCTTTTTCTCTTGCTCTAGACAGACAATGCTAACAATCATGATACTCCTTCCCATTGAACCTAGATACAACCTCAAAATCCTTCTCAACAAACTCTCCAGGCAGCTATTATTAATCCAGAAGATTTTGTTCCTGAGATGAAACATACTTCCCACACCTGAGCTAAACTTTCGAGGGAGAAAAGATTGACTCCTACTGCAGAGACTGCTCGTACTCAAAGAGGACCTAGAGTATCTCCACAAGGAGATTTGAGCAGCATTGTTGTCCTTCCATTATATGAAAGGAAAACAACATGAGCCATGATAAGGTGGGGGAAAAAGAGCTGAGGAGTTTGACTAACGTCCATGAGAGTGGAGATGAGGCTAGAATTAGATTATTGAGTCCTTCAGTGCTACATTAGCAACTAGAAGTTATTGGGAGGATAAAAAGAACCATCAAAGATATTATATTGGAAAAGTATTATATTTTAGAATATTAATGGCTAGGTTCTAGGAAAAACAAGAACAGCAGGAGTCAAAATATATTAAAATAAAGGAAGATGAGTTCAACAGTCAAAGCATACAGAGGAGAGAGTATGTAGGTCTGACAATGATAAAATAATGACAGCTGGAAGAAGCGTCATGGAGGAGAAGAAGTAGAAATAATGGTGTTCTGGCCTAGAGAGTGGGAGGAGGAGGAGGAGAGGGAAAGCAGTTTGAGCGAGTGAGAGGATATGGTCTCATTAGCGAAGACAAGGAAGGCTGGCTCTGTCTGGAGCATGCTGATCTTGAATGTGGTAGGACATGCTGTCAAGATTTCCAGGTAGAAATTGAAGGGAAATAGGAGGTGGGGACATGGAGGTGAGAGCTCCAGTCATGAGAAAGTAGGAGCTTGGTGTGATACGAGGAAGGGTGGCCAGGGGCTCCTTGAAATAAAGCCTATATTTTGGAAGCAGTCTGAAGGCAGAGAGTCATGTAAAGAAACCACAAGTGGGACACACTGTTTTCTATGATAATAGTGCTACCCAGGGTTAGAATCAAATTTTGAATCAAACAGGATCTTTGTGGGGGGCAGGAGTGAGCATGCCCCCATGGCAGCACTGGCACTGCTTGTTGGTGTGGCCATCCAGAGGCCAATGTCAAAATCACCCACTTCCTGGACCCCCAGACCTCAGGGCGGAGAGGTTTGTGCACAGAGCTGTGAAGATGCTGTTTCAGTGACAGATTCAGGTCCAAGCCTAACTGTCCTCCCAGGCTCACCCACTCATGTACCCAAATCCATTTACAGCACCCATTCTGAGTCTAACCCTGGTTTGATGATGGGGATGCAGAAGTGAATGAGACCCAGGCCCTTCAAGTCCAGCACTTGTTAATACTTGAAAATGCTACCAAAAATGTGGACAGAGCAATTTATCTATCCATGGGGAAGGGTAATCAGAAAGGTTATTATATTAAAATAGGATGGATGAATGGTTGGATGGATGGATGGATGGAGCATATATTTGTTGATGATAGTAATATGGACTAATCATTAACATATAAGTTAGCATCTTTCTCATCTCCCTACTAGCTAAAGAAGACACTGGTTTAATTCTTTCTCTTCCTATATCCTGCAAAAGGGATACTATAATTGTCACAGATCTTTCCAATTTCAGAGTAAAAAGGACAAAAAAAAAAAACAACCCTCACATATGTGTTGATCCCTGGGAAGAAAAGATTGAAAGTTAATAATGTTGTATACCACTCCTTCCCCCACCCGTGCTCTATGTTGGTGGTATGTGGTGGGAACAGAATATCTACAATGAGGAAGAGAACTCTTCTTGAATATAAGACTGAGTAGTGACAAAAACACTGCTGAACTCAGAGGCTAGGAAACAACAGAGAACTGGATGCCTTCCACATTGCACAAAAAAATCTAATTTGAGATCAGAATCCCTGCTTCAGTTATGCTTCCCTGAATGTAATATGTGGCAAAGACAACTAGTTATTATCAAATATTTCATGGGCTCCCTTGGATTTCCAAGCTTCTTTGAACTCAGGGTCCAGACCATGTCACAAGCTCTTTTCAATGCACCATAAATGAAGATGACATTATATCCTTCTGGAGTAATGCACATCTAGGAGATGATGTGCCTTTCCTAACTCTCTCCTCCCTCTCTGGTGATCTACAGCATTGGGCAAAAGTAGGTTTATGGTTGTGAGTACATGAAATACAGAGTTTATTCTCTCAGTATTTATATTAATTATTATATTATTTGTACTATACCTACAAACCTACATTTGTCCACCCCTGATTACACCACATATTTTAGATAAAGCAAACAAGATGGAAGAGGCTACCAGAGTGAGAAATCCACCACTGATGTGTTACACCATGGGAATGTCAGGCTTTATTTGTTATTGCAGCACAGCCTAGCATTATTCTGACAAATATCTAACACCACTCTGACTAGGAATCACATGGATCACAAGCTGTTACAGTTATAATAGTGACATTCAATAAATACTTTTAAAGTCCTCATACTCATTCTCATATTGCCTTACTTTCCAATTTATTACCTCTAAAATATTCAGTCATACAGTGTTTTAATGTCAAATGCACTTACCAAATATATATATATATTAATATATATACATATATGTAAATTTTACTACAAAGACAAAGAAAATGATTTAGCATCCACATCTATTCAAATCAACCACTGTTTGCTTTTTTTAAAACCCACACTGTATTAGATGAAAATATGTTTTAAACAAGATTTCAGAGCAACAAAATACTTACAAAAGCAATAATAGATACAATTGATATAACATCTATGTATGAGTAAGAAAGTATTCTGGCATAAAGTTTAGTATGCTGTTTTCAAGACAATACACTTAATTTCAAGGAATGCTTACAGACATGGCTTCAAAGATAAATCATTTTTATTTTAGTTCCTTTGGGGGTAAATTTTAGCAACCCTCACATTTTATTATTAAAAAGAGATATAGAAAAATGAGAAAACTTAATTTTTCAACTCTGTATGATAGGCATTAGGGACAGACAAAAACAAAAATAAATTAAAAAACAAAATAAAGAAGTAGAAGAAGAGAAAAATGAAAAAAATGGGTATTACACTGTTACAATTTATCAATACTGTCCCACAAAATTTTTATGTGAACTTCAAGAGGCAATTTTTAAAAAAAGTCATAAGTTTAGAATAAAACTAATGTTCCTCTAGTTCTTTTCTAATCAGTCTTGTCATATGAAACTGTGCCAAATATTCTATCTGAATTCTGAGAAAAAAATAGGAAGCAGGCTCAATGGAAAAAACAAAAGGAATATTTTATGATAATACAATAAGATAACATAAAATGTATTTATTTTACTTTTTATATTTCTTATTTATTTTTAAACAATGTAATTACTCATTAAACCATTCTCCAAGTCTGCAGAAAGTTTACAAAGTCTCTATCAGCCTAATGTCAAATATTGTCAAAGTCACAATTACTTTTCAATGTCTCCCATTGAGCCATCCATCTATCTACCCACCATCATGTATCCATTCCTCCATCCTCCCCTTATCCACACACCCATTCATTTCATTTACCAAATGTTCAATTAATCTATGAAATACAAAGCACTAACCTCAAAAATCTTTGAAAGATATCATACTAATAACTTTAGAGCAAGGCTGATGGAGATATGACATAGGATCAGTACCAAAAAGTGCTGAGAGTTCAGAAGAGAAGACAACCTCATGGGACGGATCCAAAAGCCTTCATGGAGTAGAAGACTGAAGGTGGAAATAAATACACACTGATGTCTAGTACAATGCCTTGCTGATGAGGCTGAAGCAGAACGTAACGTTATTAACAAATAGCTACTGTCTCAAAGCAAGTGTATCAGCTGGCAAGGAAACTTATAACAATTTCTGCAAACCACTCCTGGAAAGTTTTACTACATACTGAAAAAAAAAATCAGATAAAGGTGAAAGTGACAGGTTTGTGTTTTGTTTTGTTTTGTTTTGTTTTAACTTTGTTAAGCAGAAAATCCCACCACTCCTTTCCAAGTGGGGCCTACAGTCAAAATGTCATCAGCTTTCCTCCTCCTGTTTTCCCAATCTCTCAGGAAAATTGCTCTTTAAAAAAGAACCATGGCAGAACATTTCTACTTTTTTCTATGTAGCTGTCCAAAAAGGTGGCATTTGGTTAATGTCAGCATTCAAGTATCATTCACATCAGAACTGTGATTTTTTTATTTTTAAACTTAACGTCTCACTTTTCTAATTACAGCCCCAGTTATCCCCTCCCATCACCATTCCACCTGCCAAAAAAAAGAAAGAAAAGAAAGAAAAGAAAAAGTACAAAATCCCCCTGGGTATGTGAAAAGGGAACTGAGCAATATCTCTAGCACCTGATCATGGAACTGATATTTTGGACAGTACCAAGTTTCTGTGGGAGTGGCCCTACATTTTTTGTGTCCTCTATTTTCCACTACTCTTTTCTTAACTCCACAGGGACTCTGAGCTGGGAACTCTCTCCATGAGAGTGGCAGGCTCATCTCCTGTTTTCCCATCAGCTGCATCACTATTTAATCAAGGAAGCTAATCAACTGTGGAGTTCATAATGGATGTCAGTAACATTTCCTGTGTTATGATTGATGAATCTAACTTTGGACTTAATGCCTTTGTTCAAAATTAGATGACAGTAGAATCAAGATTAATACCATTTTTTAAGCTGCATTGTGGCAGCTAACAAAAGTATTTCTCTCACAGCAATTGTACACACTGCTGACTCTAGAGACAATTTTTGGCAGAACCTAGTCTATTCTCCTTCTAATAATGACATATATATGAACATGCATTAAAATGTCAATCTTCTATTTGTGACAACAGATACTGTTTTGTCATGAGTAGTAGTGGTAAAAATTTTCTTTATATAGATACATTTTTTAAAAATGAGCTGGGCAAGATGGTGGCATAGGTAAACATGCTTCACCTCCTTGCTCAACCACAGAAAGAATCACAAATAGACAGACTTCAAAACAATACCCAGAACTGTCAAAAATCAAGCTATATGGAAGTCCAACAACCAGAGATTTCAAGAAGCCACATTGATCCAAATTGGTAGGAGGGGTGGAGATGCAGAGATTGGTGGAGAGGTGGCACTGGTGGTAGAATGGCAGTCCTAAATTCTCATGAGGTAGATAAAAATCAGGAGGATACCTTGGGAGCAAGCAATCCCAGCTGCAGGCCAGATAGCACAGCCCAGGGTTTTAGCGCCAGGAAAATAAATCCCCATAACTTCTGGCTGTAAAAACAATGTGGGTTCTGGTGGTAAAGAAACTGACAAATTTTCAGGAGACGCAGCTTAAAGGGCCCACACTGATTTAAAATGTACTCAGACCCTCACCCTCAGGGATTCAGCACCAGGGCAACAGTTGGAAGGGCACCAGTCACACAGGTCAAGTGCTGGGCAAACCTCTAGAAGCCAAGTAGTGTAACTGTCCCCTCTCTGAGCCCTCCCCTGACACAGACCCATAAAGCAGTAAAGCAGGGTGCCCCACCCTGACGATTACCTAAGACTCCATCCCACACAATTTATAGGTGCCTTTTTGGCACCAAAAGGCAAATTGAGGAGACAAAGAAATATGGCCCAAATGAAAGAACAGAACAAAACCCCAGAAAAAGAACTAAATGAAATGGAGATAACCAATCTATCAGATGCAAAGTACAAAACACTGGTAATCAGGGTGCTCAAAGAACTTATTGAATATAGCAACAAAACAAATGTTGCCCACAAGAGATCCACCTCAGAACAAAAGATCTACACAGACTGAAATTGAAGGGTTGGAAAAAAAATTCCAAGCAAATGGACAGGAAAAAAGCAAGGGTAGCAATACTTATATCAGACAAAATAGACTTCAAAACAAAGGGCATAAAAAGAGACACAGAAGGACACCTCATATACTCAAGGGAAGAATCCATCAGGAAGACATAAGTATTGTAAACATATATGCACCTAACATAGGAGCACCCAAATATATAAGAAATATCTTGGAGGACTTCAAGTAAGATTTAGACAGCAACATACTTATAGTAGGGTACTTTAACACCCCACTGTCAACAGCAGATAGATATTCCAACAAAATATCAACAAGGATATTATGGAAATGAAGAAAGCATTAGATTAAATGGATTTAACTGATATATATAGAACCTTTCATCCCAAAGAAGCAAAATACACATTCTTTTCAAATGCACATGCAACATTTTCAAAGATAGACCACATGATAGGACACAAAACAAGCCTTAACAAATTCAAGAAAACCGATATCATATCAAGCATTTTGTCAGACCAAAAAAGCTTAAAACTGGAAACCAATATCAAATAAAAAATACTCAAACTCATGGAGACTGAATAGCATGCTATTAAACAATGAATGGGTTAATAATGAGATCAAGGAGGAAATCAAAAAGTTTCAGGAAACAAATGAAAGTGACACACAACAGTCCAAAACCTAAGGGACACAGCAAAGGCAGTCCTCAGAGGGAAGTTCATAGCAATACAGGTCTACTTAAAAAAGAAAGAAACATTTCAAATAAACAACCTAACCCTACATATACAAGAACCGGAGGAACAACAACAAACAAAGCCCAGAGCAAGTAGAAGGAAGGAAATAATCAAGATCAGAGCAGAATTAAATGGCATAGAGACTATAAGAACAATTCAAAGAATCAATAAATCCAGGAGCTTGTTCTTTGAAAAGATAAAGAAAATCAACAAGTTTTTAACCACACTCATCAAGAAAAAAAGGGAGAGGATGCAAATAAATAAAATCAGAAATGAAAGAGGAGAAATTACAACTGATACCACAGAAATAAAAGGATTGTAAGAAATTACTATGGACAACTATATGCCAAGAAATTTGAAAACCTGGGTGAAATGGAAAAATTTCTAGAAAAGTATAATCTCCCAAAAGTGAATCAAGAAGAAGCAGAGTCCTGGCTGGAATGGCTCAGGGGACTGAGCACTAGCCTGCAAATCAAAGGGTCACCAATTCAATTCCCAGTCAGGTCACATGCCTGGGTTGTAGGCCAGGTTGCCTGTAGGGGTGGGAAAGAGGCAACCATGCATTGATGTTTCTCTCCCTTTCTCTCTCTCTCTCCCTTCCCTTCTAAAAATAAATAAATGAAAAAAAATTAAAGAAATTTTAAAAAAGAAGAAGAAGCAAAAAGCCTGAACAGACCAATAACAGCTGGTGAAATTGAAGCAGTAATAAAAAAACTCACAGCACAAAAAAACCCTGGACCAGATGGTTTCACAGGAGAATTTTACAAAATATTTAAGGAAGAGCTAACCCCTATCCTTCTCAGACTATTCCAAAAAAACAAAGAAGGGGGAAGACTCCCCGACTCCTTTCATGAAGCCTGCATCATCCTAATCCTCAAACCAGATAAAGACACAACAAAGAAAGAAAACTTCAGGCCAATATCGCTGATGAACATAGACACTAAAATCCTCAACAAAACATTGGCAAACTGCATCCAACAATACATTGAAAAGATCATACACCATAATCAAGTGGGATTCATCCCAGGGATGCAAGGATGGTATAATATTTGCAAATCAATAAACATAATACATTGCATAAACAACAAAAAAGAAAAATCACATAATCATATCAATAGATGCAGAGAAAGCATTTGACAAGGTACAAAACCCATTTATGATAAAAATACTTAGCAACGTGGGAGTAGAGGGAGCGTTCCTCAACATAATAAAGGCCATATATGAGAGACCTACAGAAAACATCACACTCAATGGACAAAAACTAAAAGCTTTCACACAAAGATCAGGAATAAGACAAGGATGTCCACTTTCACCATTTCTATTCAATATAGTATTGTAAGTCCTAGCCACAGTGATCAGACAAGAAAAAATAAATAAAAGGCATCCAAAGGAGGAAGTTAAACTGTCATTATTTTCAGATGACATGATAATGTACATAGAAAACCCTATAGACTCCACCAACAAACTACTTGACCTAACAAGTAAATTTGGCAAAGTGGTGAAATACAAAGTCAATATTCAGAAATTGAGGGCATTTTTGCACACCAACAATGAAATATTACAAACAGAGATCAGGAAAAAATCCCATTTGATATAGCAACATGAAAAATAAAGTACCTAGGAATAAACCTAACCAAGAAGGTAAAAGACCTGTACTCAACACTACACAACAGTGAAGAAAGAAATTAAGGAAGACACAAATAAATGGAAGCATATGCCATGTTCACAGATTGAAAGAATCAACATCATCACAATGTCCATACTACCCAAAGCAATTTATAGATTCAATGCAAATACTATTAAAATACCAATGACCCATTTCACAGATGTAGAATAAACATTTCAAAAATTTGTTTGGAACCATAAATGACCCCAAATATCTGCAGCAATTTTGAAAAAGAAGAACAAAGTAGAAGGGATCACATTATCTGACATCAAACTATATTACAAGGCCACTGTAATCAAAACTGCCTGGTACTGGCATGAGAACATACACATAGACCAATGGAACAGGACAGAGAATCCAGAAATAAGCCCAAGTCTCTATGGTCATTTGACAAAGCGAGCAGAAGCATAAAATGGAGTAAAAATAGTCTCTTCAACAAATGGTGTTGGGAGATCTGGACAGCTACATGCAAAAAAATGAAACTAGATCACCAACTTATACCATACACAAAAATAAACTGAAGGTGGATGAAAAATTTAAATATGAGTAGTGACAACTTAAAAATCCTAGAGGAGAACATAGGCAGGAAAATCTCAGATATTCCATGCAGCAATATTTTCACTGATATGTCCCCTAGAGCAAAGAACTTAAAAGAAAGAATAAACAAGTGATACTTCATCAAAATAAAAAAAAAAAAGAAAACTTCTACATGGCTAAAGAAAACATCAGCAAAATGCAAAGAGAACCAACTCTATGGGAAAATATATTTGCCAACGATATATCAGACAAGGGTTTGATCTCCAAAATATATAAAGAACTCATATGACTCTACTCCAGAAAGACAAACCACCCAATTAAAAAATGGGCAAGCTACCTGAACAGATACTTCTCCAAGGAGAACATACAGAGGGCCCAGAGACATATGAAAGGATGTTCAGCATCACTAGCCATCACAGAGATGCAAATTAAAACCACAATGATATACTACTTCACACCAGTCAAAATGGCCATCATAAACAAATCAACAATAAATGCTGGTGAGGCTGTGGAGAAAAGGGAACCCTAGTATGTGGGAGAAACTCTGTCCAGCAAAGCTCTCCGAGCTGCCAGAGATAAGAAATAAGTCATCCTGGATACAATCTTACTGTTCCAGCAGGAAAAGGGGTGGCAATTCCCTCTAATGGAGAATGCCCCAAGCCCTTCTCCAAAACAGCTTTTATTGGGAATGGCATGTGTAGGTGTACACAGCATACATGCATAGCTCATCAATCAATGTCAAAAGGCCATAGTCATACAAAAACAGGTATTATCTATAGATAACAATTGAAGGAACATAGAAATTTATTACAGGTCAGGGTCTGTTGATTATGCTGACACCAGAGGGTCTTTAAGACGTGTTTCATGAGATAAGGAGTGTACTCTTTATGCCTTGAACTTAAACATCTGGTTTACATCGACCAGGCTGTGTCAAGTAAAGCAAGCTTTAAAAGATAAAATGCACATTTCAGGCCTGATTTTCACAGGAACCCTCAGTGTTAAAGGTCATGTCTGCCACCTGCATTTTTACCTGCTTTTCCACGGAGACTTACTAACTCCTTCCAGAGCCTGCTCTCATAGGGCTGCAATCTCTGAAACCACACAGAGTGGACCCCGACACTAGTATATTGTCAGTGGGAATGCAGACTGGTGCAGCCACTGTGGAAAACAGTATGAAATTTACTCAAATAAGTAAAATGAAACTGCCTTTTGACCTGGCATTTCTACTGCTAGGATTATACCCTAAGAACCCTGAAACATCGATCCAAAAGAACTTTTGCGTCTCAATATTCATCGCAGCACAATTTACTATAGCCAAGTGCTGGAAGCAACCTAAATGCCCATCAATAAATGAGTGGATCAAAAAACTGTGGTACATGTACACAGTGGAATACTACACATCAGAAAGAAAGAAGGAGCTCCTACCCTTCACAACAGCATAGATGGAACTGGAGGGCATTATGCTAAGTGAAATAAGCCAGGTGGTGGAAGACAAATACCATATGGCCTCACTGATAAGTGGAACCTAATCAACAAAACAAATAAGCAAGAAAAATATAACCAGAGACATTGAAATAAAAAACAAACTGACACTAACAAGAGAGGATAGGGGTAATGGGGAAAAGAAGGGGAAAGATCATCAAGAAACATGTATAAAGGACCCATGGACAAAGCCAAAGGGGGATAGCATTGATGGTGGGATGTAGGAGTGGGTGGGGTGGGGTAATGTGCTGGTGAGAAAATGATGGAAACAACTGTATTTGAACAACAATAAAAAATAACTCAGGAAGAAATGAAGGAAGTGAAATAAAGAAATAAAGTAAAATAAAGAAAAATTTACAGAGAAACAACAGTGAAGGGAAGGAAGCCGGGACCCAAATCAATGATTTGGAATATAAAGAAGAAATAAGTATTCAACCAAAACAGCAAGAAGAAAAAATAATTCAAAAAAAAAATTTGAGGATAGCATAAGGTGCCTCTGGGACACCTCCAAATGTACCAACATCCATATCATAGGATTAGCAGAAGGAGAAGAGGAGGAGGAAGAAATGTAAAACTTATTTTAAAAATAATGAAAGAAAACATCCCTAATTTGGTGAAGGAAATAGACATACAAGTCCAGGAAGCTCAGAGAGTCCCAAACAAGTTGGACTCAAACAGGACCACACCAAGAAACATCCTAATTAAAATGCCAGAGGTTAAAGATAAAGAGAGAATCATAAAAGCATAAGAGAAAAGCAGAGAGTTATCTACAAAAAAGTTCCCATAAGACTGTCAGCTGATTTCTCAAACAAAACCTTACAGGCAAGAAGGGGCTGGAAAGAATATTCGAAGTGATGAAAAGCAAGGACCTACAACTTAGATTACTCTATCTGCCAAAGCAGTCTTTTAGAATTGAAAGGCAGATAAAGTACTTCACAGACAAGATATAGCTAAAGGAGTTCATAAATACCAAGCAATTATTACATGAAATGTTAAAAGGACTTATTTAAGAAAAATAAGATCAAAACTATGAACATTAAAATGGAAACAAATTCACAACTATTAACAATTGAATCTAAAAAATTAAAAATAAACAAACAACCAGAACAGGAACAGAATCATAGATGTGGAGGTCATTTGGAGGATTATCAGCTGGAGGGGGAAGGGGGAGAATGGGATAAAAGGTACAGGGATTAAGAAGCATAATAGGTAGACACAAAATAGAATGAGGGATGTGAAGAATAGTCTAGAAAATGGAGAAGTCAAAGAATTTATATGTGTGACCCTTGGACATGAACTAAGGGGGGAATTGCAGGAGAGAATGGGAGTACTCAGCACTGGGGAGCAAATGAGAAAAAATCAGGACAACAGTAATAGCATAATCAATAAAATATATTTTAAAAATTAAGTCAAGAAAGGGAATCTCTGGGGGTGGTGGGGGAGAATAAAATAAAATAAACAAGTCCTCCGCAGACATGTGTGTTTTGAATAAGTAAATCTCTCTATGCACCTCCTCTTCTACCAAAAATAAAAACCACTTACTGAGGCACCTTTTTCTTACCTTGATCCCTTTCTATCCCTCTAATCCATTCTCTCCCTTAAAAGTTAATAAAATATAGATTAAACCCATAGACAACTTCCTGGGGCAATGCAGTATGAAATAAGTTCCCGATGAAATAAGTTCCCTATCCTCCCCATTGAAGCTTCTCTCCTAGCATTGGTCTTATCTGACTATTAAATCCTACACCCAACAGCCATTGCTTCATTTACTGTGTCCTTTTGTTCTCTCCTATTTTCCTTTACTTTTTGATTAATCGACAATGCTTCTTAGTAATAATCTCAAAAGAACGTCTTGATAGATTGCAACCATTAAAGCACTTTCTCCACAGAGAAATGCACTTGAAATATTATTCATCAGGTTGAGGGAAGTGGGGTGGGCCTGTAGAAGAGTCCTTAGCAGTTATAAAAGGAAAAACTAATAAGACAAAAAAACATTCATTTCAACCCAATGGGGAAAAGGTGTTTTTTATAACATTATGAAGTTCCTGAGAAAAGAAAATAACATTACTGCATTATAAAACTGGGCAAAATGCAGAAGATCTTCTGCATCATAATAAGTAACTATTGTATATTGTCATTGATCTTTTAAAATCTTCACTTAGCCCCTAGAAACAGTTGTCTCATGAGA
Organism: Tonatia bakeri; assembly: GCA_004024845.1. Lineage (NCBI taxonomy): Eukaryota > Metazoa > Chordata > Mammalia > Chiroptera > Phyllostomidae > Tonatia > Tonatia bakeri. The sequence goes on from PVIA01000872.1 coordinate 312,399, forward strand.
TGACAGAAATCTGAACAATTATCCTTTTCTGTAAATCCCATTTCCATTTGTTTTACTTAAGCTTAATGTGCACTATAGCCTATTGAGGAAAGAGTATCTATTTCTTGAAGTATAAATGTGAACTGGATTTATCTTTTCCAGGAAATGCCACCAACCATCCTCAATAGAATTTCTGTGGCTCCCTGGGAAGAAGACTCCTTCATGACATCTGTCAGGTTGTGTAACCTGTTAGTCACCTTTGGTTAGTAAAAACCATCTCAGTTGGTTCTTTCAGTTGTATTTGTTTGAAAGCATCAGCTTCCTATCCAGTTCCCAGCTAGCCTCTCTCCCTTCCCTCACTGATACAGGCTACAGTGGTGGCTCAAGTTCCTGGAGAGGAAGGAGGTGGGCAGCACCCGCAGTTTCCTTAACATTGCTGCTTTCTTCATGAATGGTGGCAGAAAGGAGAGGGAAACAGGCATCTTTCTTTGAACTGCCCCTTAGCTGGTCAGAACCACTTTCTCCATGAACTTGAGGAGCCTGAGTAGGGGCTCCAGCAGGCCCTTCTGGTGGGGGCTTTGCTCCATTCCATGACTAACAAGCAAAGCCTCAACTCGTCAGCAGGACATTTAAAGCCCTTCACAGTCTGATTCCAAACTCTCTTTCCAACCTTAACTCCTGCAACTCTACTCCAAGGATCCTGTGTCCCAGCTCCATGAAACTTGTGTCAGTGTGCCAAGCATGCCAGGCTCTGTCCTGCACCCTGGCGTGTCCATTTGCTCCCCTATCCCTCAAGTTAGATTGCCTCTCTTCTTCCCAGCTCTCTAATTCTTACTTATCTACCAGTCTTCAAATGTGTCAGTCTGGCAGGCAGGTGGGGGGCTGCGAATACACTTGATTCATCAAGTTCTCTAGAATTCTGCAACAGGACTCTAACTGCAAATCCAAAACCAGGAGAAAACTGAAAATATCCAAGCTTATTTTTTATGTCATCTAGACATACTGGTGATATTTCTCCTCTGCTTTCAGCACTTCCTGTATTTCTGTTACAATTTTTCTATAACTAAAAGTTAGTTTAAAAATGACAATAGGCCATATACAAAAATCATCAGGAAAACATTTAGGTTTTTTCACAAGCCTCATCCTTACTCTCACGTAAATAATGCTGTTGTTTTCTTAAAACAAATTATAAAAGTGGTCTAGTAAAATAAAAACCCTTATCATCTCACTGAATGTTACCTCCTGGAGAACATACACAAAGATGCACACACACACACGCGCAAGAGAATTCCATTGAGACAACTTTTATAAGTTGTCTCACATATAGTCACCCACGAGAACAATGCAAAGTGCTGCTTTACATCAAAAACAAAATACAATAATCAGATGATATTAAAATACCATATTCTCTGTGCCAAAGAGTACAGCAGTAAAAAAGCTTCTAAATTTACATCTATAAATCAATGGTCTTTTTACAACAGGGAGAAGATTTAAAATTGGTTATCTAAAATAGAATTTTTTATCATGTTATTTATCTCCCCACTTCCCTCCAAAATAATCTATATGTATAGAAATAATCTATAGTTTAAGAAAAATGTTTGCTTTAACTGAGTAAAAAATTTCTATTTCTTTTCTGAAATGACCTCTGTTTAAGGTTTCATTAGGCTATATTCAGTAGATAAGATACAATTCGAAGTTTAGCTTGGACTTTTCTCTCCTTAGAAGATTTAGCAAAATTTCCATAATGGACTCCAGGGTGGCAGCCAAGTGGGGGTCCTGTGGGAGGCAGTGTATGGGTGGGTAACTGATTGCCTTCACCCCATTAGACCTCCACTGATACTGGACTCCAGGTCCCAAGTAGTGCAGCTCCGGGCATGTAAAACTAAACTAATCTCTACTCTCCAGCTCTCAGGTTTTCCCTCCTGTGCAACTGAACAAACTCTGGGCAATTTCTTCCATCAAGGCCAAAAGCACTGTAGATTTTTAATTTAATTTAAAATGCAGTCTTGTATTTGAGGCAAACAGAGTCTTCAGGGAAGCATAATGCTGGTGGAGCTATATGAAGCAGGCAAATGATGTGAAATAAACGCTGGCTATTGCCAGCTCCTGGAAAATGACATCACTGGCCTTTTCTGACCACCCTCTGAAGTGTGGGTGTAATTGTATGAACAAGACCTTCACATGGACAAGATCACAGAGCATGAATTCAAAATCTGTTGTACAAGACTATACCTAAAATTGTTAGGGTTCTCCCCGACTCCAGAAAAATGTTATATAATCTATTGAAACTGTGGATTCTGTTCACAAATTGTTCATGCTGATAACTGGCTGTTAAAAAATAAATAAATAAATAAATAAATAAATAAATAAATAAATAAAGTAAGTCTTTCCTCTGATAGGAGTTTTGGTGGCATGGAGGCAGCACAGTGCAGTTGGTGGTGAGTGTCTGAGAGTCACTAGTGCTGAGTACAAGTCCCAGCTCTGACAATAACTAGTTGTGTTTCTGGAGGCTGCGGGGGTGGGGAAGTGGAGTGGGATATCACGGCTTATGAAAACTCTTGATTCTTCGATGCTTCAATTGTAAAGTAGAGTTGGATGAGACTGGGGATTTTCAGAAGTGTTAAACATAGTTCAGAAACCCTTTGCTCGAGTGAAACCATTTGAAAGACTCCATAACGTGAATGGATAAAAAGCTCCACTGCTTTAACTGAAGAGAAGAGGTAGGGCAGAGGTCCATTCATCATGCAAAACCCTGAAGATCGGAGGGTCATGGTTTGAAAAAGCCTGGGCTACAGAGGGTGACTTCTCAAAATCTTTCCAACGCCAAAACTCAAAATCAGGGCTCTGCCAGGGATAGCCTTTAAAACTATTGAATATATTAAATCCAACCCATTGCCTGTTTCGGCAAACGTCTTATGGGAAAACAGCATTCTAGTTCATTTAAGTACTCTCTGTGGCCGTTTTCATGCTACAAGAACAGAACTGAGCAGCTGTGGACAAGACCTAAATGTCCACTTCCTATTCCTCAGCAGAAACAGTTTGCCAATCTACCCTAAGTACTTTTAGCTCAATAACTGGCACACGGTGGGCATTCAACCAATACTAGTATCCTTCCCATCATGCAATTCTATCTTAAAGAAAATGGAATGCCAAGTTATTGGTTGGAATACTTTCCCATTAGGAAGCCAATCTAAAAATATTACATGGACAAAGAGGATAGAACATGATGGACTGAGTTTCAAATAATGTGAGTCAGTCATCATTCTAACCATGCAACTGGTAAGTAAAGTAATGCTGTCACTTCCTGTCTAGTTAAGCACTGTCCCAACCCAGGGGCCTTCAGGAAAAGGAAACAGAAATCTCAGGGGGCTATTTGCTCATGAGGAATGGAAGAGTTCAAAAAGAGAAAAGCAGTTGCTTTGGATCATTTAGTCAATAAAAAGCAAATAAAATAATCAGTCTGGTTATTTGAAAGCAAAACTGTAAAGACACTAAGAAGAGAGAAAACCAGGATAAAATATTAGTGATTGCAGCAGCAGCCCAGAAGATCAGAGCTCTTAATAAAGCAAATAGCATCTACATTTCAAATTGGGCTTTGCTACTATATGTGGGATATTCTTCCCCATCACTTGCATGTGAAAAAAAAACTGGTCTGAGTCATTAATTAATTATTGGATTGTCATTACCCATTTAATGCTCACCCAGCTTTTTTTTTTAAATAAACTGATTTTGTTAGCACTGTTTTTTACAATTAGTCTCCTGACAAGTGCCTCTCTCATACTTGTCATTTCACAATGGCATCTACTGAGAGAGAGGGGAAAAGCCCCTATGTACAGAGACTTCAATACCTTACCCTCTAGTCTCACATGTAGTTTTGAAACAGTGCAGGAGCATGTGGAACTGCCACTCTGATGCCATATCAGGTTAGCAAGAGCCCTAAGAAAATATACAACTCCTTTTTTATATATAACTTCCTTTAAATGTATATGCAGAATTAACAGCACTGTCTCAGATGCACTTCAATGAATCCTGGGATTAGCTCTCTATTCAGGCTGATTAGTAGTTATTTCTGAGGTCCTATAATTATCAAGATGACTATTTTAATGAATACCATGGCCAATGTTACATCCCACAGAGCAGGGTATGTGATGGGGCTTGCTGAGAACAAGGAGGGAGTGATTTCACAGATTTTTTACAAATAATATTAAAATCAGAATTTTTTGCCTCTTGTCTTAGTCATATTCCATGAGTCAAAAATGATATTTTTCCCACTCTTCTGGGTCCACACAGTCCGCCTCACCCAGCCATACCTGTGAGCACCTGCTGTGCTGGGTGTTGCCTGATCATGGCGTCACCTGCTCACCTCTCTGTTTGGGCACATGGCCAGACTGTAAACCCCAGGAGCACTGAAAGGAAGTCCTACTTACCTATGAGTTTCTTATCCCTAACATAATCTGTGGTACCTTCATAATCTCTTCAGTAAATATGTGCTAACTCATACATGGCTTTACTAGTATGGCAAAGCTTGTGCAAGTTAAGGACCATGCCACTGAACTGTGAGATTCTACAGGGCACACACCATTTCTCTTCTGTGTATCACAATGCCTACCTTCAACAAGGCCTTACTCATAGTAGCCACTAAATGAACAATTGTAGAAAGAAGGAAGGATTTTTACTGGGAGGTGAAAAGGCCATTTGGTGATATAAAATATGACCTTGATCAAATAAGATGTGGGACTAAATCAGGAGTCAATGATTATTTTCTGCAAAGAGCCACTAGTAAATATTTTAGACTTACAGGTTTTACTGTCTCTTGCAACTACTCAGTTCTGCTATTGTCCCATAAAAGCAGACATAGACAATAGGTAAATAAAAGATTGTGACTATGTGCCAAAATACTTTATTAAGAAAATCAGATGGCGGACCAGATTGGCTGATTGCCAAATCAGATTGCCATAATTGGCTGATTCCTAATATAAATGAGAAAGGCAAAACAATAAAGATTTTGGAGCACAGTGCAGTAAAGTATATGTATGACCTCAACATATAAAAGAGTGTTTAAATAAAATACAAAAAAAAAGTAGTTACCATTCTGGCAAAAAATTACAAGTGGACTACATTAGAATTAAGAACAATGGAATACTTTGTAGCCACTAAGCAAACAAACCACCAACACACAGAAATAAAATCTCACAATATAACAGTGCACAGAAGAAGCAGCTCACAAATGTATACAAAAACACATCATTAAGAGAGGGAAAAGGTAAGCTATGGAGTGGGAGAGAAAAATCTGTCACTATATAACAAACAAAGGCCAGGTAACCAACAGAGAATGTGCTCCAAAACCAATTTCTATGTGTGGGTTGTTTTTTTTTTTTCCACACCAACAAGAAATTCTTTGACACCAGCTGGGTGTCCTACAATTACTCAATTCTGAAACCATGTATCTGAAGACAGCATGAGATCCTGCAGGTGAAGGGCTCAGTCCCATAAGACTGCCCCACTCCTCTTCAGATGCAATTTACAAGCAAGTCTGTGCTTCTGACTGGCTCTAAATCAGAAGTCCCCTTGACCTCTCCCTCAGGTTTGATTAATTTGCAGTAGTGATGCACAGAACCTGGGAGAAAGCAAACAGGGGAAATCTCTGAGACTGGATAAAGAGTAAAAGGAAGAGACAAATGCCTCTTTTACATTGGTGGGTATGAGACAGTTAACAACACGTACAGCACAAAGAGATGGTATGCATGAGAACAAGGTAATAATGAGGGGTTCTAGGGTCTCCTGCTCTAGTGAGAGATTGTGCCCTGAGGGGTGTGGGTAAAGGGGATGACTCTGACATTCCAAAGCTGTGTTATCATACATGCAAAAAGACAACAGACAGGCTCAGTTAAGGAAAAGATTGACCTTTGTTGAGAAAGATACTGGCCTAGGACATGACTACCCACCATGACTCACTTTTAGCTAGAAAGGTTTGATTCCAGACCATCCTCAGAGTCTACTTTAGGTCTCTAAGTTTGTGAGGCCCACCATGCAGACCTCCCCTGAGCTTGTCAGGTTTACTCTGTAGCCCATTTTCACCCACAATTACAAAACGATACAGCTCAGGAACAAGGGCAGGTATGAGGAGACAGTGCAGAGCTTGCATGCTGTCCCCAGGGACTTTGTGCTCCCAGGACGTGTTTAACAACCAGGAAGCTCTCCAAACACTATCTTTGTGGGGGGTTATGGAGGATTCATTACAGAGGCATGATTGATTAAATCATCAGCAATTGGCAATTTGATTCTACCTCCAGCCCCTCTCCCCACCAAGGAATCAAAAGTTCCAACCCTCTAATAACAAGGTTGGGTCCCCTGACAACAAACTTCCATGCTTAGGTGTGGTCCAAAAGCCAAATTTTTAACATAAAAACATGGCACATTGGTTGCTCTCTTCTCTTAGGAAATTCCAAGGGTTTTAGGACAAAGACTGAATATATACTTCTTATTAAAAATCACAATATCAAAACATATAACACTCAAGAGCCAGTACACACTCTAGAGTGGCAAAAATTTTAAATGCTAGAAGCTGTCCGAGATGGTGACAGTGATACAGGAGGATCCCGAACTCACCTCCTCCCTGGGACACACTGAATCTACAACAACATGCAGAAAATTTCTTCTGAAAAAGATCTGAAAACTAGCTGAGCAGCTCCTTCACGTCAGACAAGTAAGAGAAGCCCCACACAGAAGTGGGCAGGAGAGGCCGCAACACAGTCTCGCCATAAACCCCACCCTGGAGGCTGCGACCCATAGTCAGGAGGGAACTCGTACCCCTGTCTCCCTCAAGCACCCCAACTATTAAGACTTGCACTGGAAAGATGAACCCCCCAAACACTTGGCTATGACAACCAACAGGGCTCACGTCCATAAGACACAAAAGTCTTTGTGGAGCTCGAAAAAAAATCCTCTTTAAAGGGCTTATGTGAAGACTCTATCTCCCCAGGGCCCAGCTAGTAAGCATCCCTTTGAAAAGTTCCCAGACTTTACGTTAAACAGATTCAACTGCTGATCTTGCAGCCTCAGCCAAAAGGTCAGAGGCCTGTTAAAATACTCTCTGGGGACAGAGGCACTGACAGGTGCCATTTTCTCACTTTCCCTCTGCCACACCCCACAGTGCCAGAATCTCCCAGAGGGCAGCATTTACACACATCTATGGCCAGCACCCACGAAACACCGCTCCATGACCTGGCTCTGGAGTCAGGACAACTTGCCTTCCTGAGTTCTTTGGGACTGGAATAGTCAGAAGTTCTCAGTGGGCTGCTGCCTCCTGGGCACTGCACAGATAGCCGACTGAAACACACCCAGTCTTTCTGTGAGTGAGGATAATTTGTTTGTCCTGGAGCTTCACCCTGAGGGCCAGGCTTTGGATGTGAGCACAACTAGTGGCCTACACACCTGCTGTCAGGGAACAAGGACAGGAGGTGCCATCTTTGTACTCTCGCTCTGCCTCCTTACTCACCCTATTCCCTACCTAGGCTTGTAGGCTTGTCTAGAGTCCAAGATTTTGCTACTGCCACCCAGTGGTCACCCCTAGATTGCCAGGCACTAGTGGTCAGTGGGGCTTATAGTTTTGTTCTCACAGAACTATGTATATTTGCCTACTTCAAAACCTGCCGCTTTAGGGCCTGGCTTCCAATCAGCCTGAATTCTAGGTACTGACATACTCCCCTTTGGTCTTGGCACACCCTCAACTACTGGAAGCTATGAAAAATAAAATAGGACAATCACAAAGGTTGGAGAGATAAGCAAGAGCTAGGGCAAGGTTCAACAGTAAGTTTTATCTCCTCCATGATAAGGCTGCTCCTTCAAGATTGGAAGAGACGGATGCTTCATCCAGTGCATAGAAACCAACACAGAGAGTCAAGCAAAGTGAAGAAATGGAGAAATATGTGCCAAACAAAAGAACAAGATCAAACTTCAGGAAGAAACCGTAATGAAAAAGGCTAATAACACCAAGTGTTGGTAAAGATTCGACTGACAGAACTCTCATGTTGTTTTGGGAGTGTGAATTGGTACAATCACTTTGGAAAATAACCTGTCACAATCTATTCATGTTGAACATACACTTGTAGGTGATACTTAAGAGACATGGATGTATAGGTGCAACAAAATACATGTTTAAGAATGTGCAAATAACAACATTACTTGCTGGAAACAATCCATGTGTTCATCAACAATGGAACAAGGGTTCTGGCCAAGATGGAGGCATAGGCAGAAACGCTTCACTTCCTTGCACAACCAAAAGAAGGATAACAACAAATTTAAAAACAAAGAACAACCAGAACCACCAGAAAATTATTTGCATGGAAGTCCAACAACCAAGGAGTTAAAGAAACATTCATCCAAACTAGTAGGAGAGGCAGACATGGGCAGCCAGGTAGAGAGGACTCCTGGCAAGCCAAGGCAGTGGACCACATGGGCGGTACCACATTCATGCACAGATAACCTGGGAGGAAAAACGGGTGAGCAAGACAGACCAAGAAACCCAGGGTTTCAGTGCAGGAAACTAAAGACTCAAAACCTCTGGCTGGAAAAAAAACTTGTGGTGGTTTCAGTGGCAGGAAAAACTCCTAGCCTCACAGAAGAGTTCATTGGAGAGGCCCACAGGGTCCTAGAATGTACACAAACACACCCACCTGCGAATCGGCATCTGTTTATGGAAAGCAAAGGAAGTGATGGAAAGTGGGACAAGAGTGGAGCAAGCAGCATTGTTCCCTTTCTGACCCCTCCCCCACATTCATTGCCACAATTCAGCAAAAAAGGGTCACCCCACCCTGGTGAATACCAAGGGCTCAGCCTCTTACCATGGAACAGGTACACCAATACAAAGAAATATGGCCCAAATGAAAGAACAGATCACAACTCCAGAAAAAGAACTAAGTGACGAGAAGATAGCCAACCTATCAGATACAGAGTTCAAAACACTGGCAATAGGATGCTCACAGAAATGATTGAGCTCAGTCGCAAAATGAAAGAAGGAAGCTACACACAGTGAAATAAAGGAAAATATACTGGGAACCAACCGTGAAGGGAAGAAAATCAGAACTTAAATCAATGATTTGGAACAAAAGGAAGAAATAAACATCCAACCAGAATAGAATGGAGAAACAAGAATGCAAAAAAAGATGAGGAAAGGCTTAGGAACCTCTGGGACAACTTTAAATGCTCCAACATCTGAATCATAGGGGTGCCAGAAAGAGGAGAACAAGAGCAAGAAGTTGAAAACTTATTTGAACAAATAATGAAGGAAAACTGCCCCAATCTAGTGAAGGAACTAGACTTTTAGGGAGTCTAGGAAGCCCAGAGAGTTCCAAAGAAATTGGACCCAAGGAGGAACACACTAAGATGCATCATAATTAAGTTACCCAAGATTAAAGATAAGAAGAGAATCTTAAAAGCAGCAAGAGGAAAGGAGACAGTTACCTACAAAGGAGTTCCCATAAGACTATCAGCTGATTTCCCAAAAGAAACTTTACAGGCAAGAAGGAACTGGAAAGAAGTATTCAAAGTCATGAAAGGCAAGGACCTGCATCTAAGATTACTCTATCCAGAAAAGCTATAATTCAGAATGGAAGGGCAGATAAAGTGCTTCCAAGAAAAGGTCAAGTTAAAGGAGTTCATCATCACCAAGCCCTATTATATGAAATGTTAAAGGGACTTATTTAAGAAAAAGAAGATGATCAAAAATATGAACACTAAAATGAAAACAAACTCACAAGTATCAACAACTGAACCTAAAAACAAAAACAAACTAAGCAAATGACTAGAACAGGAATAGAATCACAGAAATGGAGATCACATGGAGGGTTATCAGTAGGTGTGGGGAGAGGGAGAATGGGGGAAAAGGTACAGGGAATAAGAAGCATAAATGGTAGGTACAAAATAGACAGGAGAGGTTAAGAATAGTATAGGAGATGGAGAAGACAAATAACTTATATATACAACCCATGGACACAAACTAAAAGGAGGGGGAATGTTAGAAAGGGGGAGGTGCAGGGAGGAGGTGGATAAAGGGGAGAAAATAACTGGGACACTTGTAATAGTATAATCCATAAAATATAGTTGAAAAAAACAATGGGATGATGAATAAATGTCCACACAATAGAATACTCTACAATGACATAAATAAGCCACAGCTACACACAAAACACAGAATTGACAAACCTAGTATTGATAAGAAAAAATGCCAAATACAAATGATCACATACAATATTATCCCATTTGTATGAAGTTCAAAAACAGGCAAAAATATAGCCAGTGATTATACAGAAACTGGCCCCGTGATCACCTTCATGGGGAAGAAAGTCATTGCCATCAGGATGGCCATCCTGGGGACTCTGTGTTTTCTGGTCATTAGTTTCTGGACCTGAAATTACATAGAGATTTGCTTAGTAATAATTTGTTAAACTGCATATTTGTGTGTGTGTACTTTATTGTATGTGGTGATAGTTCACAATTTTTAAAAAAGCTATAAAGTATTTGAGGCCTGCCATCTGTGAAATTAGAGATTTTTATAAAATAAAAATAACACCTTTAGCAGAGCTTTTTTTTTCAGTGATGCTACTGTGTCTTAATGAATGTCCTATTCCTTACAATAAGAGTGATATATGTGATTTTTGAGGCTGAGTCACAAAAAGCATGCAGTTTCTGTCTGGTTCTCAAGTGCTCCCTCTGGGGAAAGCGCTGCTTTGTTATGAGAGTTTCAAGCCACACGGAGAGGCCATCTGCGTGCTCCTGCCCAGAGCCACAGCTGAGTCCATCCTCAGAGTCATGCCAGCCAGACACCACACATGTGAGTGAAGAAACCTACAGAAGACCGCCACCCCCAGCCATTAGAGTTTTCCCAGCTGAGGCCCCAGACATCCTGGAGCAGAGACAAGCTACCCACCATCCCACCATGTCTGATCAAAATCCCAGGTGCACAGAAACCACAAGCACATTGAAATGGCTATTGTTTTTTGCCACCAAGTTTACAGTGTCTGTTACACAACCACGGCTACTGAACAACCACTGTAACTCCATTATTTCTAACGTTTGTAAGAATTCAAAGATACACAGGTGAGACTCAGAGCACTAAGGTGAATCGCCCAACGTTGCATGATGGAGCCTCAGTTTCAGCTCGAATCTGCCTGCCTCTAAAGTCTGTGCCCTGTCCCTGCGTTGTGCTGCCTTGCTTTCAGGGAGGAGTCATGACCACAGCAAAACACCTCAGAAACGTGTGCGACAGAGGTAAGAGAATTTCCGCTCTGTAACGTCTGATGCTGAGCCCAGTCCCCAGATTTCCATGAGAAGATTAAGAGGATTGAACATAGACTCTGCCCCACAGTAGCTCCATGGCATGGCCAACTCACCCAGCCCCCACTTCTCACCCATGAATCATCACCCCACACACTGGGACATGTAGTGGGATAACACCTGCTTGGGGTCACCTTTGGGGGACAGGTGGTTATAAGGATAAAAATGAGGGAATAATGAAAATTAAAAATAATAATGATGCCGTTGAACATGTTAGTTCTTGGCCAATTGACTAGTTTTGAGAACATGACATTCTCACGTACATCTGCACAGCACTTACAATTTTCAAAACATTTTTACCACATATCTAGAATGAAAGCACTTGGTTAGCTGTAAGGCACAATGACAGCATTACTATTGACACACAGGGAGACAATAAAAGCTAACAGGCGTCAGTCTGCCATGGCCAATGAAACCAAAATGAAAGAAAAGAGGAAATAAAAGGATGATGGGGGCATGGGACAGGAATGTGGTTTCCCTTCTCTGTATCATTGGCATCAAGAACAGGGCCAGATATACATACAAGTTCAAATTTTCAGAATGGTATCTGGTATTTCCTTTCAAGCCAGCCACTGAAAATTTTTGAAATCTCAGAATTTGCAAAATAGTCCTATGCAATTTTATAGGACAAAATTTTCCTCCCAACTCTGCTCTCTCCATGTAAGAGCTCAGCAAAACTATTCAGTGTGTCAACAAAGAGAAAAACAATGAAAAGCTGTCAGCATATTTAGCATGGCCAGTGTGGCATTCCCTTTTAGGAGCTAACCCTCTCTGAAGGGACCCCAGCCTGGAGCCCTCTGAAGAATCAATCCCCCACCCTCCCACAAAGGGTGGTTAAGCTCCACCCAGTGGTCTTAATTCAAGGATTTACTGCTTCTCTAAACAATCAGAGATTAAAATGTGCTGGGTGACTCATCTGATTCTTTTTTTTTTTTTTTCTTTTTATTTCCACTGCAGTACACACAGTGGAAAAAACATGAGGTCAAGAAAAAGGTAGAATAGAAATACACTTTCTATCTCTGGAAAGAAATGGGACGATGGGAGATCATGTTCTTAAGTGGCTTTCACTGTTCTCCAAGGAGCAAAATACAATGAAGACCCAAAGAATGGGGTTAGAGGCCATTTCTCTGCACAGCTTTTGAGCTGATATATTTTATTCTTAGAATCTTATGTTGTATCCTTCTCCTTCTGGGGTGGAAAAAGTTGCTTCAGAACTTGTTCTGCCATCTTCTGCCCTTCATGGAGTCTGTAATGGAGTCAGGAGTTGGTCCATCTTCAAAAGACAAAGAATTCTTTGTTGAGTCTAAGTCTTTATGGAGTTTCATGTGGTCACACCATCTCCAGTTTTGTGTCTGATCTGGTACCCCAAATATAGTTGGTGATCAAGAGATAGTTGGTTATTCATTCAAAAACTGGCTGTGCTGGGCCCACAGCTCAGGTTGATGAAACAGATCACCTCTGCCTTCATGGAGCTCCCAGGGTAATAGCAGCGATGGTGGCACTCGGTACCGGATGCTATAGCACCCGAAGCAGAGGTGACTGACTAGCTGTCTGCCACACATTCATGCTCTCCTTCACAAGGCAGTTACTGGGAAGCAGTTTCCCACAATGGGGCTAGCCCCCTTTGTATCTAGGCAGGGTCATGCTCATCAGATCTTAAATAAAATACAATGAACAAACAGAAAGAACAGAAGTGACATACAGCCCTTCCAGACTCAGACCATAAAAACTTCCTGCACAATCTTACATGCTCTGTCTCTACCCTCCTGTACTGTTTGGATGTCCATGTTTATAGGAGCCACTTATTAAAGGTGGAAGAACCTCTGTCAGCCTGGATCCCTGAATGGTTCTCTGTGGAGCAGAGATCTGCCCTCAGTCTCTAAACTGCCACCCCATCACCACTGACAGCACCCAACATTACTGAAAACTAAACTTTTATTCCAAAAAGCCACTGAGTTTGAAAGTTTATCTATTACTATTGCTAGCATTCTATTAACTGCTCAGACAGCACATCCCAGCATACTCATTCATTTATGTGTTTTTAAATGTATTCACGTACTCTTGAGAGTTCACTACCATTGGCTAGGTATAGTTCCAGGTGCCTGGAACACTGTGGGTGGGGAGGAACACAAAATGAACAAAAACATAAATATATAAATATTGATAATATCATACCCTCTAGGCATAAAAGTGTCCTGAAGTCATATCAGAGAGCCCCAAACAGAGAACGGAACGGGGGTGTCCCTAGAGTCTTCTTCCCTTTTCAGAGAAGATGAGAGTCTAAAAACTAATCAAAGTTACAAGTCAAGTAAGTATCTATTATTGTTTAATGTGGTGATTTAAAATCAAGCTTTAGTTACTTTAAACAATAAACCCTAAAGTGAATGTCTCTATCAAAATATATGCCCCCCATTCGCATTAAGTGACATCGCTTACTGTTTGGGGGTCCCAAAAGCTGAGGCAACAGTTTCTTAGAGACAAGAAAACCCAAGTTGCCAAACTCTTTTACATACATCACTTCCCATATATTATAACATAGTCTTTTTCACGGTTACATGGAAGCAGCTATCCAAAACCCCCTAGCACAATCTCTGGCCAATAGGAGATTATTACTGACCTCCTCAACAACTCAGAGGGCCAAAGCCATTTTTCTAATTTGGTAGATGAGGAAAGCAAGGCTCAGAGTGGTGAAGCTTCTCACCTAAGTTTACACAGTAAATGATTACTTAAGCTCAAGAGTCCTGAGACATTTCCCCTATACCAGCTTCTCTCCAGATGGCCTAGTATGCTGGAGCCCAGTGCAAGGCCAAAAAGTCCCTGTGGGATACAGACCCTCATACCAACTTCTCAGGAGGATACTACATGTGAGAGCCTCAGACCAGGTGTGCTCTTGGTTCTGCACTTCATTTCTCAAAATTTATCCCAGGAATCCACAAAGAGGTATATAACCATTTATGTATATAGATATTTATGAAGTAAATTAGCAGGAAACACAAATGTAGAACGGTAAGAAAATAGCTAACTAAAGGAAGGTTTAGCGGTGTACTGGAATACTACATAACCATTTTAAAGACCTTCAAAGACTATCCAATTGAATGAGACATTGCTCACAATACAATGCTGAACAAAGAAAGAAAATAATTTGACAAAGATGACAAATTGTATTCCCCAAGGACAAGTATAAAATGATGATTTCAAAGAAAAATGATTGCTTCTTACAGTCTCTAGGTAAATACTTGCTGGAAAGACTTCTTTCTTTTTAAAAATAAAGCAGCTTGGACTCATGAAGAATTTTTTCTGCTGACCTTTATCTCCAAAGTAGTTTAACAAAACTACATTTATTTTAGTAATAGTTTTGTTTCTGATCACAACTGTAATACATGCACAAAGCAGAAAACTTGAAGAAATACAAAAACTAAAAGGAACCCAAAGCACCAATCACATTTACCCTACCCACCTGAGATAGGCACTCAATAGCTTTGTCCAAAATTCTATTTACCTCCCATGCTACAGCTGCTCTTACCACGTCTTTAGATTCTGTAACTAGTAGGTACACGCTTATAGGAACAAAAAGCAAAATATTCATTAACATCTATAAGCATATTTTGTGCCCTATTTCCTTTTGTTATTCAAAATAAACTAAATTTTTTAATTAAATAAATCCTGTCAATCCACCAAAAATGACTGACTTCCCTCCCATTCCCAAAGCATCATGGAAAATTCTTTTTGTCCAATGAATGAGTAAATCAATAAATAAAAGAAATAAGTCTGAATTAATGAATTCGTGCCCACTAAATGCTTCCTGGCCTGGAAGAGAGAGTGTGAGGCCATCTGCAAAGCTGCTTTTCGGCCCATACAATTAACAGCAACACAACACAGGGCAGTTGCCACAAGGTCTTATCTGCCTTGTCCCAGGAATATCTGAACTATTGTCCGAAATCCTCAGTTTGGTAAGCACCATTCACTTCCTGTAGCACTTTCTTTTTCTTTTGTCTGATGTGTTTTAAACTATTCGATTTCTAAGGGTTCATGTTCTATGAGGCAGCAGGGAAGACAAAAAAAATATCTGGGAACGAGGCCTAATTGTCTTCAGCTTGCTGGAGGCGCCATGCCTTGGGTGCTGCCCATGGTGTCCCTGGGTCCTCTGAGCTAGCCAGGGCTTTCTCTCCTATAAGGGGAAGCAAGGACCAAGACGTCCACAGACCTAGTCACCACCCTTCCAGCCATTCCCACCACTGACACCCGTCATTCTTCCCCTGCTCATAAAGATGAAAGTATTAAGAACACAGAGTTCTGGTGTTTTTTTGCTCATGGTCTTATCCATTGATAAATACCATAGTAGAGAGGCCAAGCAAGGACATGATCCTTCTTTTGCAAGCTCATTGTTACTCTAAGAGACAGATATTCTTTGATAACTCTCAGGTTGATTATTATTAAGCACTCATTATTTATTCATTCACTCAATAAATCCATATTAAGTGTCTACTATACTAAGCCCCAGTCAATGAGCTGGTGAAACAAGGAATGAGACAGACATGATCTCTGTCCTCATGGAGACCACAGCCCGGCAAGGAAAACCATGAGAAAATAAAGGTGACAATCAGACTGTCAGATAGAAAACAACAGGACAGACACAGGGTGCTCGAGGAAGACCGTGTGGTTGGCACTGCTGTGCTGCCCAAATCCCCTTCAAAGAAGACCTTCGTGCTGTGCTGTCAGCTCTCAGCCTTCAGCTTTCAGCCCTTTCAGGGGTGGCCTCTGATGCAGAGAGTCACCTCTCCAAGTTCACACCCTCCCCAGCGGGAGGGGGAGCCCCTATGTAAGACTGATGAGTGAGAGAGCACAAAAGCCTGGCCACGACAGCCAGCTGGAAGCAACACTGCAGGACCACTCCAGCTCCAGAGCTCCAGGCGTGGTCGGCTAAGGCTGTGCCTGGCCTGAATTGCCCCATGCCTCCCTCTGCCCACCGTAGCTCCATTCCCCACCCTCTCACGGTGGTAGCCCCAGGGTCAGCCATACTGAACATCCGTCACGTTAAATTCCATCTCAGAGCCTGCCTCCTGGAAAAGCCATAGGCTGACCCTCACAGGATGAGCAGGAGCCAACCATACCAAGAAGCAAAGGAAGCTGTTCAGATCTGGGATCTTCAAGGCCCAGGTCGCTAAGGCATGAGCTACCTGGCCCAGTTAACGACCAGAGAGGTGGAATATGTTTTGAGGACAAAGTGAACAACTAAGCCAGTTAGGGCATGGAGCCAGAGAAGCACGCAGGCCTGTGCAGACCATGACAAGGGCTTGGATTCCAAGTGTGGGGGGGACAAATGAAAGGGCGTGTGCTGAGGACCAACAAGATCTGATGTGTGTTTTTGAGACGACTCCAGAGGCTTGCTTTCTGCAAGACTATTGTGAGCAATGGGAATACACAGAGACCTAAATCTCTGTTCCCGCTCCAATACATGAATTTGGGCAGACAGGAACTCTAAGATTTGTTCAAGCTTTGCAGAGCAAAGGGGGAAATGCCTAGCAGCTACTGAACAACTACTCAGTGCCGGCCCTGAGGAACTTTTCAATGTAGGCATAATTACACACCTTCACATGACAGAGACAGCAAGGGGGACAAAGAAGGCAAAAGTGGCACAAATTCATACAAAATATAAGGAAAGACCAGGGATATGAAGCCAGGTCTCCTGGCTCTACAGTGAATTACTTCCTCTTTATAAGTATCACAGTATTATTATTAGATATTATATGTATTCTTACTGCATATTAGTATTATAAGATATTATAGCTATTATAAAGCTAGTGAGAGGCATAGGCACTTAAATGACCAATTTCTACCATTCTACATAATCCCCCATTCTCTCAAACAGCTGAACTTGCCCCCAAATAATAGTCTTCGAGGGAAAAGGATAAGACCAAATGCAGCTGATGACATTCAAGTTCAATTAGGTGTCCTGAAGAATTCCTGGCAGCACCTCCCCAGTGTATCCCCCACCCCTCAGACTGTTACATGAAAAGGGCTTCCCCTTGTGGGTTGCTGGCTGCAGGCACAAAACCATGGTGTGTATGAATCCAATTACAGCCAACTTTGGTTGGTTAATGCCTTTCTCCAGTGCTTCCACCCATTGTAATTCAGCGTAAGTGGCTGAACTTTCAAGAGTCTCTCTCTGCTTTCCTTTGATGTGGAACAAGATAGCAAGGTAAATGCCTGCGATTGAAAGGCTTTATAATGTGATGATGTGAAGGTCAGGAGAGTGTAACTTGCTCCCTCTCCCCTCCTCCCAAGGCTTGAACAGTGAAGATTTCTAACACGAATAATGCAAAAGGGCAAAGTCAAGACAAATGTCCCGTCTTCTTAAACACTTCTGAGAAAAGCCAAGGTCGTTGATGCATTATATTACTTCAGGGAGTGCGGTTCCCGGACATCGTGAAAGGGCACAATAGGAAAATTCGGCCCCACCTCCTTCCCCAAGGAAAACCAGTTCATGCATGTTCTTCCCTTTACTAGATAGTATCGGTTCTCCTCCGTGTTCTGCTTTAGCTGTCTTTTGAACAGAAATGCCTCCTAAAATGAGCAGGCCATCCAGGAAGCAGACTTGCGGGCATTGCAATGTTTCAGATAGTTCCAAAGTCATCAAAAACTATGGGGCAGGGGTCCTCGAGGCAGTCTAATGCAGAACACACATAAAGAGAACAAATCAAAAAAATCCTTAAATTTTAAGAAAAAGGCAAGAATCAAGAAATAGCCATTTAACTTGCTGACATTCTCTGGGTTTATTGTCAATAATTTATTAGTTAACAATCTCCTAATTTTCCAGAACAGCAGATTCTCTGGTCCAGATGAGTATCTCTTCCTAGGCTGAACTGCTCTTATAGAAGTATGAATATTTTATTTAATAAATGGTTTTAAAGGTTATTCACTTGACATTTACATATACGTACACACCCATGTGTATGTGTATGTATATATATATATATATATATATATATATACACGCACACACACACAGATATATATATACACACACACATATATAGAAGAGTATAATCAGTAGAGTCTACAGCCTGACAGCTTCACAAAGTGAACACTCTTGTCTTACCAGCAATCAGACCGAGGACTTCAGCACTGCCCAGCACCTTAAGGCCCCCTAACTTATCCCCAGTCTCTACCCTCCCCACCTTATTCCAAAGGCAATCAAAACCCTAACTTCTATGACCAAAGGTTACTTTTGTCTGGTTTTGAACTTTATATAAATAGCACCACATAGCATGTGCTCTTTGGCTCTTGATTTTTTTTGCTCAACACAGTGTTGGTGAGGTTCGTGCCTGGTGTTGCAATAACAGCAGCTCATTTGCACTGCTACTATAGTGCACTCCCTCCCTCCTATGACCACACAATAGCCACTGTACTGAGGACATGTACTTTGTTCTTCGTCATCCCTAGCTGTCAGGGAAACTGCAGCAATAGACGTGCTTATACACCTCTCAGAGCTCAGCCACACACTTCTCTGCTGGAACTGAACTGCTAGACCATACAGTACATGAACAATCAGCTTCAGTAGGTACTGACAATTTTCCAAGGTGACTGTACTAATTTATACTCCCATGACACAGGATGAGAGTTCCTGTTCATCTAAAAATTTTTCCCAGGTTTAGCTGGTCTTGAATAATCAAGTAATATATGTTCATACTTTTAAAAAACAAATAATCCTATAAGGCTTACAATGCCAAAGAGCAGTACCCTGCCCTGCCCTTAAGTCCTACTCCCCAAAGCCAAGCATTCCCAACCCTCTTTGTTCCTTTTACCAACACTTATCTTTGTGTTTCTGTACACTTATATTTTTATTCCCTAATTATTTTTAAATATTAGGTATTGACTTTCCTCTATAGAAAAATAAATTTCAACACTCTAACACCCTGTGCTCCTTTGGTCCCCACACACATCTCACTGCCACCTTCTTCAGAATACAGCTTTATCTCATGTTGGTTGTACCAGTAGTTACTGCTTAAACTATTACTATATAATTATTATTCACAAGGGAAACCAATAGTATACTATGATTGAGCTTCCTTCCTTATGCATAATTGTGTTTTTTCTAAAGTTAGTGATTACATTCATTTTCATCTACTTATTTTTCTAATGATCACTAGTTTTTCTCAGACTCTCTGATGGAATTGTAAACCCCTAAAAAAAGGTTCAACTCCTTATGTAATCTATTGACACTCCATTTTTCCCTTTGAAGTTTTGTTGTTGTTGTTTTTTTGTCAAAAAGCTTCTGTCCTGCTCTCTGAGAACAAAAATATAATTATCGCTGAGTACTACTGAGTACTAAATGCTTAGTATTTTTACTAAGATACTCAGTATCTACTGAGTACTAAAATAGATTATCACTGCTCCCACATCACTCTATCAATGTCAACGCTATATAACAGCTGTGTCAAACTCATTTTCACCAGGGGCCACATCAGCCTTGCAGTTGCCTTCAAAGGGCCGAATGTAATTTCAACTCCTTAACAGTTAAGGAGTAGCTAAATTTATACAGTCCTAAAATCATTTTGGCCCTTCAAAGGCAACTGCAAGGCTGATGTGGCCCCTGGTGAAAATGAGTTTGACACCCTGCTATATAAGACCCTTACAACTGCTGGTTCACTGCTTTCACTGAAAATCTGAGTCCTCTGCCTCCAAAATTATAATACACACACAGATCTGTTTTCCTGAGCTAACTTCTGAATTAAAATTTTACATGTGTCTGATCGTTGCAGGCAGGTAACATGACTATGGACTAGCTATAGGGGAAGCTGGGAATTAGAGCTCAGATTGGGGAAGCCAGACTCATAACTTTAGATTTTCCTAAATATAGAAAAGCTACTCAAATGTGATAGACAGTCATAAATGAGATCTCATCTACTGAATTGACTCTTCACATCTGTCTTTGGAGGTATGTGTGGACTCCAATTTTAAGTCTATCTAGAATTCTGTGGCAAAGATTGGCTTGCTTCTTGTTGGAATTTTATTCTCCGGGAACTTAGTCCCAGCTTTCATGCTCTGCTGATGCAGATGCCATTCATTCATCTGCTTTCCCCCTTCTAAATATTTGCTGACATCTTTAATTTGCTACTGTTTCCTCTCCCACTCTCTTCATCTGTGTAGGTTTATAAGTCTTTCACTCCTTGTTCATCATTTCATTGGGATTCAGAAGGGAGCATAAATTAGTAAATGATGTTTAATCAGAATTTAAGGTATCTTTTATGTAGCTAGGAAGGTGAATATATGTACCAAGGTAATTTATTGATTATTTAATGTACCGGAATAACCTCTTGAAAAACTTGAAATTTCTCAGTGGGCTCAAACATCTCAAAACTATTATCCTTACCTGTTGACTCTCCTACCAAGGCAGGAAGTCAGGCCTGTGTGTCTTTAAGAAATGGACTTTTCTTGATGAGAACTTTATGTATTTCAGGAGTTATAAAGGAGACATTCATAAGGTGGGTCCTTCTTTGTTTTCAGCACATGGTGGAGAAAAACAGCTCCAGTCTCCTGTCCCTACAACATTTCTGTCTAGGTTCAATTTGAAAATCTCAGGGAAGGATTCTAATTGGCTGGCTTGGGTCACACACCCAGCACAGTGGTTGGATGGCATGAGTATCTATGACTGTCCAGCCTGGCTTACTCTGTGACTACTGCTTGGGTCTGTCAACATAAGAGATTGAGGGAGTACAGCAATACACACTGAGGCAAGTGGCAACCTAATTTGTGTATGCTAAACTGCTGCATAAAAGACATTCCTGGATATCATGTGACCATGGCAAGATGCAAATATGAAAAATGAATTTGTGGTAGGCTGAATAATGGCCCCAAGATATGTCCACACAAAAAATTCCTGGAACATGTGAATGTTACCTTATATGGCAAAAAAGGAATGTGCAGATATAATTAAGTTAAGAATGCTGGGTAGGAAGATTATTCTGGATCATCTTCCTGGGCCCTAAATGCAACCAAATATGTCCTTGTAAAAAGGAGGAAGAGGGAGATTCAAAACACACACAGAAGAGGGGAGTGCAATGTGACAATAAAGGCAGAGATTGGAATGATACAGCTACAAGCTAAGAAATGCTGGTAGCTACCAGCAGCTGAAAGAGGCAAGGAATGAACTCTCCTCTTGAGCCTCCAGAAAGAGTACAGCCCTTGTTTTTAGCCCAGTGAAACTTAAGGAAAACTACTATCTTTCAAAACTGTGAGGAAATAAATTTATCTTTTTTTTTTAAAGCCACCAAGAATATAGGAATTTGTTACAGTGGCAATTGGGAACTATTACAAATTTTGGTACCTGCTGTAATCAATTCCTAAAAACACAGAAGTGTCTTTGGAATTGGCTAATGGGTACAGGCTGGAAGAATTTTTGAGATTCATGATAGAAAAGGCAAAGATCACCTTAAACAGAATATCAGTAAAAATGTGAACATTAAAGGTACTCTCCATGAGGTCTCAGAAAATAAGAAATATGTTACTGGAAACTAGTGGAAAGGCAGTCCATGTCATACACAGAACATTAAACTGAATTGTGCCCTACAATTGTGTGGAAAGCAGAATTATAGGTTATGAACTTGGACATTTAGCTTAAGAGATCTCCAAGCAAAGTAGTGAAGGTATAGCTTGGCTTACTCTTGCTGCTGAAAGAAAATTGTGAAAGGGAAGAGAAAAAAAAATGAAAGAAAAAACATTAAGCAAAAAAGAATTAGGACTTGATGACTTGGGAAGTGAACAGCCTATCCAGATTAGAAAAGATGCCAAGATGGAAGATGGGATATTCATTGCCAGGAAATCATGCTCTGAAGAGAAGGTCAAGATTGCCAGGACAACCTCTGTCAAAGGCCAGAAAGCTTAAGCATGTGACTCGTGGATCCCCTCATCCATTTCAGCAGAAGCCTAGACCAGAAATGTTTGTGGAGATTCCTGTTGTCTAATGTTTCTATGACATACACTGGAAAGCCACAGGTTTTTGAGAATGTTGTATTTGGAGAAACACTGCCAGTGTGGACCAAAAGGGACTGAGAAAGGACAAATGAAAGAAAAGCTAGAGGAATTTCAAAATTCTATAAGCAAGAAACAGGCTCACAAAGCTATTCAGCTGCAAACATCTACTATTTTTTAATAAAAATGGTTTCCAGGGTAGAGCCTTACACTGAGACAAGAGCCACAGAGTATTTCTAGGCCTTGAAACCTAATGGAATTTGTCTTGCTGGGTTGTGAAACTGCTTAGAATCAATGTCTCCTTTCTTCCTTTCATTTTCTCCTTTTTGTAATGGAAATGTCTGACTGTTATCCTATGCCCATTGTATTTTGGAAGCAAATAACATGTTTTCTAGTTTCACAAGTCCACAAATGAATAGAAAATTTTCCTCATAATGAATCATGCCAAGAGTTTTACTTTCACCTAATTTATATGATTCAGATGGTGAGACATGAGACTTGAGCTGAGATACTTAAATGAGATTTTGGACTAGACAATGTTGTAATGGGTTGAAATTTGCAGTGATGCTGAGATGGGGTTGAATGCATTATGCATGTGGGAGGGGTATGAATGTTTGAAAGCCAAAGGATGGACTCTGGTAGGATAATAACAACCCATCCCCCAACATATACCCTCATTCTGATCCCTGGAACCTATGAATGTTACCTTATATGCCAAAAAAAAAAAAATAAGGAAATAAGTAAAAGTACTTTGGAGATGTGACAGGTCAAGGACCTTGGAATGGAGACACTGGCCTGCACTAACAAGGAGGTTCTACATGCAATCACAGGTGTCCTCATACAAGGAAAGCAGAGGAATGTTCGAGCATAGAGGAGAAGACAATATGAAGACAAAACAGAGAAGGACAGATTTGAAGTTCTACCCTGCTGACCTTGACCATGGAGGAAGGGGCTGTGAGCCAATGAATCCAACACATGCAGCTCTAGAAACTGAAAAAGGAAAAACAAATTGAGTGTTCGCTAGAGCCTCCAAGAGAGCATGGCCCACTGACAACGTGATTTAGGCCTATAAGAGTCATTTCAAACATCCAGCCTCCAGAACTGCACAATAAATTTCTTTAGTTTTTGTTTTTTGTTTTTGTATTTGTTTTTTTAATTACTTTATTGTTGTTCAATTACAGTTGTCTGCATCTTCCTCCCACCACTCCCCCCCACCCCAGCCAAACACACCTTTCTCTCTTGCTTCCACCCTCTCCCTTGGTTTTGTATATGTGTTCTTTATAGTAGTTCCTGAAAACCCTTCTCCCCTTTGTCCCCTCCCTTCTCCCCTCTGGCTATTGTTAGAGTGTTCTTAATTTCAATGACTCTGGTTATATTTTGTTTGCTTTTTTCTTTTGTGGATTATGTTCCAGTTAAAGGTGATATCATATGGTATTTGTCCCTCACTGCCTGGCTCATTTCACTCAGCATAATGCTCTCCAGTTCCATCCAGGCTGTCACAAAGGGTAGGAGCTCCTTCTTTCTCTCTGTTGCATAGAATTCCATTTTGTAAATGTGCCACCATTTTGTGATCCACTCATTTACTGATGGGCACTTAAGTTGCTTCCAGCACTTGGCTATTGTAAATTGTGCTGCTATGAACATTGGGGTGCATAGGTTCTTTTGGATTGGTGTTTTGGGGCTCCTAGGGTATAATCCCAGCAGTGGAATTGCTGAATCAAAAGAGAGGAAAACATTGGCAGGAAAATCTCAGACATTCCATGCAGCAACATCTTCATTGATATAGCCCCTAAATCGAGGGACATAAAGGACAGAAAAAAACAAATGGGACCTCATCAAATTAAAAAGCTTCTGCATGGCTAAAGAAAACAGCACTAAAATGAAAAGAGAACCAACTATATGGGAAAACATATTTGCCAATGATGCCTCAGACAAGGGTTTGATCTCCAAAATATATAAAGAACTCACATGACTCCACTCCAGGAAGACAAACAACCCAATTAAAAAATGGGCAAAGGACCTGAACAGACAATTCTCCAAGGAGGACATACAGAGGTCCCAGAGACATGTGAAAAGATGCTCAGCATCACTAGCCATCAGAGAGATGCAAATTAAAACTACAATGAGGTATGAATTTCTGTAGTTTTAAGCAACCAAGTTTGTTGTGATCTGTTATAGCTACCATAAAAAACTAATACAGACTTTAAAAACTCAATGATTTCTGAGATCAGAAAAATCAAGAGGAAGTGAGTATACTCCAATGGAAAGTAAGCTAGCAGGAACTCGATGCCCCGGGCACCCTCCAATCAAGACACTGCCACTTACACTTACGTGTTTCTGGGCAAGACATAAGCCCTGGAGCCTCCCTTCCTTTGCCTGTAACACAACATAATAACAGCTGAACCACTTTGTTTCCTTAGTTGTTTTGAACTTCAGTAAGAAAAAAATAGAATTGACATTGCTTTGAAAACTAAAAAATGCAATTACAAATATATAATGACTTTCATAGATAAAGCCATCCAAAATACTATCATAAATTGAAAGACTGGTGTTAAGAATTATGAACGTAGTTTACTTGACCTTCTGATTTTTAAAATGTAAGATGATGACACCCTTTGGAATCCACTTAGTGAACATGAGCCTTGGGAATTTGGCTAATAGAAATCTGAAGTCTGGGAAAAGAATTGATTTATTTTCTTCATCTAAAGACAGAAATTTCAACAACTAGGCAAACCCAACCACTCCTTCCAGGCTAACTGTGCTGAGCTACCAAACACTAGACATGGCCTATCACACCTACCAGGCATGATACAGTGAAACAAAAATAAAGAACATAGTTGACAAAAGTAAACCCATTCAAATGACACTGTTGCTGTTCAAAACATCTGCAGAATGACTTTGGGAATTATTTTCAAAGCCAGTTTCACCAGCCAAACAAGCAAACAAATAAATAATCCACTAATTCAAACTAAGTCTTTGATTTAGCTCCAAAATGGTATTCCCTATCCTAATTTCCCACCTTTACAAGACTTGGCTCGGAAAGTGTTTAGGGTAGTTCCAAAAATGCAATCTATCCTCGAAGTATCAAAATTTGCCAACATCCAAAATGTTCTTTAAAAAATATTACGCTTAAGGTCATCCTGAAAGAAGAGTTCCAAGAATGTGCCAAACAATGGTAATCACTCCAGTGAGTTTCTAGTTCCCCAAAGACACTAACTGCAAGGGACACGAGCTCTTTTCTCTGTGCTGAGAAGTGAAACAATGGGACAGAAAGGGCCTGGGTGGTGCAGACAGACACCTGGGTTAGAATCCAGCTCCAATACCCACCTGCTGTTTTTATTTATTTATATTTAGATACTTGTTTTTTTGTATTATAAAGGAATTTTAGCATTTTTTTATTTTATTTTAATCATTGTTTAAGTACAGTTTTCTCCCTTTTACTCCCATTCCAGCCCACCCACCCATCCCTCCCCACTTCCCTCCCATTACCACCCTCCCCCTAGTTTTTGTCCATGTGCCCTTTAAATTTGTTCCTGTAAACCCTTCCCATTTTCCCCTGAAACTCATTTACCCTCTCTGTGCCTATTTTCTGTTTCATAAAGGAAACACAGCATCTTGGGTGACTCTATGATTCACAGTTCTACCTGAGAAACTCTGAAAAGTGGAAAGGGGCTTTTTTAATAGTTGCATCAGGACAACAAACCAGGGTACCTAGGCATCCTAACACCCCATCCCTTTTAGGGCCTTTGCGAATATTAAGTAATATATTCACAAAGTGAATATGTTATAATAGTATAATTAAATGGGAGCTCCATAAAGGTTATACCAGATTGTTGTTGTTTTGGGGGGTTTTTTTTAAGCCATTTACTTGTTGCTGATGCTGGTTTGCTCCAAATGGGTGTTGCTTCCAAACGTCTTTGAGATGCAGATCAGGCTAGGTCCGCCCTGATAAATGCTGTGTGTTTCACACTGAATGCTGGCAGGGCCCCTGACACGGCCCCTCCTCACCCCCTCCACAGGCTACCAACACCTGGTGGTGGGCTTCCAGGGAGCCTCACCAGGGCAGAGGCAGCACCGGGCCCACATATCACTCGCTCCATATGCACAGAGCTGACCTTCCAGCACAGTTTGCAGAGTTAAAACAAGCTCACTGTTAACACTCTGCTGTTAAGTGGTTGAACTTTCTCAAGAGAAGTGAATTAAACCCAAGTATATGTGCCCCTCAGACATTATACAGGAACTCCCAATTCTACACTTTTCCTGGGATTGAAACAGGATAGTAAGAAGCTAGGAAAGTTCCTCAACTAGTGGAATACAGAAACTGAGACAGCTAGCTGAGCACAATGGCTGAGCAATTCACAACCAGATACAAAAGGTCACCTCTCTAGAGATAACATCTAGGCCTGAGTTGTATTTCAACTCCAGGCTCAGAAGAGCCACAAAACCGTGTGAGTTTTGCCAGGACCAACTGCAATGACGGAAAGGACACACCTGAGAACTGATGACTATTCTGCTGCAGCTCTCCCCTGAGACCTTCCCTGAGACTCCCACCTGCAAGACAAAGGACCCAGCACAAGCTCTGTCTCGGGGAAGCAGCCCACCACATTCCCTTTCCCTTCTTCCTCTACTGCTTTCCCCACAGGCACCAGTCTCCTAAACCCTAGGCAAGGGGCAGCTGGCAGCTTGTCCCAGACTAACCCCCTGAACCTGTCCCCAAGGCCCCTTTTCTCTGACTTCCCAGTGAGCTAAGACAGCCCAGCCCAGGCTCTCCCGTTGCATCTTCTATGCTAAGTCCTTCCTTGTTTTACTGTCCCCAGCTTTATAATAAATGCATCCGCACAGTCACCTGGACTTGTGTTGTGAAATCTCTCCTACACGAAGTCAAGAACCCACACACTACAGCTGGCCCTGGGCAGATCCCCTCACAGCCAAGCCCCTGTCTGGTAACAGGATGATAGAAATTTCTCTGGAGAAAAAAATTATTAATAATCCAAGCCTACTTAGCCTATTATACACTTTAAGTCTGGTACCTGCTTCAGGAACAAATATATCTATCTTAACATGACATCAGTTTTCTCTAATGAACTCCCATGCCTGATTAATCTTTTAGCGCCTTAGACCTCTCTAAGTTACAGTAATATTAATAATAATAAGACCAGTGACAACAACATACTGTAATGACAAGGAGCACAGACCCAGGCAGTAGTCTACCTGGATTTGAAACCTGCTTATTTGCTGTGTGAGCTTGGCAAGTACCTGAACCTCCCTGTGCCTCAGTTTCCTCATCTGTAAATGGGAATAAAGGAATAACAAAAGTATCTAACTTTTCAAGTTGTTATATGGAGCAAATGAGTTAAATGAGCCACTTGCACATAGCTTGGACTATATATGTTTTGTTTTTATTTTATAATAAAACAGCAATAGCATTATGATAGTATGAGCTCCCACTGCCCAGCCCCTTCCTGTGAGCTCAGGCTTACTTAACTAGGCTCTGTTTGATGATTCCTGACACCAAATGCATCATCCCAACAACAGTTCTCTAATTCTGACACAAACTAGGCATCCCACAATTCCATTCAATTCTGACACTAAGTACCCTGAGTTGGCACAGACCCCACAGGTTAAGGGCACAGTCCCACAAGTCTGCTCTCCGCCACCCACCTCTGCATTAGATACCAGATACAAGAGGCATCCCAGGACCTCCCTCATTTCTACCCAGATGATCGTAATTTCAGGAGTTCCCGGGACCCCTCCTTAGGTTCAATAGTTTGTAATAATAACTCACAAAACTCAGGAAAGTGCTATATTTGCTATCAGGTCATTATCAAGGATATAAATGGACAGCCAGGTGGAGAGGCACACAGGAAGAGGTCGGGGAGGGTCCTGGGTACTGCAGTCTCTGTACAGGTGGAGTTGGGGTGTGCCCCTCTCCCAGCACATGGATATGTTCACCAGGTCAATTCTCATCATCCCAGGTTTGTTTTTTCTCTTGATCAAGGTTTCATTGTGCAAGCATAATTAGTTAAATCACTGGCTATTAGTAACTGGACTCAGTCTTCAACCCTCCTCCCCTCCCTGGAAGTCAGGGGTAGGACTGAAACCTCCCGCTCTCTAATTATTTGGTTGCTTTTCTGGCAACCAGCTCCCATCCTAAAGCTCCTCAGGGACCCTAGAGGAGTCATCTCATTAGCATACAAAAGACACTCCTATCACTGAAGAGCTTCCAAGGGTTCCAGGAGCTGTGTGCAACACAATAGGGTCTTGTGCAGAAAGCTTTTTGAGTATATCATGTAATTATCATTCCCTTTTGAGGATAAGAAAACTGAGACTGAAAATTTGAGTGGCTTGCCCTAGGTCAGAGAGCTGGTAGATGACACAGTTGGAAACTGGCCTTGTGTCTGTCCGACTGTGGGGCCATCTGTTCCTTCCTCTACAGCAGACACATGGGTTAGATACATGCCCACAGTCTATCAGTCAGAGAAGAATGTGTCCAAAAAAAAGCAGGCTGTCTCTCTCTGACTGACCCTGGATTCAGCCCCAGGAACTCATAGCTTGGCACCAGGCAGAGAGACAGCTATAACTAAAACCTCAAGGGCTCATTCACTCTGGTAATCCTGTGGGGTACAAGCAATACAGCAGTGGCTCCTTTTAGGGGGTAAGTTTGGTGCAAAAAGAAGAAAGCAGCTTTCTCCTCAGGTCCCAGAAGCCCGGCCCCATTGTAGGAAGTGAGGAAGCCCCAGACCTGGCTGCAGAGAGAGTGAGAGGGAGCTCAGAACAGCAGCATATCGGGGCCTGGCCAAGACCACAGCCCCTCTGGACACAGTGACAACCCCAGAGGCAGGCAAAAGAAACAGAATTCCAGGAAACCCCTGACCACACGAGGGACCAGATTTCTTCACGAGTGCATGAAATCTCTTGCCAAGACCCTGCAAGGGGTTGCCTTTAAGGAGCAGGCACTCACTGAGCAACAAGAGACAAAAGCACATGACAGTGACAACTCTGTTGGTTCCCACAGGCAGACACATCCCAGGTTAAGATAAAAATCCAACCCCAGATGCAATTTCAGAAAAGCAACCTTGGATGTGTTCTCCCTTTATTTAAATAAAACTTAAAAACCTAGAGATCTGTGCATAATTGGTTTTTTGTTTTTTGTACTTTAGTTTTATTTTGGGGTTTTTTTTGTTGTTGGGGTTTGTTTTTTTTTTTGGTTTTTTTGCATTCAAGTCAAGCCCTCCAAGAGCATGTCTTATTAAACACAGACAATTGATCTGTAGGTGAACATACATCTGAGTGTGGGCTTTAAAGGACCAAGTCTTATTTTAATTACATTGTTACCACAAATGGACTCAGTGGTTAGGGCTGCCAAGAAAAATCATCATTCAGGTAAATCTATCCATTTTAACACTGTAACCCCTGATGATGAAGGGTAAAAATGCTGCTCCAGATGAAACAATAGAACAATGAGAGGTGTATTAATGTCCCCGATGTCCAAGGGTGAATGGGAAACTAGAACTTTGTCTATGCTGGCATGTCAGTTAGGGACAGAAAGAGCTGCTCACTTAACAGGATCACTTTGGAGTTTCTGCACATCACAAAGATGCTAAAGGAAATAGTCACCTGGGAAAATACGGGAGGACTGTGAATGTAAACTCTGTGGATGTTTGGTCAGGTTCAATCTTATCTTAACAGCCACCACCATTAAGCAACCCTTTCTAAGCTCAGTTGTACCTTGAATGAAGCCAGCTACCATCAGTACTCAAACATTAGATTTGGGACATGTGTCAACACAAAAATGATTTTCTCCATTAGCTGCCACGCTGATGTGGAACAAACTCTGGCCCAGCTGGAGTCTCTCCAGAGTCAGCTCATTTCATCCTCACCTCAGGGCACCCCTCCCCCAAGCTCGTGTCTATCAGAGAGACTCTCAGTCCCCACTGGTCTCTCTCCTTCTCCCCAAGGGCTGTTACGGTAGAAATGCAGGCTCTCTCCCCTCTGCTTCTTTTCCCGTACAACTCACTCAGAAGAGACTCTCATTTCAACAGGCTTAGTTATCTTTCTTAAAGGGACAAACCCAATAAATCAAGCACTGTCCTAGCTAGCTCATGTGTTGACTAGTCTAAAGTTACAGTCATTTCACCAACTATTTCAAGGCCACTCTTAGTGTCTGAACCGCACGTATGTGTTGCTTTCTGTTCCTATTTCTCTAAGATTACCCCAAAACTATTCCACACGGGGAAATTCACAAACACGCGCTGGCATATCGTTTCATGTTTTCCATCCCAACCCCCAAGCCACAGACCCACATCAGGACTTCGGTAATCTCTGACAAGCTTACTTCAGTGTGATGACAATGTCCCGGTGGACAGTGCACAGAGTGGATGCCCAAGCTGCTCTGTGATCTTCACACACACAGGGACTGCTTCACTGGTGCTGGGCTGAGGAGGCCTGGTAAATTTCTAAGGATCTACTGCCATTAAAGATAGCCATAAATCCGTTAACCATCCTTCCATCATTACCTTAAGGGCGTTGAAGTAAAAGAAGTCAGGCGGAGAACGACAAATACTGTATGATCTTACTTATATGCAGAATCTAAAAAGAACAAAACAAAAAACTCACAGAAACAGAGAACAGACTGATGGTTGCCAGAGGTGGGGGTGAGGTGGTGAAATGGGCAAAGGGGGTCAAAAGGTACAAACTTCAGTAATGAAATAATTAAGTCGTAGGGATGTAATATACAGCATTACATAGATGACTATGGTTATTAATACCAGATTATATATTTGAAAGTTGCTAAGAGAATAGATCTCAAAAGTTCTCATCATGAGAAAAAAGAATTTGTAACTATGTACAATAATGGATGTTAAATAAATTTATTGTGGTGATCATTTCATAATATATATAAATATCAAATCATTATGTTGTATACCTGGAACTAATATAATGTTGTATGTCAATTATAACTCAATAAAAGGGGAAGGAAGGAAGGAAGGAAGGAAGGAAGGAAGGAAGGAAGGAAGGGAGGGAGGAAGGAAGGAAGGAAGGAAGGGAGGGAGGGAGGAAGGGAGGAAGGGAGGGAGGAAGGGAGGGGGAGGGAGGGAAGAAGGAAGGAAAGTGTG
>PVIA01000873.1:0-230981 GCA_004024845.1 Tonatia bakeri
GGACCGCGGTGGCCCTGGCAGGTGCACGCGCACAGAAACAGGGCCTGTGTTCAGGTGTCAGGGCCGTGGCTTTCACTTCAAAGCACCATCTTCCCATCTAAGTGGGGTCCACGGTTCTGTGCCAAGAGATCGTTTTAAAAACAGCAACGTTTCTTAGTGGGGAGAGGCCCAGGGACTTCACAGACGCCCACGTCATGTTAAAAGCTGCCCCGTGCTGAGGGCCTGGCCCACGCACCCTGGGGAGCCGGATGCCCGGGGAGCGCAGGGCATACACGTGTGGAACGTGGTCCACGCCACCGGGATCTCCTCTGATGTTCTGCCGTGTTCGGTCATTTTTCTGGAGAGAAGCTGCCTCACCGTGCTCCCTCTCCCTGACTAGAGCTCTTGGAGCCCGCTGCGTCTGTGAGCCTGGTCCCGCAGCCAGAAGACTCCGCCTTCCTATTGCAGACACGGCTTGTCTGGCATTTAACGTGACAGGCCTGGGCCCGACAGGCCAGCCTGGTCCACTCCCACCCCCAACCCAGAGAACAAGCTGCTGTTCCCACCCGGTGCCCGTTTTCCCGCCTCCACCCCGCTCCTCGGAGACCTGAGGAAACGTGTGGACCTCCTTGGCTCCACCCTGAGCTTCGGGGAAAGCAGTCTATTTGAAATGGCCTGCTCCTAGGCAGCGCTCAGGGGTTGGTGACGGCGCACTAGTTCTGTCGTGACTTTAGTTGTCTGAGAACACAGACCAGGCTTCAAGTCCCTGCTTCCCCGCCACTGTCGGGGCGCCCCGCCGCACAGCCTGGGGGCCAGCCCTCGCCCCACAGGGGCTGCGGCTCTCCAGACCCTGGGCTGGGACAGCGGAGAGCGCTCTTGGCCCCACGCCACAAGCCCGGCCTGCTGCCACCCCCTTCCCAGGGGTCGCTGCTACGGAGCCCCCAGGTGCCTTCTCCAGGGGCGCGTGCAGCTCTCTTGGAGTTTTGGTACACTGGCTGCTGTCACATTTGCCTGCTCTGGCTGAGGACAAGCCCCTCCCAGACCACGAAAGACAACTGAAACGGGCGCTCGGAGTTCTGCCTGGTGGGAAACACACCTCCTGGGAGGGCAGTTTGCACGTGAATCAGCTGGGAAGTCCGAGGCCCTCTGCCGGAGCGTCCGGCACACGCCCACCACACTGAGGGCGGGCGGCCCCCAGCCCGAGTCAGCACAGCCCCCAGCAGGGGTGCGTCGCACCAGCCGCAGTGGGCATCCCCAGAGCCCAGCGCCCCCTCCTGCCAACGCAGGGGGACCCCGGAAGGCCGGGCCCAGCGCACCTTTCACGAGCTTCCCGTCCGCAGCCGCCCTGCTGGGCGCCGGCTCCTTCCTCCCCGACGAGCTGCCTCCGCCTCCCACGTCGGCCGGGTCCTCAGCTGCGCCGGCCTCCCCCAGGTCACTCGGCTTCTCGGGGGCCGACTCCACGGGAGCCTCTTCCGATGCGGACGCAGCCTGCAGACATGAACGTGACCAGACACATGCCTCAGGAGAGGACACCGCTGTCACACAGATCCCCCCCCCCCGCCGACACTCGCAGGCTGCCGCCGGAGCAGCAGTGAGGAGCGCTCCCCACCCCAGCCCGAGGCTGCGGGACAGCGGAGCGGGGCGGCTGTGGTTGGAGGTGCCCCTGGAGGCACACCTGCCCCCTAGAGCTCTGCCCCACCGTCGGGCCACGCTGGCTGCCTGTCCCTGGGGGACCACGGCCTGGGGCCACTTGTGGAGTGAGAACGAGGCCCACTGCCCACGGACAGGTCAGTGCTCTTTCGCCACAGCTGCCAGCGGCGAGCGAGAGGCAGTGCCCCCAAGGGCGAGGCCTGCTCCCTGCACGCTCTGCCTCTGCAGGCGGCCGTGCCAGCGCGTCTACAGAGCAGGGGCAGCAGGGAGGGTGACGAGGACGGGAAGAGGTGCTTCCGTGGGCAGGTGAGAGCCACATGTGGGGGGAGCGTGTGGGGAGCTGTGGGCGTGCGAGCTGGCACGTCACACATCCCACCTTTGTCACTACACAGGACAGGACCCAGCTTCCATTAAAGTGCGTGAAAAGCAGCCCACCCGAACCATCAGTGCTTTTTGGAACAGGCTGGACAGATGACTGGTCATCAGTGAACTGCGGCAGATATAGGTAGGGGCTTCGACAGAGCTGAAGCGGATTCTAACCATGAGAGGCGGGACAAGTCAGACAGCACAGGCTCACGACGTCACGCCTAAGGGGGACCGCGAGTCAGCCGGCGCTATCCCGAGTCCGGAGAAGAGACATTCTCTCCGCAGCTGAAAGCCACCCCAGACCCATTGCCCCCCCAGCCCGCACAAACTCGTACCTGCGCGCTGTTGCCCCCTTCCTTCTGCAGGAAGAACTGCTTCTTGAACTCGTAGTAGGCGTTGTACTGGTGCCAGGGCTGCAGGAACTCAAACCTGCGGACCGAGAGAGAACAGCCAGGTCAGCCACTGACGCGCTGGCGGCACAGGCGGCTGCAGCGGCTGTGGTGACAGTGCACCTGCGGGCAGCCAGACGCTGCACCGCACACGTCACAATGACAACCCCGATGACCTCCGAGACTGTGCGGCAGCCACGTGGATGCCCTGCCCACCTCGGACGAGGGGGGCGGAGGCCTGAGGGTGCGCCGCGTGTCCCCGTCCCCCTCACACTACCAGCCTCGAGTTGTTTCACCGCCCCCCGAGAAACATCGTCTGATCAAAAGCCACAACGGAAACCCCAGCCTTGTGTCTAAATTTCTGTACAGATTCCTGAAAAGTCCCCATTGCCACCTTTTGAGAAAACTCTGTTCTTACCTAACAAAAAAAAACAAGTGAACAAACAGAAAGAGAGTAGTGCAAGGGAAAGCACCAGCCGACGCCGAGTGGCGTGACGACGGGTCCCCAGACGTGCTCGTCTGGACACGCACAGACCGCACCAGCGCCGCGGCGCCCAGGCCCTGCACGCACCTCTGGTCGTTCTTGGCACGGACGCTGGTCTCGAACTTGAGGCCGTTCCGGGCCACGTACTCGGCCAGCTTGTCAATCACGGGCTGGATGTCGGGGGGCGGGGGGATGATGGCGGCCACGGGGGCGAGAGCACTGCGGGGAGAGGCGGTCTCGGTCACGGGGAGCCCCTCCCTGAAGCGCCGAGTCACAGACCGCACGTGGGGCGCTGACCACCAGAGGTGACCGGTCCACTGACGGGAGTCACGCCACTCCCAGCAGGGGCCGAAACCTCACTGCCAGTGTGAATGAGTCACGGACGCATCGCGCCACCGTGCCGCCGTCTCCCCTAACGCCCCCCAGGACGGGCTGACTCTCCGAAGCCATGGGCGGAGCTCGAGTGCTAGTTTCCGCCGTGGTTTGTACCACGGCTCGCCCCCCATCTGACTGGACAGCGGGGCATCTGCACAGCCAGGCCAACGTGTGTGGCCCACTGTCCTACGAGACTCTTTCTAACCCACAGCAGCCCAGTACCGCACAGAGGGCCCAGGACCAGGTGCTTGCTCAGCCCACGCCCGGGGGTGGCCGCCGGGGCAGTGGCAGGTGCTGGGGTCTGGTCACAGCCCCTTCACTCAGCGGCCGGCGGCCAGGAGAGGCACCCCGTTGGCTGTCCGGGGCCGCCCTGCACGCGGCGCAGACAGGTCTGGGACGAGGGTTGCTGGGGGTGCTGCCGGGACCCATCCTTTATGTGCTTACACCTCACTGCTGAGTGCTGGGACCATTTTTGCTGCCCCGTCAACTCAGTAACTTGGGGATCAGATAACGAATAAATACTTGGGTAACAGAGACCGCTCCCTGCCCCCCCAGAAGAGCACAGGTGCACCGGGGAGCTGCAGGAGCAGGCAGGTACCTTGTGGTGATGGTGGTGGAGGTCACCCCGCTACTCGTCTCCGCAGTGGTTTGGGGCGGCGGAGGTGTGGTCCCGGGAGGGGGTGGGGCGGTGGCTGTCACTCCGGTGGTGCTGGACACGGCCACCGTGGCCGGCAGGGTGCTGTAGTAGGTGGCCACGTCCACCCCCGGGGGTGGGGGCGCCAGGCAGTAGGTGCCGTCCGGGAGCATGTAGTAGCTGTAGTACATGGCTGCCACTGCCGCTGCGGAGCACAGGTGTGGGGGTCAGTGCGGCCCGGGGCGGGCCGGCCGCGGGGCTTGCGGAGCCCAGGGAGGGCACATCCTGCCGGGCAACACTGCTTCTACGTGCTTCAGGCGCCCGGCAGGCTGCCCCGCAGCACGTGTCCGGAAGGGCCAGGCCACGTCCAGACGCACAGCCTGGGCAGGAGACTGAAGCAGCCAGACACGGGCCTGCCTGGGCCAACTGTGCCCTCCCCACGTCAGAACATGCTGACGAGGACCAGGGACCGTCTCAAGCAGCACAGCCACCTCTGCCTGTGTGGCTGCCAGGATGGGGCCGGTCCCCCAGCCGGCGTCCCTGTGGCGACCCCGACTCCCCATCCTCCAGGCCCCTACTTCTCATGACACACTCATGCTGGAGTCACCTGTCTGACCCCTGCGTGCCCTGCAGCCACGGGGCACCCGCCAGTGGACATGCGGTGACCCACGCAGCAGGCCGTTCTGGGCCATGCCAGCACAAACGGCGACGCACTGCGGCCTCCGGTGTGCCAGCAGCTGGCGGACAGCAGCCCCCGGTTTGACCACTGGAAGTCCTGCAACCCCACTCATCTTTGTGTGTGTGTGGGGGGGGGGGGCAGCATTCAAAACCAGTAATGTCACAAAACATTAAATAGCCTGATTAAGAATTTTAATTCCTAATCCTGTTGTAGATAAGTAACTGGGTCTGATTCCAGAGGGCTGATTCTTCTCTTCACTAGAGGGTAGGTAAAAGGTTCTCCTAAGTAAGAAATTTTATTTCAATTTTCCATTAATTTACTATAAAGTAAACGTTTTTACCAATAGTGGAAGCTTTACACTGACCGTGGTCTCCTGGAACGCGGGCCCCAGGGAGAGAGCGGTGCGTGGACCCCTTCTCCTGCCTCAGGTCAGGAGGCGACACGGGACCGAGCAGCCAGGGCCCAGCAGGAACTGACCACACGTGTGTAACCACGGTCACACACAAACACTGACTAGTCCACTACACGCCAAGAGCAGTGGCCCCAAGAGCCTCTCCACACGGTCTCCCCCACAGACACAGCCAAGCAGCACGTCTGGGGGGCAGATGAGGCCACCAACTCGGGCCAGAGTGGCATGCTCACCTGCACCCTCTGCACTTGGCCCGCAGGCCCTGCTGGACGGACAGACTGCCCCAATGGGTCAGACACATGCCTTTCCTACCCATTCAAGGCCTCTGATCATAGACACCCACTCCTGCAAGGACTCACACGGCCCCCAAGAGGGGACCGTGCGAGAGCGGAGGACAATCCCCCTCCCACGGGGACGCCTGCATGGCCCTGAGTCTCTGGGACGGGATGGCACACTGCTGCCTGGGCCGCTGTCACATCTCAACCAAGGACACACCGTGTCCTGTCCTGGACCACCAGCCTCCTGCCTCAGAAAAGCAAAATACATCTTACGTTGTAGCCACAGCCAATGAGACCCATGAACCCATAAAAACAAAACACGTACAATCAAGCTTCGAGTGACAGCACATTTCCGGCAGTTGCACCGTGACCCTTCTTTGTGCGACACGAGGGGGCTGCTCCCGAAACCCAGCGTCCCTCCCTCGGAGGCACTGAGATGCCGGCTGAGCCCCAGCCCCCACGGCCTTCCTGAGTGGTCCGGCCATGAAATGAAGGCAGGCACTGAACATGGGGGTGCTGGGCCGAGGGCAGGCTCCCTTCCCTGAGAAGCCCCTCCCGCCAACCCCGGGAACGCTGGCCACCACCGTGTACCAGGAGCCCGAGCGCACAGCCGAGCCCAGGCAAGGCTCTGCCCCCAGGGGCACAAGCCCAGCCAGGCCCAGCCCTACAGCCCGTGCCTCGTCCTCCCCTGGCCGTGGCCACCACAGGCCGGGGCGCACGGAGAGGAGCAGCGGCAGAAGGATCTCATCCTCCCCAACGAGGTCTCGGCGCTTTGCAAGGAGACCAGGAGTGTGAGTGTCTCCACACCACCGACAGAAGCCACACCTCACTGGTGGGCGAGGCAGCCCCACGAGCCCTGGCTTCCCCTGAGTTCTGCTTCCATGGCTGTCAGGGAGGGGCAGACGTCCAGGAGAAGGCTGTCTGTGAGGCCGGGGCGGCTGTGTCGGCGACAGGAGACCTGAGGCCTGAGACCCCACCTCTCCAGGCCCAGCGCCGCCCCTCTGCGCCCCACGCTGCGCCCCGACAGTGGGCAGTGCACCCTGCACCCCACATTTCTGACCGTGGCCCCCCGCCGCACGGTGACTCACACCTGCCCTGAGCGCCTGCTGGGTTCTGCCTCTGGTACCAACCCCCTTCCCCTCTGCCAGCTGGAAACCCACCCGGGGCCAGCGCCAGATGGGGACGCACTGCTCGGAGGGCTCAGCCCAGTGTCACAAAGACCTCTTCTCAGCAAGTGGACCTGCTTCCAGACAAGCCTGCCCCTCACCACTGCTCAAATTCTTGCTCCGTGACCCTCAAGTAGAAAGTTCTAAATGTTTAACACTATGTCGAGGTATTGGAGGCTTGCTACATCAAAACAGGTTCTAGAGAGTTCTGGGTGAGTAGGAAGTGGTGTAGGCATGTGGCCTGCAGGCTGGAGAGAGGCAGCGTGTGGAGTGTGGGGAGCAGCCTGCAGAGGGCGGAGCAGTCCCAACCTCTAGTGGGTGTCGGCTGTGAGAGGAGGCCCTTCCGATTGGGGCTCTGTCCCTGAGCAGGGAAGGCCACTGTTCCGGGGCAATTTTGGAATCTGCAAGAGAGCTGAGGGCGGCTTTTCTGGAAAAGCAGGCACTGGGGAGGGGGAACAGAGGCTCTCAGGGCGGGGGTGGGGGTGGGGGCGCAGGCGGGGACAGGACCAGCTGGACAGCACCGCCCACAGGAGTAAGGGTCCTGCAGTAGGCACGTCGCAGGAGGCCCAGTTGACCACCGAGGCTTCCAGCTACAGGCAGACCCAGTGAGACAGGCGTTCCCTTGAGCACAAAGGAAGGAAATACAAGGGCCAGCGAGCCTGAAGGGAGGGAGGAGCCCGGTGGGACCAGTGGGCCTGCTCGGTTTTCTGCAGCCCGGAGCATTCACAGCAGAGCTTTCGCTTTTAAAAGGTTAAAAATGAAAGGAAACAGTAACATTTTTTGATGCCAGCATTCTACGAAACTCAAATTCAATGCCCACAAATCCAGTTCTGTTGGAGCACCAGCACCACCACCCCCACGGTGGCAGAGGCAGCAGGGCCCTGGGGGCGCGTTTCCCTGGACCTCACGGGAGGTCCGCTGACCCAGCTCTGGGGCCTGCAAACCAGCAGGGCCAAACCACACCCTTGCAGCACCACTAGGCTTCTGCCCTCCCGGCCATGGGATGACAGAAACCGGCTGGCTGGATACCAAGAGCAGACCAACATGGAAACGACAGATGGGAGACAGGGACGGCCCAGGGGAGGAAGCCGCTGTCTGCCTGGCAGAGAAGCCCACAGACGGTATGGTCTCCAGGAAGGGAGATCAGACGGCAAGGCAGGCACTGCGGCCCCGGGGCGCCTGGGAGGGCAGGCTGGCCGAGTGACTACGCCCAGGCGTGGAGGAAGAAAGCCCAAGCGTCAGGAAAGCGGCCACCACCTGCAAGGCGAGGATGGAGAGGAGCCGACCCGCCCGCCACAGGGGCCTCCGCCCCAGAAACACCCGGGCACGCCCCCCAGCGCCAGGCCCGTGTTGCTCAGTGTGTCGCTCTCTGCCAAGCCACACATGTGTCAGAAGCGAAAGACGCCCCCCCCACACCGTCACAGCAAAGAGCGCCCAAGAGCAATGACCAGAAACCTCCACCCGACAAACCAGTCAACGGAGGAAGCCGGCCGGCCCTGGCGTCCCCATGCTGGGAAGAGGCACGCCGGGCTCTGGTCTGCAAAGGTCACGAAGAAAGAACATGCTCCCCGTGGACTTTGCACCAGACGAGCGCTCCTTTCCACACCGCGGCGGGACGCAGCACCTCTCCAGCGTGGGAGAGCTCAGGAAACGGAGCTCTGTGGGAAGTTGCTTGCTCACGAGGTTCGAACCCCGAGACAAACGGGATAAAACTGAGACAGGGGGGCTGTGGTGGAGGGACTCCCTGCCCCGGGACAGAGATGCACGCTGGGGCCGTGAGCCGGGCGGCTGTGGCCAGAACCCGCTGTAGTTACTGGAACGCGAGCTCACACGGCCGCTCGGTCTTGCTCACCGAACACAGGAGTCGGGAGCGAGAGGACGCTGTTTACCAAGCACGGGCTTCCTCTGGCTTCACAGTGGAAACCCAAGATAAAAAACAGGGCTTTTTAAAAGAAACCTACAATTTTGACCTCTTTTCTTTAATGCTCTCCTAATGTTTAGAACTGAATTCTCGATACGGAAGAAACTTTATCTGCAATCATGTCACTATGAGTTTTGATTGCAAGGTCCGTGTGTTAAATTCAGGTGGGACTTAAAACTCACTCCAGTGAGGACAAGGGCTCCTGTCCACACTGCCGCGGCCCCGCACGAGGGGGCGTCTGCGTCCCGCAGGCGTGGGCCAGTCTCCCTCGCCGCTCACGGCGCTCACCGAGGCTTTCCCCACGGCACCAAGGACAGCCCCCAAGGACAGCCCCCGGTGGCAAGAGCAGCCATTTCTGATGAAGGGGTCTTGGGTCATAGTGTTACTTTCTTCTACTTCTCCTGACTTAAAATAAAACCATTTTTAAAACGGGCTTGCAAGGTAACTAACACACTTCAAGGTCATGATTGTGCAGGGGAAAAAGAAAATGCCACACGTACAACAGCCAAACCACATTTAAAAAATGGAGAGAAGCCAAAAATAGCAAGCCAGCCATATGATGCGGTTTAATTCGACTTATGCTATTTATAGAATAAGACATCTGAAAACTGAAGTTAGCGTTTTATTTTTAAAAAGCCACATGCTGTGACGGTGGGCAGTGTGTCAGTGTTATTGCTTCCTGCACGACCAACTGCGCTCAGCAGACCCTTCTGCAGGGACTCACAGCTGAACAGCAGAAGACAACTAAATCTCAGCAGAAAACAAAGAACATGAGGCACAGTTCACTGTCACGCAAACAAACGAAACATCCCAGTTTCCCACACCTACACTTAAGGGGTTTCTAGGGGCGCATGTGAGGGGCAACCAATTGACGTTTCTCTCACATGTCGATGCTTCTTTCTCTCCCTCCCGCCCTCCCCCTCTCTCTAAAAATGAAGAGAAAAGAAAGTACATCACAAGGTGCACCTGTGTGTGCCCTAAGGTAAGTACTAGACAGTCAGTCACAGGGAGAAAGGAAAGCTGGGGCCCTCCCTGGGCCAGCCATGGGCCCAGCAGCCCGGCGGGAGGGTGTGGTGGGCCCAGGGGCTGCCAGCCCAGAGATCTGACCCAACAGCCTGGGGCTGCGAACAAAAACCACAGAATTGCAAAGATTGAACCCAGGATACTAGTTTAGTTTCAAAATGAGCAACCTGCATTTTTACTGAGGGTAAAGGCCCCACCAGTACAGGCAGGTGGGGGCAGGCCAGGCCCTGGCCGCAGCCCCGGGGGAGGGGCCCACAGAAAGGCAGGACGCATCCGGCCTCTGACGCTCTGCACAGCACCTCGGGGAGCCCTCGGCACCAACCTCCCCCTCCCACAGCCCCTGGGAGCCTCCCGGTCACCCAGCAGTCCTCCCTGAAGACTCGCCTCACTCACAGTCACTGCCCTTGCAGCTCCGCCCGCACACACCCGTTTGGAGATGCCGGAAGAAATCCTGGGTCACAGGTCTGTGCGTCCTGGGGCCTCAACATGTTGCCAGCTCGCCCTCCCCGCTGCGTACAGCCCACAGCCGCCCACCTGCTCCTTGCTTTGAGACAGCCGGGAAATAGCATGCCACTAGGTTACACCTACATTTCTTTCATCTAGCCTCTGTGATCACTACGAGTCCCAAACTTGTGCATGTGAAGCAACAGAGTCTGCAGCCCAGACACCTCGATTCTATCCCAAGACCTGATTCTGACGTGTCGTGTGCCTTCCTGCTGGAAGGCCCACATTCCTGTGACATCGCCTCGGCTGGCACATGGAACACGGGACCTCCTGCCTGCAGAGGCTAGACCCCACTGCCATGGGCACAGTGCCACCTGGGCCAGGAGCCACAGCCAGCCTTCTTCCACAGGGCTATTCCTGTTTCATACTTGACTGGAAAAGCTGCTTCTCCACTGGATTATTAGCTTTTGTTTTCCACCTGGACTCTAAAAGCTATTTGTACGTCAGAGAGTTTTTCTGCTTTCTCATCAATTTTATTTTTTCCATTAATTGAATGTATCTGTTGACTTAAAACAGATGATTCTCTCTGTTCAAGCACCCTTATTTCCAGAGAATTTTCACATCTGCACTTACATCTGAATGTGGTTTTGCTGTTGGGCGAGAGGTGGGTCGGTGCGCCCCCCTTTCCAGGCCCGTCCTTGTGCAGGACATGGTCCCGGGGTCCTGCCACACCCCGCACCCGCACTGCCGCCCCCTGCAGACAGCTGGGCCTCTGTCTTCTACCCGCGGTCTTTCTCTTCAACTACTGTTTCCAGGTAACCTCACTGTGACTATGTATTTAATGACAATGTATGCCAACGGATGACGTTTGAGTCAGAAGAGATGTACCCTTTAGAAAGGCAGAACAAAACGTCAATTATTTTTTAAAATCCGTTGTGGAACTGGAGCAGGGAGAGTGACTCCCGGTGGCAGGGAGCACACCTAGAATCTGACCCAGGGCACGAGGCACTCGCCTCCCACGTCCCGACTGGGGGTGCGCAGCTCCCCACACTGCCCTGGCTGCGGCCCCAGGCCTCAGGACGGCCACCGGCTTGGCCTCCTGTTCCCAGGGAGACGATGTCCTAGGCCTGCACACAGGGTCTCCTTCAGCTGCCCGCAGACCGCCCTGGAGGTCTCCCACTGCGCCTCCCCTCTTTCCAAACTCCTCTGGCTTCTGCCTGTTTCCTGCATAACCTGAGTCTGCCTACGGCTAACAGCCAACACAGGTGGGAACCCGGGGGGAAGTGTTCACACTGGTTTCCACCCCCTTCCAAGTGGTCTCCTGGGTCACCGCCAGGATCAGCTCCTGTGGGTCACCTCAAGTGACTGCAGGTGCAGACCGCGGCCAGCCCCAGGACCGGAAGCAGAGAGCAGCTCCGAGGGGCCGTGTGTCTTCGACGGAACTCTGCCCGCCGGCCACACCCACCCTCCCGGCGCGCTCTCAGGACAGCTCGGGGCCACCTCCCACCCAACGGAGAGACCAGTTCCCAGCTTCCGCTGCGGACAAAGGGCCATGCGACCCCGTCCTGGTTCACGGGAGACAGAGAGTCCCCGGCAAGGCCGCTGGGGAGGCCCCTGAAGAGGGGAAGCGTCCACTGGCCCCTGCCCACCACCCCTCCATCCTCCCCGCATGGCAGAAGGTGCTGAGCGTAGTGACGAGCAAAAGGAGGCCTCGAACGCGGGACAGCTGAACAGGAGGGCAGGCACCTCCCCCAGCCCTGCGCAGCCCCACCTGCGCCAGCTCTGGGGACACCCCGTGGTGGTTTGGCGCCGCCTGGCCCTGCAGCCGAGTGGCGGGAGGGGGCGCGCTGAGGTACTCACAGTCTGCGGGGTACTCCACCTGCGAGGGCGGGGCAGTCGCACCGTCGGCCGAGGGCGGGGCGGGGGCGGGGCTGTCGGCCTGGGCCTTGCGCACCAGCGCGGCCAGCGGGTGGTCCGGGTCCACCACCTTCAGCGGCTGCGGACGAAGGGAGTTCAGTCACTTGGTGCTCGTAGTCTATCCACACGGAGTTCTGCAGCCCCACGAAGGTCAGCTCGCCCCCGAGCGACGCCTGCAGCTTGAGGGATGTCGGGCACGCGCACGCACGCAGGTGCCAACGAGGGGCGCTCGCAGTCCGCCCTCAGGGAAGCTTCTGATTTCCAGTCACCAACAGCGCTGTAAGCCCAAGCAGCGCGGTGTGCAGCCCTCCCGCCCCGTCAGCCCCCACCTCCGCCCGCAGCTGAGACATAAGCAGAGCCTCGGGGACCCTGTCCCACCCATGGGGACAGCGGGGGTGTGTGTGCGCTGGCCGCGTGAGGACGCTGAGCAGCCCCTGCACAGTGGGTCGGGTAGGGGGCCGGGCCCATCGCAGCACGCTCCGCACCGCGAGGGCGCGGCCTCGTCCTGCACCGCAGGTGGCGCAGGTACAATGAATGGAGCTGCTCTCGAGCTTTATAAAAGGGGGTGAACGGGGTACGCCCGAGCGGAAGGAGTGCAAAGCAAAGCTCAGCGAAAACAAACTGAGATGCGGCCGGCCCTTCCAGGGAAGGCGGGCTCGCCGAGCGCGCTCTGACAGCAGAGCGCGGAAGCTCTGGCTGGGGCACAGGCACCACCTTCATCAGCTCCTCCAGGC
This sequence comes from Tonatia bakeri, assembly GCA_004024845.1. Taxonomy (NCBI): domain Eukaryota; kingdom Metazoa; phylum Chordata; class Mammalia; order Chiroptera; family Phyllostomidae; genus Tonatia; species Tonatia bakeri. The sequence goes on from PVIA01000873.1 coordinate 12,449, forward strand.
GGTCGCACTTCCGGGACGCGAAGAGGGACGGGTGCAGGTAGCTCCCGTCGCCCTCGTCGTCATCGTCCTCGTTGTCGGAGCTGGCCCCCGGCTCTGGCAGGGAGAGAGGAGAGGCGCCCCGTGAGCTCCACCGGCACCAGGCAGGGACAGAGGCGGGGCGGGACCTAGCCGCTGGGGGGGATCCGCCCAGAAAACACCTCTGGGAACACCCTGAACACTGACAAGCAAGGCGCTCGGCAGAAACCCAGGCGCGGGGTCGCGGTGCCGGCCGCTGGCTTCCGGCCGGTGCGCGCTAGCCCAGGGCTGTTGTGCAAAGAAGGTAAAAGTCTTATCAGTTTGTGAAAGGTGAGGGAGCAGCAGCAGGCATTTCTAACCCCCCCCCCACACACACACACAGAGTGAGAGCTGTCACAGGATTTATACAGCTGCTTTGGAAAGCCACGTCTCAGCGGAAGGAAAACTGCGCCTGTGGGTGTGGTTCAAACAGAGTCCACTGTGAGACCTGCAGCCCCAACACTGTACTCAGCACCACGGCCTGGGACAGAGACAGGAGCGAAGGAGAGCAGAGTCAGCACGTTGTGCCCGTGTGTGCGTGTGTACGTGTGTGTGCGGCCGGCACGCCTGCAGCTTTCTCCCGAAACTCACCACAGCCAGGTGGGGAGGGGACGCCCTTGGACCTAGGGGTCCATTCTGACTGCGTCATAAGCCCACTGTTTCGCCACCCACCAAAGTGTTACTCGGGACTCCAGTCTCTCCCCGACCCTCGGAGAAGGGCCTCACCGGCGTGTGCAGGGGCGGGTTCCCTGCCCCTCGTGGCAGGCGGCACAGACACGGGTGAGTGCCCCACGGCCCGAAACCCCGCCCGCTGCCCCCCCCCCCTGCAGCAGGGAGGGCCCCGCACATACTCTGCTGCTCGGCGCCCCCGCCCTCCGCGGGCGCGGGGTAGCGCCCCTCCCGCACGGCCGTCTGCACGAGCCTGTAGTAGGGGTTGAGGTAGTGGTCGAAGCGCAGGAAGTCGAACTGCGAGTTGCGGGCCTGCCGGGCCTTCAGCATGATCTCGAACTGCGCGCCCTGCCTGCACACGAAGCGGGCGGTGCGCTCGATGATGGCGTGCATCTTGGCGGTGGGAGGCTGGGGGAGACACGCTCGGTCACGTGCCACGGCACAGCGACAGCCCTGACTCCCGGGGGCAGTGAGGCGTGAGGACGCTCACCCAGGAGGGCCCGGTCTGCAGACCGGCACTGGCCCTGGCCACAGGCTGCCTCCGCCCCTGAGCTCCGCTCCATTCAGGGCGCAGACACCCGCCGCCACGGTGGGGCGCTCCAGCTCCGTGCAGAGCCGGCACTTGCTTCTGTGCCGGCACCGAACCGAAGCATCCACGGGACAAGGGCCCTTTCCCCCTGCTCTGGGTGGGGCTCAGCGGGTGGGGTCCTCCCGCGTTGCAGACAAACTTGCATGTGCATTTTCAGTTTTACACAAGTTCCTCGAGCATCTGAGGATCACTCTTTTCCGTTTCTTAGCTGGAACGAGTTTTTACAGCTTGGAAATGACTCTTCTGGGCATGTGCAGAGAGCCACATGCGCACTCCTAGGCCCTCCTTCTGCACCTCAATGTTCTTCCCTCTGCTCCCTGAGACACGGCTTGTGGCTGCAGGTCTCTGACACCCCCACGCAGAGCACAGGGCCCTGGACGGCAGGCCGGGGCCATGTGACTGGGCAGGCTCCTGAGCCACCTCCCCCTGCGCAAGCGCCCGTCGCCCCCACCCTCTGTGCCCTCGGCACACCCTGCCACGCCGCTGGTCAGGCCAAACGCTGCATGCCACATGTCCACATAGTCATGATGAAGAGCTAACCCCAGAAAATTACACGCCAATAAAGTGGGGAAGTATTCTCATTAAAAATGGGCAATTAAGATGCTCATTGCAATTTTATAAAATGTAAACGCCTTAAATCTGAAACTAATCCCTAGCTAATGATGCCCTTCACACTTAAGCAGGACAAACGTCTGGGGTCAGAGCTGTTTGCTGACCCCAAGGTGACCTGGAGCACGTCGCAGGCCCGCACTGTGCACGGACGTGTGGGCCCGGTGCAGTCTCGCGGGCTCTGCCCGACAGGAGGTGAGTCTCTGAGACGGTGCATTCCACTCACAGGCCGCAGCTAATGGCCACTTCAGACCCAGGTCACTCAAATGAGCACGCACTGTCCCCCACAGCCCGGTAGAGGCACCTCTAGTCTAAAATCTCTCACAAGTAGCCCCCGCTCTGATACAAGGCCAAGAAGGGTAAGGAAACGTGTGTGAAGCCCATGGAAACACCTAGAAAAAGCTGACCAAGCACCTTTACTGAAGGCCGTGCTGCCTTGAGCGAGACTTTTTAGGCCTCAATGTGGCCAAGAGCCCACCCCCCTCCAACTGCGCCTCGGTCTTCCATGGGCTGGGAGGCCTGAGAGAGCGCTGCCCCTCTGGGCCCAGACGCCCCAGTCCAGTGACTGCTGTAGCGGCCCCCGTCTCCTCTAGAGGAAAGGGGTGGAGTGTGGTTTCTCTCTGTGGGCTCACAAGGAACTCTGAAGCAGAGGCACCTGCAGCACAGGTGCGACAGCACCGGCCCCTCCCACAGCCAGCCCCAGGTCGGGCACGGCGCCCCCGACAGCGGCCCCGGCGGAGGTGCACCCACCAGCTCCACGTCGGGCGGCACGTTCAGCCCCAGAGGGGCGACGAAGGGCTCCTCGTTCTCATCTGCATTTTCAGCCTCGCTTTTCTCTGTGTGAGAAGGAAACACAAACTTCAGAGGTGCGCCAGGAGCAGCGGCGCCCACCCACAGTACGCAGCAATGTGGGGGCATGGCATTTGGCCTTGACTGGCCCTCCCTGTTTTGTGTCATTTCCCCCAGAAATGCTCTCCCGTTTTTCCATCCTGTCCCACCACAAGCAAGCACAACCACTCTGGCCAGTCGCACGGCCGGGGGTGGGGAGGGGCTGTGGCAGGAGCAGCATGCCCCTGGGACCGTGGCAGAAGGCTGGGACTCCGGGTGAGTGCCCCACTCAGCCTCCCCCTGGGCAGAGGCATGGGCAGCCTCCCTTTTCAGGGCCGGGTGCAGTCCGGGATTCGGGGTATGTGTGCCGCCAACACAGCTACACCCCTCAGCAGGCACGCCACGTGCAGGGTCCTGCCCCCAGCCTCTCTGGTCTGCGAGCTGAGTCCCTGGGGCACCGGGCACAGTGCAGGGCGCTCAGTTCCCAGAGGACTGGTCCCCACATTGAACTGTACAGCCCCGACCCCTCCTCCGCACAAAACCGCCCACCCTCGCCGAAAATCAGCGCGCCCTCTCCATCTCTGGCCTTGCATCGGTGTCTGCTGTGCTCTACGATGCCCCCCCCCTCAAGTCTCTGACTCCAAGGGGCTGCACACACTGGTCACTCAGACGCTCACCAATTTCAAAGGGCGTAGGAGGTGCACACAGAGCCAGCGAACCTGGGAAAGCTGACTCTCTAAGGATTTCAACTCTACTCTGGGTTTTTTTTTCAAAGGAGGTGACACCAAACCAGCAAACACAAGCTCTCCGTCGAAACAAACGGTCCGCCGCGCTTGTGCGGCTCCTTAAGGGCCGAGCGAGCCCAGAGGCCTCCTCCCGCCCGAGCTCGTTCTTCTGGGGGCCGGGCCGGGGGGGTGAGTTCCACACGCGATGAAATGCGGGGGTTGTGAATTCCTACAAAGTAAGAGCTACCTAGTGCCACTTTCTGCGTGAGCAGCCCGGCTCTCTCCCGGGAACCCGAGACTCCAGACTTGCTACCTAAGCCCCCTGCAGGCAGCAGCCCGCCGGTCAGATCCGGGGAGCCAGCGGACAGTAACAACAACGAACAGCACGAACATCTAAATGCCAGGAGCCGGGCCGGAGACAGCGTCTGCAGAAGGGGACAGGAGTTCAGCCCCATGGGCACGAAGCTGCCATCGGAGCTCCCGTTGCTGCCAGGAGGCTCCGAAACATCAGAAGGGCCGGGACCACACAGTGGCCCTGAAAACCGAGAACACTCCGACGTCTACGGCTCGGGAAGCAGACACACGTGCTTGTGCTTGGGAACAAGGGCACAGGGAAGTGTGACGGCCGCCAGAGGCACCAGGTCTCCACGGTACCGTGTTCAGTGTGTGTCAGCGCACACGCGCCTGTGTTACTCATGCATGTGGCGTTTTACCTACGTCAGCGCAAGTTAAACATAAAAGTCAAACTGTTTCACATGGGCCCACCATCCATTAAAAATTACTCCGCAGAGCCAGAAAAACACTGTTCTCCTTTAGTTCACTCATTCCTCTCCTCATTTACTTGTTATCTATCTATCAAAAAGTTTTAAAAAATTAATATAGAAAGCAAAGTCCTGTGATTGTGGTTACAGAACAAATAACAGTATAAAATACTAGAGAGCCCTGGCTGGTGTGGCTCAGTGGATTGCACACAGGCCTGTGGACCGAAAGGTCGTTGGTTGATTCCCAGTCAGGGCTCATGCCTGGGTTGCAGGCCGGGTCCCCAGTAGGGGACGCATGAGAGGCAACCAATCGATGTATCTGTCTGCATCGATGTTTCTCTCCCTCTTTACTCTCTCTAAAAATAAGTAAATAAAATATTTTTAAAATACTACAGAGAACTTTATGTTAAAGAGAAAGCATACTAAAACTTGGAAGAGAAACTAGGTTATATTTAAATCCTTAAAATTCAATCCTCAAAACCAAGTTGGACAGTATTTAGCCCGATAATCACGATGAGACAATGGTCTGAAACCACAAACGGGCTGGCAACCTCCTCTTGCGAGGCCGGCAAGCACGTCCGTCCAGCTCCCTGGGGCACGGGGCCCTGTCTCAGCCGCTCGGCCGCAGCAGCGGCATGCGAGCAGACGGGCATGCTGTCCCAGGGAGCCTCACAGACACACGGCCGCTGGGCCTTCGCTCGGGACTTGCTGGCCCCTGACCCAGAATGTCAAGAAACCAGCAGCCTGCAGTTTCCCAGCAGTCACTGGACCACATTTCAGCTCCTCTCTGCAGAAGGTCGGTTCCGCACTCTCCATCCCTCCGGTCCAAACACTGCGTGTCTAAGGCAGCTGTGAGGCGGAGGCTCGGAGACCGGACAAGGTCAAAGTGACCTAAGACCCCATGAGGGATGCCCATGTGGACAAAGAAGTGTTTCCTTCCCACGCGAAGGACATTCACAGCGACGGGTCCGAAAGTCAACGTGAGAGATGTTAGACACAGCAGCGGGGCGTCAGCTCAGCACAGCGAACGCCAGGCTCCCAAGTCTCTTCAAAGCTCCCTGGACAGGGCCACGCGACAGTGGCTGTTCTGTCCACTGAGAGCAGGATAGAGGGCAGCAGGCAGAGTCTGCACAGGGCATTCCACTCCCTGCCGCTCCGCCAGGCCCCGCCCCCTGAGGGTGGGGAACCCAGGCAGTGCGCCTCAGCAGGGCAGACGGTCTTTCACTGAGCCGCTGCCACTGTCCCTCCGCTCTTGTTCGGTCTGTTACAGAAGAAACCAACCAGGCCCCAGATGACAGGCCTAGAGAGCCCTAATGTGACATCCCTGCAGGACGTGGCTCCAGTCTACAAACGTGGGTTTCTCAAGCCAAATCTCTCTCTCCGTTGAAGAGTCCTCTGCGCACAGCAACCTGTCCTTACTGCCGCAGGCCTGTGGCCTCGCTCCTGACCATCGAGGACGGGTCGCTGCGCAGAGCCCGCCGCAGCAACTGAGGACAGGTGCTCCTGAACTCCAGGACTCCAGACGGTTCAGCGGCACTCTTATACCCACAGCTCAACAGCTGAGCCAGGAAAGCACGAGTTTAAAGTCTTCCCTCTCATGTAAATGTTACTTCAAAACACTGTGCTCTTAGATGTGTCCTGCTCGGCCTGAGCAGGACACCTTTGCTGTTTTCTGTGTCGTCGTCACCGGGCCCTCGGGCAGCCTTCCACTGGGTCGCGGCTGGGGGGCACGTGGAGGGGGGCAAGCCAGCCCGGGCGGAGAGGCCTGTCCTTTCAAAGCCCCGAGAGCAAGCCCCGCGGACGGGTACCCACACACCCGCTGTGACTCGAGCAACGAAACAGCCGGGAGATTCCCAGTTCCCTGAACCTCAGAGGAGGAAAGAGCCCGGGACCCGATGCGGAGGATGGAAGCTGGGTCCGCTTTCCATCTCCATGAGCAGGTCTCGTTCTAATAGTTCTCAGCTGCGTTTTGTCCTGCGAAGGAAAGCCACCCAGCTCTCCCTGTCGCCATGACTGCCCTGACTCAGTGCCTGAGACTGTGCTCCGTGAGGGTGTCCCGCCACACGCGGAGAGCGCGGCCCCGGGCCAGCCCCGCCCCCCCCCTCACCTCTCTGTTTAGAAGGCTCCTCCTCCTCCGTCGGCTCAGACGGGTCATAATAGTCGCTCCCGTAAGTGAACCCCACTGCGTTATAGCTCCCGTCCTCGGCCAGGGCCTCACTCAGGCGCTTGTATTCTTCCTCTTGAATAAAAATGGGAACTTTATTAACACAATGGAAATTTACCAAGAAAAATTTCACATTTTCTTAAAGTTGTAGCTATCAGTTAAGCATACAACACGCTTTTTCAACCTCTTTTTGAGGCAAGAGTTTTGTGAAAGACTCCCCCTTGGCACCTATCAGTGTGTCCTTCTGCCAGGACAAGTTTACCACGGACCGCAGGACACACGTGCCGTGTGGGGCATTTCTTCCTGCTGAGAAACTTGGGGTTAGGAACGGCATTAAAGATCGTTAAGGCAAAGACAAGAGCATCAACCTTAGTTTACACGACACTGGTAAAGAGGGGCAGTTAAAGGGCTGGGTTGGGTTTTCAAAGCCCAGTCTGCCCTCAAGAGCTGGGGGAGTCTCTGTAGCTCTACACATAAACTATCCTGAGGTCCTCCCAGGACGCAAAGACGCCTGTTTTCCAATCCACTGGTGCTGTCAAGATAATATCAGAAAGAGTGAGTATAAAAAATGAATGGGGGCAAATTCAATTCAAACACTCAAAAGCTGTCGCACGTGTTGCCGCAGTCGGTTTGTCTTGGTCAGTACCTTGCCTCGCCTCCTCCTCAAGCAAGTCCGTATGCAAGGCTAAATACCTCTCTTCATCACACAGGGCCTCTACTCGCGCCTCCTCCTCCGAGAGCGGGTAGTCCCGGTTCCAGGTGGCGTGCGCAGCCTCGTACTCGGACAGGTCGTGCAGGTGGCCGCGCCCGTCGTACCTGCAATGCGGACGCGCTGGTCAGCGGGGGGAGGGAACGGCTGCTCGGTGTGTGTGCGACTTCACACAGGCACTTACCGATTCAAGCAAACAAAACTAGTTTCAACAGACACACAGGCCCTTCTCAGACTTACACCTCATTTGTCTAGTCCCATCTCACCTGCTTGTAAGCTCAAGTTATCTTAACAAAGCTCAGTTCTTTGCCACGACATGAGAAACTTACGGCTAAAGGCAAACAACCCTTCGATAGCATTACGTGGCAGGTCCGCTGCGCTGGCAGCTCCTGCCCTGCCGTTTACGGAGCGGTCAACTAGACAATGCCATTTGCAAAATACAGTTTCTGGAAAGTCAAGTATCACAGCTTACACTCACACGAACCGAGTACATAAATACCTATCCGCAAGAACCAAACGGTCGAACTCTCCTCGCTTCTCTCTGCTAGTCCCGAACTCTCAGGAGAGATCTTCACCAAAGAAACTTGCGTCCATGGGAGGCAAAATCTGGGCTAGGCTGGCCCCTAGCCACTTGGCTGAGGAAATAAGTGCTGGTTATGTGGTAGAGAGACACACGTACATAGGAACAGCGACAGGTGCATGCAGTTCAAGGAGGTTCACCGGGGGCAGAGCAAGCGCGGCTTCCCTCTGAGCGTCACCCTCCCACCCCGGGCCCCTGGGCCGCAGGGGCCTACGGGTCCTCGGCCACATTAGGGCAAGAAAAGGTGTAGCCTTCTGCTGACCCTTTCACATGAAGGACTCAAGGAGCTGCTGTCAACGTGCGACTCCGGGTAAGAACCGAGTCGGTGAGTTTCACTTCAGACACTGAGCTTCAGGGTCACAGAAACGCACCCTGAGAGTCAGACAAAAGTCTGCCTGGGTTTTAATGCCGACTTTTGTAACGAGGACCCCAAAAAAGACATTGACAAGAAAAAGGGCCAAAACTTCCAGGGTAGCCAAGTGATGACATTTTATTAAATTTCCAAACTACTTTTGCTTTGCTGTAAACCTCCTTAACTTACAAATGTAGTCCATTATTCAAAACTACCACGTGTGCGCACGTGCAGCGTTTGCTCCCCACCGGCTCCGGGGGCCCTGCCTGGAGTCACGCACCGAGCGGCAGGGAAACTGCCAGAGCTCAGCCTTCATCGCCCACCAACTTCAGGAGCGACTGTCACCAGTAACGCTCTGGAAGGGCGAGCGCCTGACAAGTCAGGAGCGCAGCGGCATCGTTCAGCGGCAACCGCGAGGTGAAGGTGCAGCGGCCTGAGAGCTGGGCCCGCGGCCCGCCTGCCCCGGCCGCCTCCCTGCTCGAGTCTTCGTGGTCTAGCGCTAACTCCGAACGGAAACGCCAGGGACCGGGAGGCCTACGGGTCACTGCGTCCATCCTGGCCAGCCCAGAGTCATGCCTACAGTCACGGTGCCGGGCTGTGCGGAATCCGGGTTTAACTGTCTTAAACGATGGGCTTCCTTCGCTCCACAGCGTCCCACAGTTTAATGGCTGGTGACAGCAGGCCTTTCAGTCCGGGCCCAGAAGTGCAGTTGCCGAAGCGGCCAAAAGCCAACCCGACTAGCAAAAAGCCCGAGTTGGGGAGAAGAGGAGGGGCCTGAAAACATTGAGGGGCGGGGAGCAAACGACCTACATCATGCAACGTCGCCCTTTTCAAATCAAACATCTTCAGACACCCCGATCTCCGCAGGGCCCCTCGGCCCAAAAGGGCCGGGCGCCCCGCAGGGCGGTTCTCCGAAGCAGGTTTGATCGGAAAAGAAGCGCATCTGCATCCCGTCGCCTCCCTCCGAGGCGGTGAAACCCGCCCTAAGCACCGGCCGGCGTCCGAGGACGTCGCGCGCCGCCCGCCGACGGGCGCCGTCTCCCTCCGCCAGCAGCTGTCAAACTGGTCCACAGCGCGGCTGGGGGAGGGGCCGTGGGAGGCCAGTGTCGGGCGCCGGCACCGCTCCCGCCCGGGGTCCGCCAGCTGCTCTGACCGCGGCCTCGCAGGGCGGCGTCCCGGGCCCAGCGCGAGGCCGGCGCCCGGGGCTCCGGCAGCTCCCACCGCGCGCAGGGGCCAACCGGAGCCCAGCGGCAGGGCGCGGCGACAGACGCGGCAACTCCAGCCGGAGCCTTAGAGCCGGTTTCACCGTCTCCCTCCTCCCAACACCAGGGGGCTGTGGGACAGGGGAGGGGTCCCCAGGATCCCTGCTGGTTCCAGAACACCCCTTTCAAGTCCTGGTCATCGAGTCAACATCAGACGACATCAAGCGGGCGCGGGAAAGGGAGGACCGACGGGTGAGGAGGAACCGACCTGTCGATGAGGATCTTCTGGTCCCCCATCCAGGGGATGAGGTGCTGTCCCTGCTCCTGAGCCAGGGCCCGCTCATCGTCCCGGAACAGCTTGCACGCATAGCCGAAGACCAGCAGCTCCACTCGGTTCCCCCCACCGCCGGCTCCGCCGGGTCCGGCCTCCTCCTTCGAGCCACTTTTTCTCTCGGCCTTGGCACGGCCGCCGCTCGCGCCGTACATGACAGCGTCCCCGGCGACCAAGCTGGCCCTGTCGTGCACCGTTGTCCCGGATGCCTCTCCCTGGCCTGCCCCTCAGTCAAAAGCGCCGCATCCAGGCCCCAACCTCGACCCGGCCGCCATAGCGGGCAACAAAATGGAGGAAGCGCGACTTCCGGCGAGGGGCGGCCCCACTTCCGGCTGGCCTGTGCAGCAGATTCGCCAAACGCTCGGAGCCGTTTGCGCCGCTAGAAAATGTTTTGACTGCAGCCCTTCTCATTCGAAGGCACCTCCACGGCAGGAGCTTTCGCGTTCGCTGGAGAGCGCGTTTTTTATTGTCGGTTTTTTCAGGCGACTGTTGGGAGCGATGACGAAAGTGCGGCGAAGGATCATGCTCCGCCTGCGCCCGGACCGGGCGGAAGGAGGGCGGTCGCCGCAGGGGCCGCGGGCGTGTCTGTGTGGCCCCGGGCGCTGGGGGCTCGGGGCCTGGGAAGTCAGGGTACCCGGGAGCCTGGGGCGGACCGAGGGGACCGGGGATCGGGGGCCTCTGGGGACAGGGGACTGTGGGGACAGGGTCTGTGGCTCTCGGTCCCTGTGGGGCCGCTGCGGGGGACGTGCAGTATCTCTGGCCGGTTACTGAGCCACCCACGCTGGTGGCCCCGGCAGCGCTGGGCTCCCGGGCCGCTTTGAACTTTCCCCCGGGGTCCGGGAAGGGGCGGTAGGGCCCACAGCTCCCAGCCAAGCTCCAATGCTCCTTCGACCTCCTGGACCCCGGGAAGAGCCTCTTGCCGACCCTGTGCAGGGCTTCTCCCGCCTGCCTGGGGTTGGAAGTCCTGGGTCCCACCTCCAGTTCCGAGTTCCGGGCCCGGGAGCCCTGTCTGTTCTGAGCCTCAGTTTCCTCGTGCGTGAAACGGCCACAGGACAGCGCCGTCTCCAGAAAGTTGCTGGGCAGCTTGCAGCCGCGCTCAGGGACCCTGGGCTTGCTGCTCTGCCCTGAGCCGGGTTGGAAGCAGGAGACGGGGTCGGAAGAACTCTTGAGACCTCACTGCTGTTGCTGGACAGCGGCCAGCTTCCTGGTTGCCAGGAGACGCCATTTAGCGCTTAGGCGGAATGGATGGTAAACCCAGGCTGCGGGGAGGCTGGAAACCTCTCTCACCCGCCAACTCAGCAGTCCTGAACCTGGTCGGATAAGATTGCCAGGTGTTCCCACCGCACAAGAAACACCATGTCAGCATGAGAGGAGGGATCCCCCTGGAATTCTCTGTATCGTTTCCACTATCTGGGAAGGAAAGCTTTCGAAACTATGTATATATCCCAAGGCCTGGGAAGGGAAGGGGGAGGGGTCCCACGGTGCCTAAAGAAGAAGTTCATACAGCACCTTTGGTTGATTGCCTACCTCTTGTCACGATCTGTTTTACGAGGGAGTCCCTAGTGCTTCCAGAAAGGGCCCATAAATAACCCTGGGTAACAGCCCCGACTTTAATTAACTGCCTCCTGTCATGGATCTGTTTTACAACAAGACGAACAAATAGGGTCTGGAGCAAGATAAGGATTCGGACTAACAGACCCCCAGCATACCTGTTTGGGTAGTCACGTCCCCCCACGCCCCCACAAAGCTGGCGCCACCTGTCCTGGTCAATCAATATGTAACTCCCTCACCGCCCCCACCCCCGTCCCGCCAGCAACCGTATTTTGCTGTGTATAATGCACTCCCGGTGTACGATGTGCGCCCACGTTTTTGGCCCAAACTTTCAGGAAAAAAAAATCTTGTTTTTCCATAGGTTGAACAGAATTAGTACTGCCTGTGTATAATGCATATCCTTATTTTCCCTCAAAAATTTGGGCAAAAAGTGCACACTATAAATGACAAAGTGTGGTGTCTAAGTCCTCAGGACAAAGGACTGGGGCCCGTGCAGCCCTTGCTCTCGCCTGTGGCCATCCTGCCCTGAGCCTGTACTTTTCTCCTCACTCCCGCAAGGCCAGTTCTGTTGTGTGAGAATGTGGCACCGATGAACCCTGCTTGCCGGCTGACGGATGTGCTGCTCTGTGGTTCTCGACTGCCTTGGCAGGAACCAGGAACTGTGGTTCACACCAAAGCAACAGCTGACAGGGTGCGTGAGCTGGTGGGAAGGGCGGGCAAGGGCCAGGCTAGGCCGGAGGTGCGCTGACTGCCCAGCAGAGGCCTGGAGGTGAGAGGCAGGGTGTTTTCACGGAGTCGTGAGGGCGGTTTTGGGTGGCTGCAGGTCATGCTGTGGCGAAGGGACTGGTGGCAGGAACGGCATGTCAGCTGCTGCGCACCGGTCACGAGAGGGGTGCCGAGGCTCCTAGAAGCACGAAGATGTGAAAGGAAGAGGAAGTATCCAAGACGGCTCTTCGCATTTCCGGAGGAGTTTCGGAGTTAGCTTGTCAGGTTCTTCCCGACAGCCTCGCAGCCAGGGGAGCCATGGGCAGCGGCAGGCAGCAGGGCTCAGGCCGACCCCCTTGAGCCCGTCCCCAAGGCCCCGTTCTGTGACTGCCCAGTGGGCTATGGCAGCCCAGCCTGGGCTCTCCGGTGGCCTCTTCCTTGTGGCCCCCAGCTTTATGAAACGCACCCTCCAAGTCACCTGGACTTGTCTTGTGAAATCTTTCCTGCATGAAGTCAAGAACCCACACACCACTGGCAGCCCGAGGCAGACCCGCCCAGGGCCAGACCCCCTGGCCGGTGACACAGCCAGCGCTCCTGGTCTCAGATGCAGACCCCGCACCGCTTTCCTCCTCCTGCACCTTGGCGGCTTTGGTTCTCCGTCTCCGCAGAGCATTCAGGGTCACAGGTGTTGGCTTGAGAAACGTCCAAACCTGTAAGAATTTCTGTGATTTTATTTGAGCCAAACCAGCGCCAATTGCCAGGAAGCAAAATCTCAACGGACAGAGGCAATAATGCTCTGGAAAACGGCGGTTGCACTATTTATTTCACACACTGGAATCAAAGGGGAAGACAGACGGGGTTTCCATGAATCCCTTATTGATGGATGAGGGAGGCAGGAGAGAGTGGGGTCGGGGGAGAATCCTTGGGGTTGGATGAAAAAACTGGACACAGGTTTCCTGTACACGGGTGGGTGCTGAACAGTCAACAACACGAGAACAGTAATAAGGACTGGGTTTGCGGTCTCCACTGTGGTGGGAGCCCATGTCCCCGGGGTCTGAAGAAGGAAATTTCCCTGACTTCCCAGAGATCTGGTGTCCCAGATGGAAAAACACAACAGCCGGGCTCCGGGAAGGTAGAGGCTGACTTGTGTCAGGGAAGACCCCGGCCAGGAACCGGGCCACCCACCACGACCTGCCTTCAGTTACAGTTTCCATTTCAGACAGTCCGGAGGGGCTACTTCAGGTCTCTGGGTTCCTAAGGCCACCGTGCAGGCCTCCCCTGAGCTTGTCAGGGTTGGTATGTGGCCCCTCATCTGTCCACACAGGGTTGGGATCCCCACTCTGAACTGTAGTCCTGAGGTGCCCTCCCCCCAATTTAGTCACTCGGCTCACAGGGCCAAGGGTGATTATTAAAAGCCCCAAATGTCAGAAGACCCTTTGTAGCCAACAGGGCTTTGAAGTTGCCCACAGTCAGCACATTAAGTCCCTGAGCAGAGCCCGGGAGGGGGTGACGGAACCGCACCTGGGACCCTGCCGCCCACCGCCGCCCTCCCCACAAAATTCCAGAAGCAAAGGTTTGGCACTAAAGAAAGGAGTCTTTATTCCAAAGCAGCCCCGACACCCTGTCAAGTCCCAGACGGAATCACTTACGCCTGTCAATTATGGCTAAACTCCAACACCTGGGTCCTCCCAGGGTCTCCCCCCCCCCCCGTTAGTTTTTAGTTATCTTGGTTAGTTTATAAACTGAAATAACACAATACACAAAAGCAATTTGGAAAGAATGGCAGGCTCCAGCCTCAGCGCCTGTTCCCTCTAGAGCATCCACAGAATGACCCTGCCGCCCTCGGCCCGGCGCGCCCGCTCCTGGGCCGCCGAGTTCCCTCCCGTCCAATAACCGGTCGGTAGGAAACGCGGGCCGCTGGAGCCCCGCCACCCAAGCGCCCTCGGGAGAGGGGCCCGAGCGCCAGCGAGCCCTCCGCCCCAGAGCCCTCCTGTTACCCCACATCTTCTCGCCCATAATTCCACGCGCTCTGGAGGCTTTCAGCTTCTGGACCACTGTGGCCCGCGACTGTTTACCGTTGCCTCGGCAACCTCCTCCCGCGGCCCCTCCCTACTTCTCTCCGGCAGTCTGATGGGATCTGTGGCAAGAGCGGCCACCCTCCCCGCCCCCAACTGGCTCTAAGTGACAATGGCTGATTCTCCCGGTGACCAGCTCCTCGGGGACGTTTTGGATCTGGGCCATTTCCATTCAGGTCGGGCTGAACCCAGCCTCGGAACCTGGTTGTCCAGAAGAATTACTCGAAGCTTGTTGCCATCCTCTGAGATTGCTCTATTGATCTGAGGTGACCGGTGTCATTTATTGTGAACAGAAGCTGTCCCTTTGCCAGGACTTTGCAATAAAGCGCACTCGTTAAAACCTGGGGAGGACTCAGCCAAGACGCCCACCCCTGTGCAGGCCCAGGGGCGCCCCGACTCAGCCCGAGTAAACGGGGCCTGACGACGCTGAAGGTTAAACGGTGTTTACGCAGCACTTCCTTCTAGAAATGCGTCCCAGGGAGTCATCAGAGGCGCGCGCCAGATTTACGGCGGAGCGGGGTTGTTCATAATGGAGGGAAGTGGGGGCCATTAAATAAATGACAGAGCGTCACTCTCATCGCACTCCAAGCATGCATTAGAGCAAAGCTTCATGTGCACGCGGCGGCGTGCCAGGCTGCCCACCGCAGGCTCGCGTGTAACGGAAGACTCAACGTCCGTGGATAGGGAACCGCCGAAATAAATTGTGCGGCTCTCAGGCCTCATGGGGACGAGGCCGCAGTCTGGAAGAATCCTTGAGAGGTGTGTTCACCTACAGAAGGACTGTGTAAACGTGTGCTACCGTTTGTGGAAAATACGTAGATGATGGGTAGGGAGACAGACAGACATATATATGCAGAAACTTGTTCACTTTTAGACGCCCTGCGGAAAAAGATAGAAATGGTGACATGGGCTGCCTCTGGGTGAGGCAGACAGGATACATTCTGACCAAAGCAACAAAGAGGAACCTCGCGGCACATACTCAGTTACTTTGTTACCGTCGGCAGAGGCCGGATGCTTGGAGGGCGCCAGTGACGACTATCCAGTTACTTTGTAACCATCCGCAGGAGGACTGATGTGCGGAGGAGGCGAATACTAACTACATCGCCTGACGCAGACATGTAGCAATGGCTGAGCGCACCTTGCTTTTAATAACAATGCCGGCTAACCCTTCTCTGCCCCCCAAATCTTCGGTTGCTTCCCAAGCCTGCCCAGTGTAAGTTTTGCGGTGTTTTGTTTTAAAGGGTCCCAGAATTCAGAATTCTCCACAATACGTGGCAAACTTGCATTGCTACTGTTATTTCCCATGGCTCTTGTACGGCAACAATTTTAATCCACCTCCTTTTACATATTAACATTCATTTAAGTTCCATTATCTAAAAGATAACAAAGGTTGTTTTTTTTTTTAAAGATGATTTCATTTTTTTTTGTGCTAGGCCAAGTGGGCAATTCTGTGGAAGTGAAGAGAGAAAAATCACTTTATTCTCCAGCCTCTCACTGTGCTTAGAAGATCAAAGTCAGAAAAACATGCCCATGAGGGAATACATAGCACAAAAAAAAATTCTATTTTAAGCCAATAACACTGCCTTGAAACGGCAACGTTAGATGTATTCTGTCTCAGATAAAACTCCAGGGAGGACCCGGCAGACTGAGAGGGATTTAAGACAGAGCTACCTAGCTGAGCCATTTAATGCGTCCTTAAAGTTTTATTTAAACTTCCCTAAGTTTTATTTTTATTTTCTTAAAGTTACTTTTTTTTGGTTTTTATCCCACATTACACTTTGTAACCACTGCATGAGTCTGAATTCGGGGAGGAAGTGAGTAAACCTAGCGGACTCCCACATGCCTTAGGCAGTGTTGGGTGGGGGCTCCCTGGTGGCCTCTGACTGGCTGGCCCTGCCGGCCCTGGGCTCCCAGCCCCGCTTCTTACAGAACAGGAAGCCCTCGGGGCCCAGGTCTGCTGTCCCACTTCTCACCCCACTGCCTACCCGGTGTATATCCTTGTCATTTTAATAAGCCTCTTATCAGGATAGTTCTAAATTCACAGAATCATTGCAAAGATCGTACAGATGGTTCCCCTATCTGCGAGCCCAGCTTCTGCAGTGACTGGCGTCTTGCATGTGTCACCATAGCGACACCTCACCCTATCAGATTTCCTGCTTTGCCCTAATGTCCTCTTCTGACCCCAGGTCCTGCCCAGGGGCTACTCTGCTCAGTCCTGTGTGTCCTCAGGTCAGTTGTGGCCTGACCCTTTCTCAGACCTTCTTTGTTCTAATGACCTTGACCTTGGGAAGAGGACAGTCAGGTGTTGTAAGATGTTCCTCTCCTCTGCCCCCCCTCAATGTTGGGATGCCTGATGTCTTTCTCATGGTCACCCTGGGGTCATCTATGATGTCCAGGGACCTGCTGTCCCCATGACTGTCACTGGGCTTGCCGCCCCCCCCCCCCAGCTGGGGCATGTCTGTCGGGTTCTCAGCTGCAGAGAGAGCATCTCCCCCTTTCCACCCCATCCTCTTCAGAAGTCACCACGCAGCCCACCATGGGAGTGGGGGTCACACTGCAGCGCCCGGGCCCAGGGACCTCGCACAGGACGCGGAATTCTCAGAGTGGAGTGCCCTCCCCCTTCCATGAGGCTCTTCAGCATCAGCATAAATCCGAGGGTGGTTCATGCTTTGAAATATCAGCCCAGACGACTTCATTCACTTAGTTGCTCAAATTGTTCCAGTTTGGCCATCGTTTGTCTCACCCCATCATTGTGCGTGTGTGTGTGTATGTGTGTGTGCATGTGTGTGTCCACACTGCTTTGATCTCTGGCACCACCACGTGCCCAGCCCTAGACTCAGCCGCTCCCTTGAGGGGTGAGGGGCAGGTCGGTCAATGAGCCCCAGCTCTGGTCACCCCCTCCCTGGTCCACCTGCAGACCTGGTTCCCTCCAGCTATGCGTGCCAGAGCTGCTGAAGCACACGGTGGTATAACCACTGTTTGTGTGGGGTCTCACAAGCAATTTTCTGTGTCAATAGCAAAGTGTCCAAGTTTGGGGATTTTTGTTTGTTTGTTTTTCACCTATAAGGGCGTTTGCTACTGAACCTTAGGCAACCTCATTCTCAGGGGCTGTCCCGTGGGGGCTGGGGCGGGGTACTGACAGCACCCTTAGGCTACCCCTCCCCTCAGTGAGTGCTGAGTGCATCAGTGGGGTAGTTTCCGTGCAAAGCGGCAGAAACTCCAATCAGAGCTTGGAAGGAGCAGTTGGCTCCTCAGTGGGAGAATCCGAGTACCTTGCCTCCAGGGCAGGAGCAGCCCTCTTGGTTCCATCCTCCTCCAAGTGGCTTCCCACCTGAGGGTCCTCGGGGACCCCTGGCAGCCCCAGCCCAGCCCTGCAGGCCCTCCATCACGCAGGCTCAAGAAAGAGCACAGGACATGCCCGGGGCTCCTGCCACAGCCCGAGCCCACACTGCACGCGTGTTGTAGGATGTTCCTCTCCTCCGCCCCCCCCCAGCAAGAGCACAGGACACCCCAGGGGGATAGGAGTCTGATTGGCCCAGATGGGGGGGTCACATGCCGGAACCCCAATCTTGCAGTAGCCGGGGATACTGTGTGGTCGTTGTGTGAACCAGGCCCCTGATTCATATGTAGGAAAGGTGCCCTCTGACCACTGAGCCCTCTGATCCTGGTCTGGGAGTAGGGACGGTCTACCCCCGATGGGCAGCTGGCGCTGGAAGACGAGGGAGCAGACAGACTAGGCCGGGGGGGAGCCCCCTGTCCACTGTGGGGCGCAACCTTTACTGAAGGCCTCTGTGTTTCAGGAGCTGCAGGCTCTGCACCCTCCCCGTGGGCCTTTCTGGGCCTGTCTGGTCCTGGGCAGGCCCGGGCGAGCGCCCGCTGCCTGCGGGAACGCATCCGTCATGAGCATGCCCCAGAGAGAGGTGGAGAGCCCCAGGCTGCTTTCCGAGTGGCAAATGGAGGCTTTCTGTGCACAAGGCCTTCAGGTGTAGAGTGACTCCTCTGAGAGCCGGGTCCCTGACAAAGCCCCGGGCGGCTAGGTCAGGCCCCTTATCCCGGCCGTAGTGGCAGGAGGCCGTCCTCGACTGTCCCAGGAACAGGGCTGAAGCTGTTTCCCCATCGTGATTTGGGGTATGCAGGGACTGGGTCCGAAAGGCGTCAGGGCCTGTTGAGGGGGGCTTTGTGGTGGACCTTCAGCTCTGCACCTGGGTCTGTGCCTGTGCTTGGCAGGGGGCCAGGGGTGGGCCGGGCACCGAGCCCCCACCTGCTGGGAGGTCCAGGGGTCCCAGGGGGACACTGTCTCTACAGAAATGAGCATCAGACCGACCTGAGTTGGCACTTTACGCTGGCTGCCCTAGGGTCACCGCTCAGACTCAGTTTGCCAGCTGGGAAGTGGAACCAGTCACCCTGTTGACCTCCCCGGTGTCGTGCGGGGAGCGAGTCGGCCTGTTGGATTGTCATGGACCAGCCCACCCACTCCATGGGCCCCCCATTCCTTCTCCCCAGAGCTCTGCCCCTCCCAGGAGCCCCCCCATTCCCTCAGCCCGGCGCCTCCAGTCTGGGTGCTCAGCTCATTCTGGAGTTGAGGCCGAAGTGCCCCTTCCTCCTCCACAGAGTCTGGCCTCCAGGAAAGGTCCAGTTCGTGCCCCCGGGACAAGTTCGCTGAGCACCTTGAAGCAGCAGGAGGGCGCCAGCGAGGATGGCAGAGGGTGCGTGCTCACAGGCCCATGTCCCCGTGGCACCTGCGGTCTTGTGACTGAGGAGCATGCAGGGCACTGGCCAGCCCCCACCTGTCGCTGTGGGCCCTCGGACCTGGGCAGGGCCCTGTCTCCCGGGGCTGAAGCAGCTGCAGACGCAGAGACCAGCTCTTCCCATCGAGCACGTCGGCCCTCGCAGGGTTTGACCACCCAGCGTGGCCCCAGGCTCCTGAATCCCTGTGGGGAGGGGAGCTGATGGGGCTCAGTGGGGGTGGGGAGGGTCCTTCCTGACCCCACCTGCAACCTCGTCCTTGATCGTCGGGCCGCCGTGTTGTAAATGGCTTTGGACCCTGACTCTCCAGGGCAGTCACGCTGCTAAATCACCCCGAACTCATTAATCCCACCTGTGCCATGTGGCAGCACGTGTGGAGGTTGCTATGGCACCTGTCACCATGGTAGCGGCACCCAGTGAGTGAAATCAGATGTGTGTCTGCGGAGGGGACTGCGCAGCATCCGTGGTAGACGGCAGGATGCCCACAGGATGTGAGCCTCACCATGGTTTTGTCCCTGGTCCCCCTTCCAGGGACACCCAGAGCTCCAAACCTCCCCCCAACCTGCGCTGGGGGCCAGGGGCCAGGTGGGCACGGCGGGGTCTCCCTCAGCCCCTCTCCTCTGAGCCCAGCCTGGTGACCTCACACGTCTGACCACACGGGAAATCTGCCCGCACCACCTCCTCACCCCAAGAGGGCTTCTGCGATGGGCAGAGAAAGCAGGGGCCCCCGTGTCTTCCCACGCCAGCCAGAGCCACGCTCGCCAGAGGCCAGCCCGGCCCAGGGGTGTTCAGGGCACCAGGCTCTGTGACCCAAAGCCCCACCCTCCCCTCCTGGACAGGAAACTGTCACTCTTCACATGTGGAGGCCTGGGTGGGGGGCAGGCAGTGTGAGTCTAGAAAGTTCTGTAGGGTACATTTCCACGCTGGCTCCTCAGTCTGGTTCTCTAGAATGGGCCATGCATGTGCACTTCAGCCTTGGCCCTGATCTGTCCTAGCAGCTGACAGTAGGACGCAGCAAGTCAGACCAGGTTGGAGCCCACCCTGGTCAGCAGGAGGGCACCAAGCACCCCAGAGACCCTGCCTGCCTGAGGTCCCACATCAGAAAGGGGACCCTGGTTCCAAGTCCAGGGCTCTCTCTGCTCCTTCTGGGCTGGACACATGTGTTATGCATTTTCATGTGTGACCGTGTGCCCACACCACGTGCTGCGTGAGTGCATGCATGTGCACGTGTGTGGGGGGGGGTCATATCTGAACATGTGCCCTCACTTGCGTGCACCTGCCCCGCCTCCCTCGGGAGCCACATGCTGCTCTCAGTCCCTTCCTCAGAGAGGGCAGATCCGCCTCCAGGTCCTCGGGGTGGGGTGTCAGCTCAGCCTGGTCCGTGGGGGCCCGCGACTTCGGGGAACGAGCGCCCACTGAACCCGCGAGCCACCTTGTTTGCAGGAGCTCGCAGGGAAGGGGCGCCCCTCCCGCTCCCTCTCCCTGGGAATCAGAGAGCCGGGGAGCCTGGAGGTGTGTGGTGCCCCTGGCGCCGCCACCTGGTAATGTCAGGTGAGTGCGGGGGCGGGGCGAAAGGGTCAAACTCGACCGGCTGTGCCCAGGGCCCTCACCCATGAATCGCCCTTGTGAGCCGACAAGTAAGTGACTCTGCCCTTTTAGGTTTAAACACCATTACATTTGACTCTTTGCTTTTAATGCTTCGCATGGTTTCTTCGCAGCGATTCCGAGCCTCACCGTGAACCACAGATGCGACAGGTGTCCTGCTCTGTCACAGCAGCCTGGGATCGGCCCCCCCACCTCGTTGGGCGCCTGCGCTGGGAGCGTGCACGCGCACGGCCCGGTCGTGCCTGTGGCTGCCTGAGCCGCGTGGGCCGAGGAGGCTGGTGCTGCAGGGAGCAGCCTTGGCTGGGAGCCGTCAGGACCAACGCGCCTTTCCTGGAAGTCCCTCTCGCGCTGTTCTGACGTTCCCGTTCCCGTCATTTCCTTAAGGGACGCGCATGACTCACTTCTGACCACGCACGACTCCAGGTCTGAGCCGAGGCTGTGACTAAGGGGCTCACCCCGTGCTGAGAAGGACCTGGAAGAGGGTGCGTGTGCCGCCCCTGTCGAGTGACCCGCCGGCGGCGGGGGGCTTTCCCTCCTGCGTTGGGTTCAGCCCTTCTGTCCTAGGCTCAGAAAAACTTGTTTCATTGTTATTGAATGTTACAGCTGGTAACGTGCCAGGAGTTTTTGGCTGCAGGTCACGGAATTTCATCTCGAACCAGTACAGTCAGAAAAGAGCGCGTTGCCTCATGGGACAGGTCCACGGGCCTCGGGCTTGGCGGGGGCAGGGACTCGGGCCTTGGTGGCAGCACGGCATCCGGATCTGCACGCACAGGTGGGGTCAGGCAGCTCAGGCTTGTGTCCTGCAGTGTCCGTTTGGACAGGAAGCGGGGTCTGTGTGACAACAGTTCCACTCTGGCTTGGGTGGTGCGTCCAGCCCTGAACCAGAGATGGTGGCCAGGATACAAGAGTGTGTGTAGCCAGGCGGGGGGTCAGGTGTGGGCCAGCGTCCCTAAGCCCGTGGACTGGCCAGAGGAAAAGCAGAAGCTGTCATCTGAGGAGGGGCTGGTGACAATGGGAGTGTGGCTGATGTCCACTGTGTGCATCACACCAGCTGGACCCCTCAGCCAAGGCCTAGTGGGGGCATCTGAGGAGTGTCCAGGAGCCCAGCAGGGCCCCAGGTTGGCACGGCGGGGACACCAGCAGGAGCAGCCTGGGAAGTCAGGCCCCGACAAATACCTGCTGTGAGCCTGGCTGGGTGCTAGGAGCTTGGGGATGCCCGGGGACCCCTGGGGAGCAGTCCTGGGAGGGCAGGGCAAGGGGAGCCAGTTGGGCAAAGGAGCTGGGGAGGCCTTGCACCTAGGACCATCCTTGAGGAGGCCCTTGGGGATGTTGCTGGGAATTTAAGTTCCAGGCATGGTGTGTCCAGCAGCCTGGCTGCCTCTCTCCCATGAAAGGAGACCACAGGTCCCTTGAGCCAGTCACTGAGGCCGCCACCTCCATTCACACCATGGCTCCCCCAGGCCCCAGCCCCCACATGCTGGGTCATGACGGCTTTCTTCCAGGACGGCTGTCATCTCGGGTGGCCATCACAGAGCCGAGGGGCAGGGGGCCACTGGGCAGGGATCCCGGCTGCTGAATCGTTTGCACCCAGGGCTGCGCATGGAGCGATGGGACAAACGTGTGCTGGTACTACTGAAGGGGGGTGTGAGTGGGCAGCGGCCACGAGTGCTCTGGGGGCAAGACCCCTGCAGCCCAGTCACCCCGGCACAGAGACCCACTCCTGCGACAGGGGCCCCAAGGGGCATGAGGACCGCAGGCCCGGTGCTGCCCCTCGCTCTTTGAGGGAAGTCCCTCACCCCTGGCTGGAGGGTGGCTCTCCCCGGGCTCTGGAGCAGGCGGTCAACCCAGGGCCTGGCTGTGCAGGGACACGAGCCCTGGTCCCTGTGTGTGTGAGTGACCGTGGTCATCACACAGCATCGTGAGCCTCCTGCAACCCTAGAGTCCTGGACTGGATGGTGGGTGAGTCACCTGCTGCCTGGATTGGAGCTGTCCCCTGCTGAGGGGACACGCTCACAGCTGAGACCTGACTGTGGCCTGAGTCCAGGGAGGAAGGAGAGGCCGAGGTGAGGGGCTGTCACCCTCTGCAGGTGACCCCTGGCTCCCACAGCAGGCAGGTGGCAAACCTGGACAGGAGGCTCCTGGCAGCCAGGACCAGGAGCTGGTGAAGGCTGGGGGTGGGGGGAAGCTCCCGGTCGGGGCGGTGAATGGACTCCTGTGGGGAATCATCCATTGGAATGGCACTGGGAAGGGGGACAGAGGGCCCCCAGGCATGGAGCTGTGCGTGCTCAGGGCACAGGGGGAACTCGGAAAATGCCAGAAACGTGTTTTATTTAGATGCTTCCTCCTCGTGCGTCTCTGGTTCCCCAGGGCCTCGCCCTGAGCTCGCTTTAGGTGGGAGACCTCGGCTACCGCTGCTGCTGCTGCAGGGGGAGGTTGGGGGGGGACTAGCGGCAGGGAGCCTGGGGCTGACCGGAGGCCTCCGCAGAGGCAACGCAGCGTGCACAGGCCCAGTGCTCGAGGGCAGGTGGGGGGACGTCTGGCTCCTTTCCCAGGCAAGGTTTGCTGGCACCTTGTCTCTGAAGCGTGACCCCATCAATCGTGAGCAGAGAAGAGGGGGCAGAGAAGTGGGCAGGTGTTCGGACCGGGCCTCACAGGAAAGGATGACAAAGTCCGTTAGACACAGGGGACACCCATGTCTCGGACAGCCAGCCAGGGCTGTGCCGTGTCTGCCCCGCCGTCCACGCTCCTGTGCTCTGGATCGTGGACACCAGCCCCCTGCTTCCTGTGGAGCGTCCCCAGGGGGCGGGCACACCGGGTTCAGAAAAAGGGGACCCCCCTGCCCTTGCACCCTTGCACACCCCCTCCAGCACCTTCTCCAGGAGCAGCACACGAGTGGTCACGGCATCGTTGTAGGACACAGGTTCCCCGTGTCAGTGGGCCTCCCTGCATGCCCGGCACGGGGCCCTTGGTACAGGGTGGGGAGCCACCGGGGTCCCCTCTTCACCCCCTGAAGGGGACCCCTGCTGAGGTTTCGCACAGGGAGCTCGGCTTCTGCCTCATGAAGAGAGCCCAGGACAGGAGGGACAGCCACTGGGAGGAGGAAGCTCTGTCCCCAAACATGCACTGTTGGCACTGAGGACAGTGGCAGCAGGCACAGAGCAGTCCTGGTGGTGACTGTGAGCCTCCACTGGCCTAGTGACCGGGGACCCGTGGCCATGAAAGCGTGACTGGAAGACAAAGGGCTCCTCCAGGAACCTAGCTGGGGCGGCACCTCTGGTCTCCGTGCCTCCTCATGCTTCCCGCCTGGCAGGTGCCTGCCCAGGTGCTCCCGGCCTGCAGGGGGCGACAAGGAGCGCACTCTGCCCTCCACACAGAAGACTTGCCCCTGTCCTCTCCCCTGGGGAAGGCCGACCTGTCTCCCTCTGTGATGGGACGGAGCAGAACAGTCTGGACTCACCCACTGGGCACTGTCTACGGATTTCAATTCGCGTTTTCAATAAACTGGGTCCTCCTGGGGGAGCGGCAGCTCGTTAGTGCTGTGAAATGTCAAGTCCTTGCAGGTGAAACCTAACTGCAGCTCTCCAGGGAGCAACCAGGGACAAGGACCCACCCCCCCACCCCCCGGAGCTGGGGCATCAAAGCACATGGGCACTGGGCCCAGGTGGGGGCCACGGCCGCCCGGGGGACGAGGGCTGGTCCTGACACTCACAGGCCCTGGGCCTGACCTGGGTGAGCGGTGTCCTGACCAGCACCCAGGTCAGCAAAGTGGCATCCAAAATCAACGTCCCCCTTCCTGGGGGACTTCTGCCTCTCCTGCCTGTGTTCCAGAACAGACCCGAGTCCCCAACGCCACACAAGCAGCTCCAGCACCAGCGGGCTGGCCTTGGAGACGAGGGAGCCTCTTCCGTTCGACCAGCCCTCACGGATCCTTTCACTCCTTCACCCAGCGAACTGGAGGCCATTTCTGCGTTAGCCGTTAACATTCTAAATGCACTTAGCTGCAGAGGGAGCTCACCAGGAAAACCAAGTATCTTTTCAGCGTGAGAATTTTGGCAAGTGGTCATCGCATGCAAAAATATGACCTCAGCCGACATCTCACACCTGATGCAAAAATTTCCTCCCGATGCACCGGGGGCCTGAATGTCCAGTGTGGGGTTACAACCCCATTAGAAACACGGCAGGAAGTTCCTCCACTGGGGCTTCAGACACCCCAAGCCATTCCCGCACGCATGCAGTTTCCCTGTTTAAAGCCTCAGTAGCGAGAACAATGTTGATATATTAAATACATAAATATACAACATGCACACATTATGTACGTCGGCATTTATCTCATGCATTATATATCTGTTAGATACTTGTATAACATATCTACCTGTGCTATAAATATATATTATATAAATATTTAATCTATTTGTGTGGTTTAGAAGAATTGTCTGCTACTATAATGTGATTATAACTCAATCCAAGGAATATTTTAACACCTGGAGTTTTTTAGACACGAAATTTCTTTCAGTTAACTTCGACTATATGTCTTTGCACGCATTTTTTCTCGTTAAGGAGAAGTGTGCCCTAGCGATCAATAGCATGCCGTCAAGCGTCAGGAAACTTCCTGGAGAAACGAGATGCAGTGAAATACGGGTTTAGCAGGAAAAGAGCATGTAAATCTGCCCGCTGTCGGTTTAAATCAATGATGTAATTTTAAACAGATGACACATCTCTTTGGTCTCCAGTCTCCTGGGATGCATGGGGAAGAGGGATGTGGCAGTTTTATTTAAAATGTCAATATTCGCAACAGATGAGGAATTGCATTTCTGCAACAGTGTATTTACCTTTTTGCAACAGTGTATCTGCATATTAAATAAAAATATTAGATAGTAATGGGTGAGGAGATGAAATGTGTGGGGAGGTAGATTATTTAAATAATAATAATAATAAAAAGACAGCGTCAAGGGCGCCGGCCCGGAGGTGGCTGGGAAGCCTGCAGGCCAGGGTGGCAGGTGCGTTCCCAGCACCTGACAGGACAGAGTGGGAGGGGTTGGGGGAGGAGGGGGTACTGCTCCAGACAAAGCGAGGGGCCAGTAAGACCCTGCGGGGCGAAGGGGAGTTCCTGGGGCTGAGATCAACATTAATAACCCAACACATGAATTCCCTCCCCATTTTTTCTAATTCTCCCACTTCGCGTTTGTTGCTGGTGGAAGTGGGTCCTTTCACAGTCACGAGAAAAGCGTTTTCAGGGGCCGGCGCACGGGAGAACGAGGTGCCTGGCAGGATTCCTTAGGGTAGAAACGGATGGCTGCCCCCAGGTGCCCGGCGTCTCACCCCGGCCCGGCCCGCCGTGGAAGAGTCCGGCCGCGTCTTCATCAGGCCCCGAAGACAGACGGGTGCGCACACACTCGGTGCCAAGGTCCGTCCGGCTCGGCCTCTGCCCTGCCCGCTGCATCCCAGCTGGCGTGGCATCGCTGTCCCCAGGCTCAGGCGTGGAGCCCGCCCGAGAAGCAGGCGGGTACCGGGCCCCCCCGCGGCCGCTACGGAGAGGGAACACGTGCGAAAGTGCGCGGAGAGCACGTGCGACCCGGCTTGGGAATGAGTCGTGTTGCTGCAAACGAACCAATCAAGTTCCCACTTCTGCAAGGGCTTGCGTTGGCCCCTCCCCCTAACCAATCCGTTTCCTAGATCTTCCAGAGGTCTCTGTCCCTCATCCAATCGGATCCTTTTCCCAAGCTAGGCTCCGCCCCTGGTGGGCACCACCTTTGCTCCTACTGGGTACGCGCCCGGGGAGGGATTTTCTGCCCTCTACTACTTATTCCTCCCGCCCAGAGTCTGGTGGAGAGGCCTGGCTGTACCGCGCGGAGGTAGAGGAGCCAGTCCTTCCTCCTCCTCCCGGGGGCGCAGGGCTGATGTCCTCGGCAGGGCAGCGCTGCGGTTCCGTGCGGTGCCAGTGAACGCCGTAAGCTCCCGGTGAACCATGCTTCTTGTTCCATTCAGCTCCCTGCTGTAGGAGCCTTGATGTCTGATTCCCGCTGCGCCCTTCCCTTATTAATATCTAGCTACCCATGCTAGCAGCTTTCCCGGAGCGGGTCTTTAGTCTGTCTTTGGGGACTATCCCACAACACATTAAATATTTGGGGATTTACTGGAAGGGCCACGGAAGACACGGCTAGCCACGGTCGTAGGACAGTGGTGACTTACCTCCAGGGCATTTCTGGTGACATTTTCCAGGTGCTGGGTGTGCCAGGCCACCTGTCTAATGCACCCAGGGCCTTGCCTCCTGGAATCCCCACCACGGCCCTGGGGAGAAGAGAAGGCGCAGTCCCAGCCAGGAAACTGAGGTTGCGACCTGCCCAGGCCCCTTGGCCAGTGCCCTGGCTGGGGTCCTGGCCAGGCTGAGCTCAGAGCGGTTTGGGCCCGCAGGGCGCCTCCGTCTGAGACAGTGGGGACGTCAGCCCTCCCGGCAGCTCCGGGTGGAGACAAATTAATCTTCCCCAGACCCAGCGAACCTGCGTTATCTTCCGTTTCCTCGTGAGGTTGAACGGTTCCACCCCGTTAATTACCAGAACAAAAACAGAATCAGAAAGCAGCTTGGCTTCCAAAACCTTCATTTGCTCTCAACGTGATGTAAGCCTCTTCTTTCTCCCAAATTAGAAACCCTGCCAACAGCCGGATGCGTTCCGGTGTGGCAGAGAAAGCCACAGGCCTGCACGGTGTCACCTGTGCTAAAGCCCCAGACACCAAACCCACACGTGATGCCGGTCTGCGTGCTGGTTCAGCTGCTCATCCCCTCCTCTGGAATTTCCAGGCTATCGCAACGAGGTCATCTGTCCAGTAGGCCCTGTCCAGCCCCCGCGGGAAAAATCCTGGATCTACAGAAAAAGCCCTGTTCTCTCCCTTCCTCTCAAGAGGTCCTGGTCTAAAAATCATCTTTTCTTTCTTTTTTTATTTTTTGTCAACAGCTCCCTTGCCCCAGCCTTCTTCCAATGAAACCCTTCCATTCTAACCACCCCTCGGAGCCCCTTCTAGCTGCTCTGAATGGCAAGTTGCCTGATTCGTGAATTGTTCAGTGAAGCCAACACTGCTTCAGATGTACTCCGGTGAATTTTGTTCTGTTGAATAGCTAATTGCAGCGCAGTCTCATCAATCAGCGAGCACCCCGTCCTCGGGGCTCTGCCTCTTCTCCTGGCCCAAGGTGGAGAGGAGCAGTCACTCAGAACACAGCCCAGGCGGCCTGCTACAGAGATGCGCAGGCAGCCCAGGTCACCGTGGCACAGCATCTGTGCCAGTGAAGTGAGGGGCTCTCAGCTTTGCCCCCACTGCGGCGTCTGGGGGGCCCCCCCGTCACGGTGTCTCCACACTGGGCATCATGGGCGCTGGGAGGTGGCGGCTGCCACTTGTGCAAGAGTTTCTAAAACCAGGTATGACGGCTCCTTGGGAATCCTGCAGAGGCTGTGGAGTCCTGCAGGGTCCTGCTGTGACGGTGATGGAGGCCCAGCTGTGATGCTCATTGGGACTGTGGTGGTCTCGGAGCCTCAGGCCAGGTCCTCAGGACCCTTGGGCTGGTTCTCCTGCACTTCAGCCCTGGGTTCCCTGCGGAGCTCCCAGGAAGGAGTGGGGACACAGAGGCAGAGCTGGCTAGTGCCTGGTCACCTTCGATCTTCCCTGAGACCCCCAGGGAGCCCAGGTGGGCTCCCCACTGCCCCCAGGGGTGCTCACACCACAGGGTTCCCAGCAGCTCCGTTCAGCCACCAAAGCCCCGGCGAGGAGTTTCTGCTGCTTCTACACAGAGTCCTGGGCCCCCTCCTCAAGGGGACTCCAGGACACGCCCTCCAGGACTGTCAACTTTCCAGTTCATGATGTTTCAAGTTCAGGCCCCATGTTCTCCCAAGGGCCATGGCAGCCTCCTCTTTCCCTTCGTGACCCCGGACCAGCCGCTCACTGGGAACCTCTGTCACGGCTCCTGACCCTGGAGTCAGAGTCTGGCCGCCCTGTAGTGCCTCCCCCGCCTGGGGGGTCCGAGCGCTGCCTGCAAGTTCATCATTTGTCCTCAGACGGCCCTACGGGGCCCCCTGCTGTGGGGTTTCGAAAATTAAATGTATTGGGTGACGTTCTTAACATGATGTAACTTTCAGTGTCCAATTCTGCGATACACAGTCTGTATGTCACATCAGGTGCCCACCGTCCCAAATCTAGTCCCCTTCTGTCACCGTGTGTGTGACTCCTTCACCTTCTCGTCCTCCCCGACCCCCGTCGTCCCCTCTGGTGGCCACCGCACTGCTGTCCGTGTCCGTGCGTCTGTCTGCTTGTCCTGTGGGCTCATTTGCTGCTCTCAGTTTATGTCCCACAAGGGAGCAGGATCACGTGGTCTGTGTCCTTTTCCACCTGACTTGTCCTGCTGCTCTCAGGATCCCCCGTGTGGTTGCAGACCGAGGTGTTTCTCCTTTCTGATGGCTGAGTAGCATCCCAGTGTGTCCACGCCCCACTCCGCCTCTGTCCAGTCCTCTGTCCGAGGGCACTTGGCTGTCCTGTGCTGTGGCCACCGTGAGCAAGGCTGCAGTGGATGGAGGGTGCACATGTCTGCAGGAATAAGTGTTTCACAGTGCTCAGGCAGGTGCCTGGAAGAGGGGCTGCTTGGTCCTGTGGCAGCTCCAGTCTCAGTTTTTCGAGGAGCCCCGTGTTGTTTTCCACAGTGGCTTCCCCAGTCTGCTTTCCCCCCTGCGGTGCATAAAGGTCCCCTTTCCGCCACCACGTCCTCGACACTTGTCATTTCTTGTTTTACTGATGACAGCCATTCCCACAGGTGTGAGGTTTCCCTGTTTGGAGAGGGGTGGCTTGGCTGTTGGAGGTGGAGCCTGCCACCAGCTCGAGCTGAGCAGACCCTCCAGGGCTGCCTGGCGCCCACCAGCCCCTCTCCAGGGGACAGAGAGCTGGGGGAGGGTAAAGTCCCAGGAAGGTGGGAGGACAGAGGTGGCTATGACAGCAAAGACCTTGGGGGAGTAGGGGCTGGGACTCCCCCGCAGCGGTGGGGAGTCATGGGGGTTTGTAGGGGAAGGTCATTCTGTCCCCAGCGTTCTCAGGGAGCCTCTTGGCTGTGGCTGAGGACTCAGCCTCACCCCACCCTGAACTCTGTCCCTTCTGCCCTTGGCGAGGTCACAGCTGCAGGGTGGCTGTGGGGGCAGGATGTTCGAGCTGTAAATAGTTTCATTCAAGGCCCCAGGTCAGCGGGGCCAGAAGCTGGAGCTAGAAATAGATCACAGTGACCCCACATGGCGCTGGCCATCTGACCATGGGGCCTGGGGTCACCCTTCCTGCTCGTGTGGGCGGCAACCCCCAGCGTGGGGGGCTCTTCCCAGAACAAGGCCTCCTTGTGCGGCTCTCTGAGGGCCTTTCACCATCGCCCTCCCCCCCACCCCCGGAAGGCCCAGCTGCGGCTCCTCCTCAGAGGGACCAGGCTCTCTTTATGGAGGGGCCAGGCCAGCAGGGGGAGCAGACTGTCGAGGAGTGGGGTGAGGCCTGGGAATGAGCCAGACCCCCAGGGACCCCACAGCTGCTGTCAGCCCCTCCCTCCCCACAGCTCCCCTCCCAGACACAGGGGTGGGAGGGTGGCTCCGTGGGGGCTAACGTGGCAAAGCCAGGCCGCTCTGCTCCCACAGGGGGGACAAAGGGTGGTCAGAGGGACATGGACAGGCGCTCAGATGCCAACTGTGGCATGCTCGTAGCTGCAACCTTTCGGACAACATTTCTGTAATGAACGCTCAGGGGCCCTTTCTCCCAGGAATCCATCTCTAGAAGTTTCTGTTTCAGACAAACTCTGCACCTCATGTGTGGAGGGGGCTCCATCCTCCCCAGGGGTCACCACAAGCAGCCCTGTGAATCAGGGCATCCCAGGGTCTGGCTGGGTCTTAGATGTCAGGGTCTGCCCCAGGTCCTCTGTCTGCGCATGGGCCGCCTGGAGAGCAGCTGTGCACTGGGGACCCCACAGGGCAGCTCCCTGAGGTCGGAGCCCCTCGGATGGCAGAGTGGCCTGCTGCTCGCCAGCCCCGCCCACACAGGGCTGTCAGGACTCTCTCGTCGTCCTACCGGGGCAACTTTGGGGGCCTCGCCTGGCATCAGGTTAGAAGCTTTGGCACGAATGCAGATTCCTGGGCCCCAGCCAGACCCTGGATCTGAGTGTGAAGCGGGAGAGACCAGGCGCTTGTGTTTTAACATGCTGCCAGGTCTCACGTGTGGTCACTCAAGTGTGAGCAGCGGCATTCCAGAAGGAGCCGGTGGTGTGCACAGACAACACGCTTACCCACCCGTCCACCATCCATCATCCATCCACCATCCATGTCTCTATCCATCCATCTGTCCATCCATGTGTCCATCCATCCATCTACACATCCGTCCACCCGTCCACCCTCCGTGGTGCCCGGGACACAGCAGCGACAGCCCAACCAGGTCCCGTGCTCACGGTGTTCACACTTCAGTGGGGGAGACGGGTGTGCCAATGGGGGCCCCACAGGAAGCAGACTCGATGGGCAGTGTGACCTGAAGAGGCTGAAGGGAAGGCTGAGGTCAGGGCCAGGGTGGCGATGCCAACAGGGCCCAGCTCGGGCCATCTGTGAGCAGCGGCGTTTGAGTCCCGTGGCCCGGAGCCCCTGGGGCCTCCCCGAGGGCAGAGCCATGTTGCTTTTCAGGCCACGGTCCGTGAACACGTGGGGCAGGGGAGCCCCCTGGGCCCTTCCACCCTCCAGGGCTGTGTGTGCGCCCGGGGCCATTCGAACGCGGTCTCTGTGCACAGTGCACACCACCTGCTCATCATCACGGATGCCGCTCAGGATTTCTGCCACGCCGCTGGGCCCATCAGATGTTCACGGCGTGGCTAACAGCCCAGTGAACTGGACCCCACGGGGGCAGGGGAAGGACACCCTCGTGAGGGGCGCATGGGACAAGCTGGGGCCGGGAGCCGCTCCCACAGATGCATCGGCACGGAAGCGCAGGCCCTCCCAGGGGCCCACGGTCCAGAAATGCTCACTGAGCACCCACTGGATGTACGAGCTGGGCCAGGCGTGGGTGGCCATTGAGAGCGAGCCGCTGGGACCGTGTCCCAAGGACCCAGGCCCTGGCGGTGGAGAGGACAAGACACCGGGCTGGATCGCAGCCGTGGGGACATCCAGGAGCTGCCTGAGCAGCAGAGGGGGGAACATGCTGCCCTCCTGCGGGGGAGGGCGGGGAGGACACGGGCCGGGGGTCTCCAGCTCGTGTGGGCTGAGCCTGGGGTGAGCACGGGGCCTGGCCCAAGGCAGGTTCGGCAGCCCCTGGGCCTCTGTGGGGCTGTGTCTGGGGGATGGACGAGGACTGGCTGGGTTCCGGTTCCCAGGTGGCACGGCCCTCACGTGGGGCAGGTCTGACTGAACCATACAGGCCACATTCTGGGGGAGAGAGTGAATGGGGGGCCGAGGGTGTTGTGGGAAGAGGCGCCCGCCCCCTGTGTGCCCACCAGTGGGGCCCGTGGGAGGACCCCCATGTCCAGGACGGCACTGCTCCCCGGCGAGTCCGGCCTCTGGCCGCTGGGACGGCTGGTCTGAGGCCCTGGGTGGGTGGTCTTCCTTGAGGAGGCACCCCTGAAAACCATTCCAAAGCTTCCACTCCAGGGACAGAAAGGAAAAAATCCCTTGGGGTCAAAGGCAGAGAGATGTCTGACAGATAAAGGCTCAGGAAAAAGACAGTTGGTGGCACTTCCCGAGGTTGCTGTGGAAACCAAACGCCCGGAGAAGAGGAGGGAAGAAATAAGATTCATTTGTTTGGCGTCGGGTGGCGGTTTTTGATGGAAACTGGCTTTCCCTTTCCTGAGGCTTCTCTCTGCTCCGAATTGCAAAATGGGGGAGGGACAGGCCCTGTGTGCATCCTGGCAGGGGCACGGGGGCTCTCGGGGTCCCTGCCGGTGGTCGGGGGCAATGACAGTGGTTGACCCCTGGCCCCTTGTCTGGGGCAGAAAGCAGAGATTCGTGGGCCAAACGGTGGGTTCAGATTTGCCTGGATCCCTGCACCCCACTCACATGAACGGAAACAGGCCTCTGCTCACCTCTCTTCTGCGCCTGCTCGGTTGTCCAGCAGGTGCCCGGATGGGGGACGACATGGCTCTGGAGGCTGGAGCCCACGCCATCCACTGAGCCCGCGGCCGGCAGTCCACCCTGATACACCCCCTGGGCGCTGGGCGTCCAGGCCTGCTCGCCTGGGCGGGGGGGACCCGCTCAAACCTCGGGATGTAGAGGGTGGAGGACGGTCTCAAGGAGGGAGGAGCAGCACTGCAGGGGGAGGAGGGTGGAGGCTGGGTAAACTGAGGCAGCCGCAGCCCTGGCTGTCTCTCCTGGGCTACCTGCCGCCCTTTCTGGACTCCGGAGACAGGAGGCTGGGGCGGGAGGGGAGTGACGAACTCCACGCAGGGCTGGGGAGGCCGCATCAGGTCCTATGTGTTAAATACTGAGCAGCCGGGAGCTCTGAGGACACAAAGGCAGCGTGCGGTGTCACCGCGCTGTTCACAGGGCTCTTTCGGACCGACAGACACGTGGATTCCCGGGCTCCGGGAGAGCAGGCCTCCGGGACAACGTGGGCGGGAAGCCAGTGGCGGGGGGCGGGGGGGGAGGCCTCACAGCCCACCCTGGGTGCCCGGGACTGACCCCACCGCTGGGCGGGAGCAGTGTCAGGGGTCTGACAGTGGTGGCCGGGGCGAGCGTCGGCCCGGGCAGGGCCCCCCACTGCTGACCGTGCTAGGGCACCAAGCACACGTTGTGACCCTGCTCGGCCTCTATCTGGCCTCTGAACAGCTTCAGGTTTTAACAAGGTAGGACTGGTGAGAGTCAAAAACGGTCCTCACTACAAAGGCGCTGGTGTTCTGGACAGAAGGGGATGCGTCCTCATAAGGGGAGGAAGGAGAAGCAAGCCACATGTGACATGCTCACGCTGATTCGTGATTTCTTTCTCGGCGCGGTGGTGGGCAGAGCGCGGGCCTGTCCCTCCCCCGGGGGCCGCGCTGTGTGCATGGGGCCCCGGGCCGTCCACCGGATGGAGCCCACGGCTTGTGCTGCCTGAGCACCGGGCCTGGGGGACGCCCACTTCCTCTCGCACAGGACGCTGCGGTCTCGGCCCGCCACCTGCTCAGACGCCCGCCCGCACCTGGAGGCGGTTTCCTGGCTCTGGGTCACGGCTGCAGACTGTCAGCTCCAGAAACTTCCTGCGGTCCCTGAGTTAGGGAAGTTGTTTATTTAGTTTTTTATTAATGACTTCCTGAACGAGGTGGCATCACTGCAGTGAACCCACACATGCTTGTTAATCACGCTGTTATTAAAACAACGAAACATCGGAAATGCGTTTATGCTAAGCGGCGGCCAAATGCTCGTAAAATGGGATTGCAGCTGTAAAGAGCACGTATCCTAAAAAAGCAGTGCTGAGAGGTGACACGTGAAATGGCGTTGTGCTGTGTTCCGCTTGTTTGGGATGCAGTCGGACCGTCTTTCCCCAGCTCGCTGCTTTAGCTAAAGGGGGGCGGGGCTTCAGAGGCAGGCCAGCCTGGAGAGGGCAGAATCTGGCACCCAGGAGGCTGGGAGGCTGGTCTCCCGCGGACTCTGCCGCCCTCAGGGGCCAGGAGCCCAGCTCTGGGGAGCTACATTCCTTCTCCTCCTCCTGGAGCCGCCCCGGGGCTGAGAGCCCCCTGCACGTCCCTGGGAGGCCTGAGCCAGGGCCCCAGAGGCACAAACAGCCCCGAGTACTTGCTCCCTGGCTGCTTCCACCTCTCTCCTCCTTCCAGGAATCTGGGACAAGCAGTTTCCTTGTTAGGAGCCGGTTCTGCTGAACGCCCACTTGAGAGGGTCCCTGGTGGCAGAAGGGGCTCATCGCTGCCTCTCCCTCTCACCCGCCTGCCCCTGCCTCACAGAGGGGGGAGGACAGGGCGAGGCTGCTGTGCTCAGAGCAGCTGATCAGACACCGGCCTGAGGGCCCGCGGCCCTGCCTGCAGCCAGAAGCGGGCCGTCGGCAGAGATGGAACTGGACCCAGCAGGGCTGGCCGCAGCATCCACATGTGCGTGTGGAAGCGGAGAAGCAGCGTTTCCACCGCCAACCCCAGAGCGAACCGGACAACTGGGGCGGAAACGCTGCACCGCCCCCTCCGGCCCAGGTTCCCGAACACTCTCACTCACGCAAGCCCTCGGGCTACGCGGTGTCCTCGTGTCCTGGGCAAGACAGTGAGAAAGGCTCCCCACGGCCAGCCAGAGCTCCCAGCGCCACGTCTGAACCTCGGCCCTTTCTGTGGAGAATGACTGAAAGCTCTGGGAAATGCTGATCCAGAGCAAGTTTTAAAAAATTTATTCTTCATCTTAGAGCTTCCTTCCAACTCCCAGTCCCCAGAAAGACTGTGGCGTGGGCATCAAACACACCCGGCAGCTTTATTTTATCTCAACTCAACCTCCTGTGCCAGAAACATGACTCAAAGCAGCTGCTGCAAAAACTAGAATTCACTGCCTCATGTAACAAAACATCCAGGGTGATGGCTTCAGGCATGGCTCGATCTAGGGACTGGAGAGCCATCGTTAAGCTTTTCTCTTCCTTTTTCCGTCTGGCAGGTGTGAGCCTTGGTTCTCCTGGGACGGGGTCAAGACAGCTGCCTGGGCCCGAGTCTCACCGATGTTGCCTCTTCTCAGAAAGCTCACAGTTCTTTCTTTCCTGACAGCTTCGATGAACAGCTAGGGCTGGGTCTCACTGGCCCGCCCAGCACTACCCCGGGTTGGGCTCTGGTGGGGGAGTTTGGTGGCGCAGTTGGTGGGCCTGTTGGATCAGGAGAGGAGCCAGTCCCCCGATCACCTGGGGTGGCCGCGGGCTTGGGCTCCCCAAGGACATGCAGGTCTGGCCCCTAGGAGGAGGTGGCTGCATGCATGCTCAGTGACGCCGACAAGTGCCTGCCTGTCTTTCACGAGCCCGACAGCATCGCCTTCTCCTCCCTGTGCCTCAGGCCGCCCCGCAGGTCTCTCTCCCTGTCGCCTCGGGAGAGGCCCACCTTCACTGGGCAGTCCCTCGGGCAAGGAATCACTCCCATCGCCCCTCCACGTGCCTGCGCGAGGGTCCTGTCAGATGAGGCCACACCCCGGGAGCACTGCGTGTCATCTCACCTGTGCTCGGGGACCCCCAGCCCTCGGCCCCATCCAGGGCTCCCTTCCGGCTCACGGAACAGCAGGAAGGAGTGAAGGGCTCGGGACACGCCAGCTGGATCTCCTGCTCCGACGTGTTGCAGGCGCCCTTTCCTAAGTCGCGTCGATGTCTTCAGTCACGGCCCGCTGAGGAGGGGACGTTGAGCACAGAGAGAGGCAGGCTTTTCTGGGCGGACGGAGCCTCCTGGCTGCCACCCTCTGTGGGTGAGACTGGGCTGGGTCTGCATGCCTGCCGGCTGGGCCCCATGCCTTGTTCTGTGGGAAGGGGGCTGGGGGGCGGTCCATAGGCTGGATTCACCAGGGCCTGGGCAGGCAGCACAGGAAGGACTCAGAAACAACCCCAGACACGCAGACCTGCAGCCCTGGCCAGACATGGAGCCCGGGCTGGGGACCCTGCAGCCCATGTCTGA
Organism: Tonatia bakeri; assembly: GCA_004024845.1. Taxonomy (NCBI): domain Eukaryota; kingdom Metazoa; phylum Chordata; class Mammalia; order Chiroptera; family Phyllostomidae; genus Tonatia; species Tonatia bakeri. The sequence continues at coordinate 48,287 of PVIA01000873.1, forward strand.
GTGGCAGGCACAGCACCTAGGATGCAGGCCCTGCAGCTCAGCGAATGAGGGCAATGAACATGGTTTACTGGGCACCGGGCAGGTGGCCTGGGTGGCAGCAGGGGTGAATGTGGCCCGAGAGCTCACACTGCCCCTTTGAAACGAGAGCTTGCGAATCGGGGAGGGACGGGGACAGTGCTGCGGGCCCAGGCCACGTTTCCAAGATCCAAGGAATTCACTCTCCTCCTAAGGAAACTAGAAAGGCCTCTGCTCAGACGTCATTGAGAAGCCCACGCCTCTCCCGGCCCCGAGGAGGCGCTGAGCGAGGCCAGGGTGGGAGCCGTCTGCAGCGGCCGCGAGAAGAGAAGGGAAGGGGAACGTCGTTGCAGGGTTCCCACAACCACGCCGGGAAACTGAGGCCCGCACTGGGAGGGGCGTGGTCCCCGTTCCGGGTTCTCCTGTGCCCGGCTCTGCACGCCCGAGGACTCTTCAGGCTGACAGTGGCGGAAGTCCACGCAGAGGGGCCCCGGAGAAACCGGGGAGGGGCTGGCCCGCTGCCGACCCGGAGCCTCCACAGCACGGCCCTGGCCTCAGCACCGTGGGATCCAGCCGTGATCACGCGGTAGAGCCAGTGGCAGGTGAGAGCCTTTCCTGTTGGCCCTGGACAAACCCCGAGGCTCAGTCTGATTGGCCTTCTGGAGGTCACGTGACCGCCTCGGAACCAATCACTGCAGTCTGGGGCGGCTTTCTCCTGGAGCAAAGGGAGACCCGCCCAGATCACAGGGGCGCTGGTGGCAGGAGAGGTGCGTTCCGGGAGCGCACCTGCGGGTCTCCTTCACAACATCTGGGCCAGTGCCCCCAAAGCCCCCAGCTGCCCCCATCGGGGCCCTGACAGGGGGACAGGAGGATGCAGCCGGCGGCCTTTCCTTCTCACTCTCACCCTGGACACGTGTGTTCAAGACCCGCTGGCCTCAGCCAGAGCCTGGGACCAAAGGGCTAAGGCCACCCGGACCCTGCTGGCCAGAGCTCGGCCACCCACCCCTCGAGCTGCCCGCTCTGGTGCCTCGGGTTCCGACCAGGCCTCCCAGCGCCCGGCCACAGGCCACCACCTCTCTGATCCTTGCTGAATGGGCTGCTTATGGGAGGCTTAGCCCCGAGGTGTCAGCAAGGAGATTTGGGGCTTTGGGCGCCGTCAGAACACAAAACAGACTGAGCTCAGGAAGGTCTGAGGCTCTGGTGGGATTTGAAGCTCTAACCTGATTCACGGACGCGGAGGCTGATGAATCACGCGGACGCAGGAAGGTATCAGCGAGCAGCAGACTGCGGCGTGCGCTGGAGCGAAACCCCGGGCCTGAAATTTTCCACTCGATTTGAAACCAGGAGCGCTGCCTAATGCATGCAGAGCTCGGAGTCGCCCGGGGGAGACAGTGAGGGGCTCTGGGGGGGACGTCTCCTGGAAGCAAGGCCTGAGAACTCACCACCACCCCACAGCCCGGGGCCCAGGCGAGGCACTCACACCGCCCTGGGGACAGGCCTGTCCTTAGTGGGGAAGGTGCTCAGACCCCGACCCTGAGGTCAGCCCCCCTCGGTGCTGCTGGGGAGACACCACATTAGCCATCAAGGAGACGGAACCCAAAAGACACAGGCCGAGCCCCCACGGCAAGCAGACCCCCACCCACTAGAAACCTCCAGAAACGCTAAGGTTCAGCCTTCCGCGAGCTCCTCCTCCTGAGCCCCAGGAAGCTCTCCAGCCCACGATGGCCCTGGCGCTCCCTCCTCTGTGCCCCAGGCGCAGGGCCAGGCCCCTGGAGAACTTAGTTCCCACCGGGTCTCGGGGTGGTCTCAGGCCCTGGAATAATGGGGTAGGATGGCGGTGCCAGGAGTCACCTGTGACCAGAACGGGACTGACTTCCCTCTGCCCCACTGGCTGGCGGCAGCACCCTGAGCCCTGGAGGGTCCTGGCGGTGTGCAGAGCTGCCCGGTCCGCCATGGTCGATGCACGAGGTGGGAACAGGAAGGGGCCTGCATGGGCCGGTGGGAGCAGAGGTGGCGGCAGCAGGCGAGGGCCCCACCCACAGGGAGTCACGCGATTACCTGCACTCCAATGCTCCGGGTGCAGCCCCCCCCCCCCCCCCCCCCCCCCCCCCCCCCCGCCGCGCACCCTCTTCCGAAAGAGCTGGGCTCATCCTTCATTTGCTGCTGGTACGCCTGCTTCATCAGGTCTGATGTTCTCACTCTTCACGTCCCTTCCAACCCGGGTTTTAAACTTTTACTTACACGTTTACTGCGCTTTGGGGCCGTTCGGGACACAGAATGGAGTGTAGTTTGTCCCCCACGCACGTCCTCGGCTCTCCCGGAGTTTCCTGTATGGCCTTCCAGGCAGAGGAGGGCGGCTTAGTGTTTCCACTGCGGGGTCGCACCTCTGGGCTGAGAGCTCACTTACGAACAAGCCACCCCGCGGCTTGCTGCTGGCCGGCGTCCACCCAGCTGCTCCCTTCGCCTGCTGGGGATGGTGCCCCTCACCTAGGGCGGTCACAGGACACCCAGCTTGCGGACCCTGGGGACCAGGCCTCGGGTGGGCGCCTGGACATGACTACATTGGTGGGGCTCCCCCGTGTCAGGAGCCCAGGGGTGCCCATGTGCGGTCTCAGCCGCCCACCGTCTGTGAGACGGGTGTGTCATCCCTCACCTGTGTGAGGAAGCTGAGTCCCAAACCGAGTCCCAGAGTTGACCACACTCCTGCATTTTGTGGGGAAGACAGGAGGGGTGTGTTCTCACGCACCACAAGGATGCTGTGGTCAGGGTGGTGGGCACGGACGTGGGGCAGGGGAGAAGGGGGCCCCGATGTGGGGGTGCCAGGAGGCATGACTCAGCCCCCGCCCAGGGCCCCATCACTGCGGTGGCTCCGACCTTCCAGAAGATGAACCCCCATCCACTGTCCAACAGGTGTCACTGCATTCCTGCCACACAGGAGGGAGAGTTCTAGAAATGGTGGAGGAGACACAAACAGGTCTGGTGGGGATGAGGCTCCAGTGGGAGACAGTGAACAGTAACTGAGTCACCGAACCATGGACACGGTGACCCCAGGTGGGGACGGGCGTCCTGAGGACGAGGATGCTGGCCAGGGCGACAGGCGGGGGTGTGCGTGCATGTGGTGTAACTGTGCACCACAAGCGTCATGGTGTGTGCCAGCAAAATCTTTTTTAAAAATTTTAATTATTTAGAGAGAGAAAGAAAGGGAGAGAGACACACACACAAAGATTGATTCATTTTTCTACTTATTTGTGCATCCCCGACCTTGGATCGAACCTGCAACCTTCACGCATTGGGCTGACGCTGTAACCAACCAAGCCACTCTCCAGGGCCAGGCCAGTAATATCTTGATGACCGCACCGTCTGCACCCTTCCTCAGCAGCCCCGGGATGAAGGGCTGTGACTGTTTTAGAATCTCAGTCACCCTGAACTCCAGGTGCGCCCAGCAGGTCTTCCCGAGCGGTCTCCCCGGCAGCTGGCAGTTCCCCTCCGCCTCGGCCACCAGCAGCAAATCTGAGCTTCCGAGGAGCGCCGTGCGGCTCGGTGCAGATCTCCAGACTCTGTCCCAGAAGTGACTCCATTAGCTGCCTCATTTTCTGCCCCACACGACAGTGTTAACGTTTCCTCTCAGGGGAGGAATTTCCACGCTTGGTTTGCACCGGATGGTGACTTCACCGCGAGGCTCAGCTGAGGTCGCCGCGGGCGAGCGCACTGCTCTCGGCAGATGGCTTTTTACGGCCTCACGTCCGCGCGCACCTGGGAGTTGTCAAAGGCGTTCCGGTCGGAAACAGAAACTTTTCGTCCTGAATGTGAACAGGACAGGAAACTGGGGGCAGGTTTGGCAAGAGCTCACCCGTGTGAGATCCCATCCGAGGAGCTGATCGCTCCGGGCCCGCAGGTGCTGGGCGCACGTGCACCTGGTCTCCAGCGTGCAGGTTAGATGAGTCCCACGGAGGCAGCCGCCGGCACGTGAGGCCGTCTGCTGCGTGGCGCGAACCTGGAGGGGTTCCCTCCTCCATGATCACACACTCGTTCAGCCGTCCCGAGTTCCCTGAGAAACTGCTGGGCGCCTGGGTTTGTGCTGAAACTGCTGTTGGAAAAGAACAGCACAGCCATGCTGTTGGGGAACTCAAAGTCTGTTGGGAAGACGGACCCTCCAGTTCAGCAGGACACATGGTCCTGTGCTGGAGACTACATTTCCCACGCTCCTTTGCTGTGAGGAGTGTCATGTGACTAAGTTCTGGCCAATGGGGTGCGAGCAGATCTCCTGGAGCATCACGACTGCCCTAACTTTCCTGTGGGGAGGACACCTCTGATCTTGCTTCCACGGGGCCAGGTTGGCCTCAGGTGAAGCTGCCGCATAGACATGCCAATCCAGACCCCTGAACAGGTCACTGAGACACTGCCTCTTCAGGAGGTCTGCCCCCAGTGCCAGCACAGTGAGGGGGGAGGCAGTAGGGCCAGTGTATAGGAGCCGGGGAGGTGAGCGCCCTGGAGACCTGCAGGGAGTCTGTCGGGTGACACGGGGCCTCTGTCCCAGGGAGGGGCACACGAGGGGACCTGGAACATCGGCCAAAGCAGAAACGTCTCCAGTTCACCCAGCGACCCCCGCCGAGGTCACTGCCTCTGCTGGTCCCGGGAGGCCAGGGCAGCCTGCAGTTGGACAGGCCACAAGCACCCTGGCTTCCCTGAGGCTGTGCCTGCCACCGGGTGTGGAGGGGCAGAGGGAGGGCATGCCATACACATGCCCCCAGAAGCACCCCGTGATGCAGGGAGCACAGAACAGCAGACGTGGGCACTGGCCCGGGGGACCCAGCCCCAAGCTGCGCCCTCCTGGGTCCCTGCGAGTGCAGGCAGGGGCCACCAGCCCGACTTTGTCCCCTTCGCGCTGCTCAAAACCTTGCAGCCGAAGTGGTGCCCACGAACCCTGGAGCGGGTGTGGGGGTGGGCCGCACAAAGGCCCTTCCCGCCTGTCTGGGTGGGGTGCTCGGCTCAGCTCCCCACGGAGCTGGAGCCCGGGGAGTGTGAGCCATCTGCCCCCCCCCCGCTGCCCCTGCTGAGACCGGGGTGGGGGGGGCGCAGCATGTGCCATGTGTGACTTGTCATAGGGGAGTGGGGACACTGGCTTCTGTCCCTGCTCGGCTGCAGACATGGCTCATCCCCAGGCCAGGCCTGGGCCTCTGACCCGTTTCTAGAGAAAGATTCCACATCTGAGAGACAGTCGTCGCACAGGGTATTGCACTCGGAATTATAATGCTAGGAAATTGCATTATTTATGTCTAGACCAAAAGAATTGAGTTTTGGTTATTAAACCACATTTTCTGTTGCTCTTATAAGAAATGATGCTTTTCCAAAGGCCATCTGTCTCATTCATTAAGAGTGGTGTTTCCAGAGCAGCACCGTGAAGGGCTCCTGGAAGTTTCTGGAATGCTTGGTCTGTCCTGTAGGATCAGTCTGTAGGGACATGATGCCCACCCTGGGCCTGCCAGCCTTCCTGCCCCTCCCCCACCCCCCTGTGCCCTGGGAGCTGCAGGCCCCAGGCCCCAGGCCCTGTGGTGGGCAGGCCTCTGCCTGGATCAGCTCAGGGGCTGTGGTGCAGGCCGGGCAGGGAGAGCCCCTTTCTGTCTCCACCCGTCTCCGATCCCTCTGTGGCCCCGAGCTCAGGGAATCCCACCCCTCTCAGTCCCTCTGACCCCTGGGCCGGTGGCAGGTCACCTCGCCAGCCCCCATCTGCATTCTCAGCTTTTCCAGGCTCACCCCTGTTACCTCTTCCTGGGCTGGAGCCCGCTCCCTCCATGAGCTGGGCAGACAGGCTCCTTGCTACTTCACCCCCACCCAGGCACCCTCTGCCCCAGCACCCACAGGCTCCCTGCCACCCTCCCTGTTGCCCTGGGGCCTTTGCTGGAGCCCCCTGCCTGTCTGGAGCCCTCACTGCAGACCCAGCCCTCTGTGAGGTCCCAGCGCAAGGGCCACCCCCATAGGTCGCCAGTTCTGAGCCTCTCCCTTTAGCAAGGGGATCTGCAGGGCCCGCCCAGGACCCTTGTCCATCCCCTCGTGGGATCGTAACATGCTCACTTTTATTCACTCTTGATTCCCCAGTTGCCCACGTTAACTAGGTGTTAAGCCCTAAGGCGGAGCAGGACCCCGCAGCTGTAAGCAACAGAAATCCCGCCTCAAACAGGCTCAAGTAAGAAGGACATTTTGTGGACTCACAAACAATAATGATGGACAGGCAGGTTAGCTTCAGGCATGGCTGGGCCCAGGAGATCAGCTCACATCATCGGAATGCTCTACTGTTCTCCGTGCGGGCACTGGGGACACATCAGGGTAATGGGGATTTATTGTCACTTCTAAGTGACAGGCGCCCTAACTAGAACTGGTTTAAGCACAGAAGTGTCTGCTGATGCAAATACCTTAGCCATCCATGGGCCACAGCTTCAGGCATGGCTGGATCCAGGCAATCTTTGGGATTCTCTCCACTCAGCACCCTGTTTTCCTCTGCTGCAGCTGTGTTCTCAGACAGACACCCCTCAGTGCGGTGTCAAGATATTTTCTAGAAGGTGTGAAGCATTTTAGCCTGCAGGAAGCCCAGTGGTGGTGGGGAGCAGAGGGGATGCTTGACGTTTTCACTCATTCCAATAAAGTTTCCAAAATTGAGTGTCCTCATCACCCAAGGGACTGGCTTGGGTCGCATGTCCGTCTGTGAACTAGCGCGTGACACCAGGGGTGCAGCACGCCGAATCTCTGTGACTGGGACACAGATCCAAGGTGGCAAGGCGCATATTTGAGACCATAGCAATAGATTCCATGCATAAGTTTAACGAAACTTTCAATTTTGAGATCACTGTAGAGCCGACCCGATCTGTCGGCCGCCCGGAGAGCTGCCGGTTCTCAACCCCGCCGTGCTCCCCGAGCCGCCTCCCACCCTCAGCCACACTTCGGCTGTTTCGGTGGTCCTCAGTTAGTCTGTCTCTGCCTGGAGGGCTGGCCCGGCTTCCTGCGAGTGTGGCTCTTCCTCGACCAGCCTCCTCGCGGAAGGGAATTCCCAGGCTCTCCCTGCGGCAGGGCTGCTTCCAGCAAACCCTCCAGAGACCGTTCAGACGTCCGCAGTCGTGTGCGGGTCGCCTGCACTTTCAACCCATGCGTTGTGTTTATTACACTAAACTCTGGAATCTCCCTGCTTCCGGCCACGGCCCCACAGCCTTCGCTGTGTTTCTGTGCTCCTCCTTTGGGCGTTACCGTTATCGTATGATAACTGGCACCACAGCAGTGTGTCCTTTTCTTTGCTACTGTGGCTCGTTGTATCCGGAGCTCTGCCTCTCAGCCACCTGCTTCCTCTTTGTTTCCCACAGAATTTGTTTGACAGGCTCCTGGGGTCACACTCTCCTTTTTCTCCACTGCTTCAGAACATTTCTGGAGGTGATTACTCGGCGTCCCTGTGGGCGTCACTTAGCCCTCAGCCTCTCCATCTCCGGCCTGACCCTTTGTGGCTCCCCCCAGGGCCTGCTCACCCCCGCTGTGCCCCTCGGGGTGGGCCTGGGCCCCCGTGTGAGACCCTGTGTGAGGGCTTGGGCTGCGCTGAGCTGGCAGGTCTCCCCCTCCCTGCTGGAGTCCCCACCCTGAGTCCTGCACTTTGGGTCGGAGCCGTGACTGGCTCTGGTCAGGAGAAGTGGGGGTGAGAGAGACGGTGGGCCCCCAGGGCCCCCAGCTCGCAGGCCCCCGGCTCCTCTCTGCACAGACATCGGGTCCCCACAGCGGCAGGTGGACACCGCCCTCTGTTGCCCGGTGTGAAAGGCAGGCTCCTGTGGGCTGACCGGGTGACTTGGGCAGCAGTTGCGGAGTCACCACTTGCAGAGGCTTTGTGACCGCAATGCGGGGAACGGATATCCTATCCGAGGAGTCCCAGGAAGAAAGACGCCCCACACATGCCCTCTGCGTGGCGATGTGCAAGGCGTCTGCTCCCGGCCGACTGTAACCAGCTTTTATCTTCCGTGCAGCATGCACAGCGAGGAGGCTGTCCTCAGTGGGGCGGTCTGATTGACTGGGGACACATCAGACGTGTGGGAAGTGACCCCATATCGGGCGAAGAGATTTCTGATCATCAAATGCAGCACTGAGCTCAGAGATCTGGGGCCCCCGGGGGTGGCAGAGAGGGCAGTGATCTGCGAGGAAGTGACAGCAATGCTTTGTGCTTGCTTTGGTCACTGTGGGGAGGCAGAGGCCAGGCCCAGCGACTCAGGACGGGGCAGCAGGCGCCATGACGTCCGAGTCCGGCTCTGCAGAGGGCACGGCCCTGCCTCTGCTGCCCTGGCAGTCCTGGGCCCACACTTCTATCTCCTGCAGGAGACTCAAAGGCTTTTCAGAAGCATTTTCCCCTTCCAGCCCCACCTCCACGCGTGGAGTGTGCAGGTCCGCCCTTCACCTGGGGGCTTGGCCACCCATGCACTTTGTCTCCCGGAATGTTCGCGGTCAGATGCCACCACCGGCTGGACAGAGCTGGAACAGTCAGGCCAGCTCCCTGAGCCCTGCTGTCCCCATGAGATGGGCCCGCGGGTCTCTGAGGTGGGGAGGCAGGGAGACGGGCGCAGGGCCGCCCGCAGGCCTGGAGCTCCCGCGCTGGGGGTCTGGGCACAGCTGGAAGTCACTGACGGGAGTTTCAGGGAAGCAGAGACTCGAAATCGACTCACTTCTTGGTCTTAAAAGATGGCCCTGCCACCGGTGGGGGCAGAGTGGGCTCCCCCGAGGAAGGTGTGGCCTGGGCGGGTGGCCCGGGCGGGGCAGCAGCAGTGGACGGAAGGGACACACCACAGAAAGGCAGGACTTGGGCTCGTCAGCCGCAGGAACAGAGGGGACTCCAGGTTCAGGGAGGCAGGGTCGCCCCCTCGCAGCCCCCTGGTCACAGGAGGGGATGCCTTGGGCCCAGCCCACACCACCGGCCAGAGCCTTCTCCCGGCCCACCTCCCTCCACAGATGGTGCCTGGTCGTCTCGACCCTTCTTGTTTGAAGCAAAATGAAACAAAATTGAGAAACGCAGGGAAAAATCGCTGATGCCACCAGTCTGGCTTCAAGCACCATCCGTCATGTTTACGTTTCCTCGGGCTGTCTTCGTGCGCAGAATGCCGATGTCCCCGCGCTGGGGCAGCGGCCTGGGCCCAGACCCGCCGGGGCGCTGGGCGGGGAGCTCCGGGGCCCCAGCCCTGCAGGCTCCGCCCAGAGGGGGCAGCAGGCGGGCAGCGGGGCAGCGAAACGGGAGTAAATGTGGGGGGTCCCAGAGTTTCACACCGGTCGCCCCTGGAGGGCCCGGTCTGCATCAGCGCTGGGGCTTTCCCCAGCCCCAGACCTGCGTGGACCGGGGTGCGGGAGCGCCGGCCCCCGCACCCCTCCCCCAAGTGAAAGGCCAACACGAGGTCTGTCGTCAGACCACGTGTGCGCAGGGCAGGCGGTGTGAGCTGGGGGGCAGGGGCGGGGCTGTCTGAGGGGCGGGGCCGGCTGAGGGGCGGGGCCCACTGTCCTTGAGGGGCGGGGCCAGGTCAGAGGGCGGGGCCCACTGTCCTTGAGGGGCGGGGCTGGCTGAGGGGCGGGGCCCATTGTCCTTGAGGGGCCGGGAGGACGCACCAAGTATCCTCAGCCCCTCGCCGTCACCATCTTATTGGACCTCAGAGCAATGGGAGAGCCAGTGCCACCGCACATGACGTTTGTCACCTGTCCGCACGTGCACTGCACGTCATTTCCTGACTTCTTGGTTGCCTTTTCATGCCACGCCTCCTCTCGCGCTTAGAAACTCAGAAACCGTGGTTAACTGCACCTCGTCCCTGTTGGCCGCTTACTGACTCCAAAGCGTTCGCCCAGATTCTTCCCTAAGACGTCACCCCCGGGAACCCCGTGGCTGCGGCCGACCGTTGACGCGAGTGTGTTCTCGCAGCGTGCCCGGGGCTGCTTTGCGGGCACGTGCGGGTTTTGAATGCGCTTCGAAGGCGTCGTTACACATGTCCCTCTGCTCCCCACGTTCTTGTGAAGCTTTATGAAGAATTGGTTTCGAACACGCGCGCCTGCTGAACAGACGGTCCCTCCGCGGTTCCCGCGTCTGCCTCGCCCTCCCAGTTGCACAGCGGGCACCTGCTCGGCCCGGCCCCAGGACGCCCCCCCACCCCCGACCTCCGCCTCCCGACCTCCGCGAGCGCTCAGGGACAGCCTCTGCGCTGTCCCTCCTGCACAGCGTGTCCTCGGGCGGCACCTGGGTGATCGGACCGACTAGTGCCAGGTGTCTGTCTGTCCAGGGGCTGCTCCACCCACTCCCCCTCCCAGGGCCAGGTGTGTCCCTGTCCCTGGCAACCCCGGCTGGTCGTCCAGGTGCTAATGGATGTCGCAGTGTTTTAACGTACATTCTTTTTTTTTTAATTGAGATACTTTCTTTTAAAGATTTTATTTATTTATTTTAGAGAGCAAAGGGAGGGAGAAAGAGAGAGAAACATCAATGTGTGGTTGCTGGGGGCCGTGGCCTGCAACCCAGGCATGTGCCCTGACTGGGAATCGAACCTGCGATGCTTTGGTTCGCAGCCCGAGCTCAATCCACTGAGCTACGCCAGCCAGGTTTAACGTGCATTCTCCATTGCGGTGTCCCTCTCCGAAGGTTATCTGTCACGCTCCCTTGTGTGTTTGTGGGAATTCTTTCTCCTTGGGGTGTGGAGTTCCACCGCACGCTCCAGATGTGGCTTCCCGGTTTTGAGCGTTGCGAACAGTCTCCCACCTGCCAGTTGCCTGTTAATTTTGTGCAGAACGCCCTTCGGAAACAGACACCCTGTGTCCTGAGGAAAGGCAGCTACTCATTCTTACATATGGGGTGTGTTTTTAAAACTTGTTTTTATATTGATTCCCAGCCACTTTCACAAAGATCCAGCAGAGTCCCTATTTCCTTTCCTCCTTTCTGTAGATTCTTAACCATTTGCCACCCCACCCCCATCGTTTGCGGTGTCTGGTGCAGAGCCGAGCCCTCTGCCCTGCGGGTGGCCAGCCAGCCGGGCCCATGCCGCCCACCCTTCCCACCGCGGCGGAGCCCTCAGGTGAACGGGTCACTCAGGCTGTGGGCTTTGTGGAAATGTTCTGGCTTCTGTTGGCTGTGCCCCTGAGGGAAAAACACACCGAAGCTACCATCATCCTCAGCACCACACACCAGCTGCATGCACACTCACACACACACACACTCACACACACACGTAGCTTGCACTCCAGCAGCCAGGTTGGGGCAGCTTTCGGGGTCCCACAGGCCTGGTGCCTTAGACTTGGTCCCTAAGCAGATGTTGTGACAAGGACTCCGACGCTCCGGGGACACTGTGAGGGCCGGGGAGCCAGGGCCAGAGGGGATCCATCGGTGGCCCCTATGTAACTGCACAGGAGCACGGAGTGTCACCAGGGTCACAACTGTCCTGACCCTCAGAGGCTTTGGGGCTTGGGGGAGACCCTCGCACCAGGCCAGAGGCCTCTGGGGTTGGGGGGTGGGGGGAGCACTCTTGCTGCTGAGTGTTCAACCGGTCGGCGGGGGGTGCGGCGAGGGGCAGAAAGGGTAGTTTACAGCATCTGCCGACTTTCTGTGGTGTGGCGATGTCCACCAGACCCATTTTAAGCTGGAGCTGGCAGCAGGTCACAGGACCAGAGCGGGGCCGAGCACTGACCCCGCCGTCCAGGGGTCACCGCACACCTGCTCCAGGCCCGCCCTGCGCCCCTGACGGGCTCTCCCACAGACCACAGGCCCCACGTGTTTGTCGACCAGGAGCCCTGGACCGGGAGGTGATGCCAGCTGGGAGTGACGGTTCTCAGTATGGCGTCTTTTCTTGAATGGGGACCTGTCGCCTGCGCCCGTGGGTCAGGGTCAGGGTCAGAGGGACGTGAGGGGCTGGCTCTTGTCATTCAGAGCCGCCTGGTCAACAAAGATACAAGACGTCAGTTCAAAATTCATTTCCAACAAGGGCAAGTGATTCTTCTGCTGGCACGCCCCCCGAGGGTGTGTCCTAAATGCGATGGGGCGCCCCCTGGAGGCTCCCTGGGCCTGTGGAGACCACACGGATGGAGTGGGGGGCCCGGTGTGATGGGACCTGGGAGGAAAAGCAGCTGGGCAGCCGTTGGGACGGTCCCCTGCTGCATGCATCTGTCCCCCGCAAGGTTCTGCCTGCGAGGAAAAGGGAGCCTGGGGGACAAAACGTGGCCTGCAGTGACAAAGGTGGCAGGGAAGTGACAGTCTTCATCCCGGGACGGCCTGGGGCTTGCTCCCTGTGGGAGGCAGGCGGGGGCAGGGGCCAGGGGTGTGCTGGGGGGTGAGCCCGGAGCGGCTCTCACTGGACGGCCTGTCACTCTGTCGACAGCACAAGTGTCAGAGTGTCAGGCGCACAGTGGGGCCCACAGTCGAGCTCCCTAAATTCCCTGCGGATGAGTTTTTCTGGGAATTAGCGAATCAAACACTGTATTTTTCAAGATGTGTCAAGTCTCCCTTCTCCCCAGCTGAGATCAAGGCGAGTGGAGGAGGGACTGAACCCCAGGCTGCAGATTCAACAAGTTTAATTAAAGTTGGAATGAAGTTCAAGGTCGGAATGATTTGGCGCCCGAGGTCCTGGCCGCTCCAACTTCAAGGAGCAGCAGCCCCACAGCCCACGGATGAGAACCGGCCGCCAGAAGAGAGGAACCTAGTCCGGCAGCCTTCACTCACCAGACGGGTTCTTGTTCCCGGCTGCCCCCGGCAGGCAACTGTTTCCGTGGAAACCGTGAGACCTCCGAGGTGGATTATGTGGGCTGGTTTCAGCGGTGCCGAAACGATGTGTTTGGTGATATGAACCTTCTGGAACTTTCCAGCTCAGCCCAGCCCCCAGCTGGGTGTACCTGAGGGAGTGACCCCAGCCAAGGCCGCGTGCAGCTGAAGCAGGGACTGTGGGAAGCCGTGGGCCAGGAGACGACGGAGTCGGGGTCAGCGGCACAGACCAGGGGCCGACTAGGCATCAGGAGGAGCGCTGGCAGGGCCGTCTGCCCTCTGTACGTCCCTGGCCCCAGAACCCCTCCCTGTCGACTCGGTTTGTAAACTGAAGCTCCTTCCGTCAGGCTCCTGTCCACCCTCACCCGTCACAGGCCACCTTTCGGTTCCTTTCAGCTTTACTGAGTCCCAGGCTCGAGTGGAGAGATGTGGCTGCGTTCATCCCTCCACCCCATCAGAAGCTTCCCCTTTCATCCCTCCGTGTCCCCAGGACACCTCTGGGCAGGCTGGTATCTGTGTTCGTTGTCTGTGACTGGACAGAGGGACCGTCTGGCAGGGAAGCTCTTCCAGGTCACGCCTCACAGCACAGGCCACACCCGGGCCAGGAGGGACTCGCAGTCAGAGCTGCTTGTGAAGGCACTGTAATCAGGAACGCAAGGGGCAGTGTCCCGGTGCAGCTGTGGCTGGTACCCATGTGCGGCCCCGTGGGAGCAGTCCCTCCCTGTGGCTACAAGAGGCCGTGTGGCCCATGTGTTCTGTCTGTTCCCACTCCCTCCACTCCCGAAAACGAAGCGCTGGGCTGCCCCAGGAAACCGCCCATCCCCAGCTTCAGTTCTCGCACCGCTGGGCCTGGCTGTGTCTTGACCCCTGCGTGCATCTGCACCCGCAGGGGCTGAGCCAGTCCCGTCTTCATCTTCCCCTGGAGGAGGGGCGTGGCCTGGGAACAGGTGATTTCCCAATCAGAGCCATCACGGGCCGTGAAGTACAACCCAAGTCCTGGCTGGGCTCCCTGGAAACAGGTGGAATAAAGTTGATGTAATTTCTAAAAACCCAAACATCCCCGTGAGTGGGTGTGGGGAAGGCTCCTTCTGCTCTCGGACGCAAGCCCAGCGGCAGGTGTGCCCGAGTCCTGCCCCAGCCTCCAGCTGCGGCTCACCCACCTGGGGGGCCTCATCCCCACCCGAGCCCGCAGACGCTGGCCTCCAGCTGCAGAGACCTCCCAGCCCAGGCAGCAGCCTCAGAATGTGCCCAGGGGAAGAGGAGGGCTCTCCATGGAGCGTCCCATGACGCCCGTCCCGAAGCAGCCTTCCCCACGCTCGCTGAGTTCTGGTGCCTCTTGGGGAGGCACCGGTGGCACCGAGTGGGTGAAGGCATTGTGGCCCAGCGAAGGTCAGAAACTGCAGGGAGCCGATGAAAACCAGGGCGGTGGGCAGCGGGCGGCGCGGCCCTTGTTTTGAGCAGCTTCCTCCCAGCTCACGGCCCCGGGCCCACTGCACAGCCATCGGCCGGGCACAGCCGCCGAGTTCCCGCGGGGCATTTCCAGGGACGCAGACCGCGGCAGGCGTCCACACATGCCAGCCTCACACGGCTCATTCCTGGAGAAGTCAACATGCAAACTCCCCTTCGATGGACTTTTTTATTCTCCTCTTATTACGTTTTTTACACAGAAATTCTGTTTTCGAGAGAGGTTGATGCAGAAAGACAAGTCACCGTTCAGGTGTTATCGTTGTCAAAACTGGAGGACATTTTCTCCCTCTGTTCTCCCCCATCTCAGCCCATCATGGGCCCTGGAGTCTTCATGACATCCGCGTTCTGTGTGTGTCCACGGCAGCCTCCCCGGGCTCTCCTTGGAAGCAGCCTTGTCCTGGGAGGGCTCACCACGCCGAGGTGGGTGCTGCAGAGGTGGGGGCCAGCCAGGGTGGAGCCCTGTGCCTATTCCGCCGCCACCATGTGACCTTGATTAAGTCACATGATCTCTGAGCTCCGGTCTCATCTGGGAACTTGAGTGTTGGCAGGACACAAGTGGAGATGAGTCGGCGTGCACATGGAGTTTGTTGATGTGCAGAATGGTGCTCTCACAGCATCTTAGTTTCAGTGGAAACTGGCCATGACACTTCCAGGAGGGACGCATCACTGTCCTCACGGCCCGCCGGTTGGAAGCCGGTGTCGTGGCCGCGGGGCTGAAGAGAACCCCGGGAAACAGCTTGCACTGGGACAGAGGTGCACCCAGGCAAACGTCTGGCAACTGGAGGACGTGCCCAGGGGCTACTGGGGGGAGCAGCCAGCTCTGCCACCCGTTACCTTCCGTCTTCACGTCATCTCCTCCATTTGGTTAGAAACCGGGCCTCAGAGAAGTGGCCCCCTTTGCCCCAGTCAGATACTCCCAGAATATCAGCACCCAGGTCTGGGCTCTGCGTTCTGGGGACAAACCTGGCCCGTGGGCAATTGGTGACACAGGCACAGGTCTCCCTTCTGAACTGCCACCTTGCCAGCACTTCTCCACCGGGCCACTGGTGTTCAGAGGACCTGGTCGACTTCCTGCAACCCTCTGGGTTGCCCGGAGACCTATATCACCCCGGCGAGGAGGGCCGTTTCCCAAGAAGGGCCCCTGAAGCAGGACAGAGGAGGGTGTGCGGCAGGAGACGGCAGAAAACTGCTTCTAGGAGGAGGTGGTGGGGTCTGGGTCTGTTGGAGCAACCTCCCCCAGAGCCCTCCCCCAGCCACGGGCAGGTCCCCACCCTGCACCCCACCCCCCAATCTGACCCCAAGTGGATGTGCTCATTGGCCACACGACTTCAGTGGCCCTCACGGTCTTTGTCGATGCCCCCAGGTTTACCCCGCCTCCCGGGACTCTGTGTTCACCCTTCCCCCTGCCTGGGACGCCCTCCCTGGACCACGGGTGAGGGGGGCCGTCTCCCCTTCCCACTCTCAACACAGATGTCACTCCTCGGAGGACCCCTCTGACGCTGGGAGTGGCTGCCCCCGTCAGTCTCGTTCTCACTGGCGCCTTTATTTCTGTTGGAAACATTGGCACTGTCCAGAACCCTCCTGTTTGTCCCTTTGTTGTGTCCCAAGAGGCCAGCACCTTGTCATCCTCGACCTCCATCTGCTGGCAGTGTCCGGGACACAGTGAGTGACCCACAAACCTCTCCTGAGTGAAGGAACCCACGGATGACAAAGCCTTTTACGAGTTTGAGGGAGTAGCTTCGGCGGTTTCTCCTCCTCCAGTCTGACGCCTCCCCCCACCCCCCCGTAGGACGGAGCCATCACCCAAGTCCTGAAGCTGAGGACAGGGTCGGCTCCTCACCTGCAGGGTCGCCAGCACAAGGGTCCCTCTCCCAGCCCGGCTCTTCCTCCTCTTCCCCCACCTGCCCCTGCATCTCCCGTCTCCTCCCCAGCTCAGCTCCCCCAGGACTCCGGTGAGCGGCCCCTGTCCCTGAGGTCACCGAACGTGCCCCTGAACCTGCCCTCCAGACTCAGGTGGGGTCGGAGCGGACCAGCCTCCCCAGCCCTGGGCACACCCTACTTCCTGGTTAAGGGAAAAACAGCCGTTTATGTTCCTCCTGGGCCCTGAAGCAAATTGGACGCTGCTTCTGCTGCAGCAGCCACCTCCCCAAAGCGCGCTCGTCAGTCCGGCCACGCAGGTTTCCACGCCGTCAGCTCAGGTGTGTCACATAACCTCTTTTACGACTAAATATAGCTTCTCTCTAGAGCCCTCCTCTGCCTAATGGTAGAAGAAAACAGATTCAATTCCAGGTGAACGGCGTCAATTCAGGGCAGCAGATAGTTTTCTGGACAATTGAGGATGTTCTCCCTCCTCTCCTAGGTGCCTCTGTGTTGCTGGGTCACATGGGTCAGGGTGGGACTCAGCCGCCACGTCCTGTGCTGACATGATACCTGCTGCCTGGACACACCCCCACTGGGGTCTGGTCCTGTAACATTCAGCACGCCTGGTGTCACAGCTGCAGAGCCAGCACGCTCGCCTGGTGCCCAGCCCTCCCTCCACTCAGCACTGTGTCCTCTGCGGGTGGGGGTGCCCCACACTGTCCCACGGAGCGGGAGTGAGAACCCACAGGTCTGTCCTGGGTCCTCGCCACCTGCCCTCCCTCTGGCTGTAGGGTCCCCCGTGAGGCCGCTGCCTCCAGAACCCCAGGTAGGAGGGAACTGCAAGTCCTCTTTGCACTGACCCCGAATTGATCGTGGGCGTCGGTCACCGTGCACTTCAGAGCTGACTTCAGGGGGCGGGGGTACGGGGTGCAAGGCCCCTTGGCACAGACCCCCCTGCCTCTGCGCTGGATCATTTCTCTTCCCCACCCCAGGGATCGTCCGGGCCTCTTCGGGGCGTGAAGCAGCGGACGCTGAAGACGCTCTCCCAAGTCTCTGCAGACAACGTATTTCAGAAAAAACCCTGAAAACAGTCAACATTACCCCGTGGTCCTCTATTTCCAAAGACGCACTTCCCGTCAAGCAGAAGCCTCGGGGGCCAAGGGACAGAGGAGAGAAACACGGGAAGCCCCCAGGCGAAGAAAGCACACCAGTTGGCTCCTGCCGGATCACCCGGCGGCCAGGACGTGGGGGCCTTCCGTGGGGCAGGGCGCGCCCCGCTCAGCATCGCAGGCTCCCCTGGCCTTCTGGGCGCCTGGCGGGCCGCGGGCGCCCCCTGGAGAAGGGGAACACAGGGTCCTTCAGGGAGTGTCCCGCACCGGAGTCCTGGTCAAGAGAAGCTCCTGCAGGGGTCGTCCGAGGTCACTCCGCGGCTTGCTGTGCGGGCTGTTTTAGGAAAGGAGCCAACTGTGAACAGACGCCCTGGGCCTTTCCCGGCCCGCGGCAGGAGGTCCGCGTGCAGCCAGCCGGGGGGCTCTGGGCCCGGCCCCTGCGGCTGGGCCGCGGCACTCGGGGTCTCTGAGCCTCCGGCTCCACGTCTGCAGCGTGGGGGCTGTCCTGCAGATCGGCGGGGCCGTCCGCGGGCCACTGAGCGCGGCGCCTCGGCTGCAGGCCGAGCTCCGTTCCCGTCCGCCGCCATCGCCCGGCGCTCTGGGGTCGCAGGGAACAGAGGCAGCGAGGGTGGAAGAGAAGGGGCGGAGGCTCCGCGCCCGAAGGGAAGGTGCCCGACTGCAGCCCCACTCATGTTTGTGCCGCGCCAATGGGCCACGCGCCCGGGCCCCTGGGCGCCGAGGACCGGCCGCCCGCGTCCCCGAGGGCCGGATCCGGGCGGAGATGGGCGGACGCAAGTGTCCTGGCCTCGGTGAGCGCAGTCGCCGTCCTCAGGACCTGGCTCCAGCTGCGACGACCGGGACCAGACTCAGAGCGGCTCACACACGACGGGCTGCCGGTCCTCCACGGCCCACCACAGCCAAGCGGGTCGCGCGGTGACCGCGGCGTCGCCTCTCCGGCCGGGCTGACGCTCCGGCCAGTTCGTGACCCAAGATGGCGCACGCTCAACCCCTCCGCCCGCGGAAGGAGAGGGAGTGGGGGCGGGCTTTAGGGGCACAACCGGAAGTAGTGCTAACGATTCCTCTCATCCCATTGGCCGTACTTGGACATGTGCTCATACCTTGCTGCAAGAGCGTCTGGGAATTGTAGTCTTTCTGGAAGAACAGGTGTGCTTCTAAACTCTGGGGCGTTTATTGCTGCAGCACGAAGAGCAGGAATGGACATTGGGGGGCAGAGACGCTGCCCCAAGGGTGGGCCCAGGGGAGGTTTCCCAGCCAGGAGGACTTTTTCCGTTTACGACTGTATAATTCAAGATGAACGAGGCAGAACTGGAGGTTTCAGCTGGGTACAGGTGATCACGGACAGGTCGGGAAGAGAACTCAGGTGGCTTCCCACAAACTGGAATCTGAGGTGCGTGAGATTCAGAAGTAACCGGAGGGTGCAAATTTAAAATTTAAACACAGAAGGACGACAGGCAGCTCCAACTAGCAGGGAAGTGGAGATCGCTTCTTAAAACATTCATGCCCCAGCAGCCGGAGGCCCCAGCAGCCGGAGGCCGCAGCAGGAAGGCCCGACGAGGCTTGTAAGTTGCTTTTGTGCCGCTGGGCTCTCGTCGGCATTCGCCGCCTTCGTGCCTTGTCACCATGACAGCCGTTTCATGCATTTTACAGGAGCCGTATCGGCTGCCCTCCCTCCGTCCCGTAAATGCAAACGCTGTTCCCTCGAAGCGCTCTTTCGTCCCAGGCTCTCTGATATCATCTGTGAAGCCCTCCGCGGGGTGGGCGGGTGCTGTCGGTCTACCCACGGAGATCCAATCAGCCGGACACCGCTGGGCAGCGCGCACAGCAGCCCGACTCCACGCAGGAGAACGGCCCTCTGACGGGAGAGGCGGCTGCGTGTCTAGTCTGACTTTTGCTCTGCTGAGACATTTAAAAACAGCCCTCCGCATATCTGCACACCCAGCAGTCGGGCTGTCAGCGGTGGGAAGACAGAGCTCCCCTCTCTGAGAGCGATGTTTTCCTGCACAATAGCCTCTCACTTGCCTTTCACCCCGAGGCACAATGGCCCCCCTCCCCAGTCTGAGATAAAGACGGCATTGTCTCCCAGACAGAGCCCTGGACGCAATCCGTGTTCCAGGCTCTCAGGCCTCCGCTTGTCAGCGTCAGTGCTGCAGCCAGCGCGCCGGCCCCAGGCCTGGGGTGCGCTCCGTGCTCACCAGCGTTTGTTGACTGGCACGAACAGTGAAGCCCAGTGCGGATGCTGCAGCGTCCCTGTAGGTGCCACCGGACGAGGGGGCTTCGATCGATAACCCCACCCCAGCTGTGTCACCCACCACCCAGTCCCTAGGTGAGAAAAGCACCTTTGGGTGGTCTCCAGGGTTTCCTGTAGCAGAGCTGGGACGAGGCTGGGAGCTGTGACAGCCTCTCTCGTGGACACTGCGGCCCAGCAGTGTGCTCTCGGTCCCCCATATTGTACATGCCAGGACTTGTGTGATGCTTCCACGCTGTGGGAAGCTGTGAGCCCCTCCTGCGGAAATGCCATCCAAGCCAGAACTTCGGAAGGGCTGTGGGTCACCCCCACGGCTCCCACTGACCCTGGGAGTGTCGTGGCACAGTGGCACCTCCTTCCACAGTCCCACCCCACTGCTGACCAGATCAGATCTCTAGGTGTCAGCCAACCTCGGACCCCAGACGTCAGTCGTGTGTCAGGATGGTGGACAAACGTTTGACCCAGGCCCAGTCTGGCCATGTTGGTCCAGACGCTGCTGCACGCGGTACTGTGCCTGCCGGGGAATCCAGGAAGGCGGAGACAGATCCGTGCAGCTTCAGGGTAAAAGCAGACTACTGCCAGGCGCCCAGGCGCAGGTGGCCCTGGTTCTTGGGGAAGCCAACAGCTGTCACAGAGGGAGCACCCATTGGTCTCAGCTGGCATCTCCACCTGACAGGTGTCTGGAGAGCCTGTCCTGTCCTCCTAGGCAGCAGGGACACGCTTGCTGTGGGGAACTCCAAGCTGGACACCGTGGCCCAGTCTCATGCCCCCACGTGGGGTCAGCGCTGGCTTGTTCTGACCTGTGCCCTTTGTGTGAGGAAGGCACTTCTGCAGCGGAGCGAACAGGACTTGGCTCCAGCGGGTTTCAGTGCAAGCTGCCTGGCTCCGTCCGCCTTACGTGTCCTCATCACGGACCCCGATGCAGAGCAGGGCCCAGGACTGACCCAGAGCTGCCGAGCACTGGGTGTTGCCCCCTGTGAGGCCAGGTGGCCAACCCGGCAGTGCTCCTGAGGCCACAGGTCCCACCCATAGACGAAGACCACCCACTGCAGGAGGACAATGGGCGTGTGGATCTGGGAAACAGCAGGGGACGTGGGATCTGATAGGTGACCTTGGACGCACATCGGGATGTGACTTGGGGGACAGACCAGAGAGCGTACCTGTGGTGTCCAACCTGGACAACAACTTCCTGGAATTCTGAAGACCCGTGAGTATGGGTCCATTCACAGTGCCAGGTGTGCACACTGCTTACACACCTGGGCACACCAGCACTTGTGTGGGAATGTATAGGTGGCAGGACGGCCACGATCACAACAATGTTGCTTGCATGTCAGCACTGAGCGCTGGGTGGCCTGGTCCCATCATGGTGGCCGCCAGGAAGGACAGCGGCGGTGCTGTCCTTCGGAATCAAAGCAGAGCCCGTGCTGCTTCCTGTGGCAGCCGGTCACAGCCAACAGTGGGCTCGGGATCAACACAGACACACCGCCAAGGAGGCCACCATGCTGCAGGGGCTTCTGCAGCCTCGTGAAAGGAGAGAACCTGCCCAGGACACCTGGCACCGAGACCCACCTGGCCCAGAAATCCTCCAGAAGCTGGAGGCCGTGTGGAGTGGGAAGCCAGCCCTCCTCGGGAAGTCCCAGCCGCACAGGGCTTCTGGACCCTGACTCCTGAGCAGGATGCTGGCAGGGCCCCATGGAGCCTGCGCTGCCTGCCGGAAGGTTCTCCAGCCAGAGCCCACGTCTCCTCCTAGCCCAAGCTGTGCTCAGCGGCCTGGGTCACGGGCGACATCTGGTTCCCAACGCTGTCCCGGGCCAGTGTCCACTCTACCCGCCAACACCTGGTTCCGTCCACAGTCTGACCTGTGTCCTCCCTGGACGCACAGCTTGGAGATGGACCCAGACATAGGTCTTCTGGTGTCGGTCCCGGACCCTCTGCTGCCTGGGAACGGAGTTCAGACAACGTCTCTTACCGTGGTGAACGCAGCAGAGAATGCCGCCCCAAGTGTTTGGTGTGTTGATTGTCTGGAGCTAAAGACACTTGGAAAACGGCCGCACAGGGACAGACATCTCTGATCGCCCCTCCTTGGCCCGAGGACAGAGCCTCAAAGGGGCCCCGGTGGCGTCCCCAACCCCAGGAGGGTCCATCTGCCCTAAGGCTGCCCTTGTCACAGCAGGCGAGACTGGGGGTCCTCACCACACCCACACAAGCCTGTCACCGAGTTTGGCTCCTCCCGTGGGGTCTCCCAAGGGGCCTGTTGTCCTCCTGGGATCACTCTCTTCCCCGAAGGCCCGAAGCTGCCCTCCCTGGGCCCCAGGGGCTGCTGGAGTCTGCAGTCTGAGCCCCTCCGGGAGGTGCTGAGCCCCTGGGCCTCTCCCAGGTGGGCTTCCCTGAGTGGAGGAGACCAAGGTGCTTTTCTCTCACTTGTTTGCCTGTAGTCACAGGGCAGGACGCTGGGGGAAGGCGCAATTCCTCCCACGTCTGCAAATGTAAGCAGCTGGCAGGTGCCCCTCCTTACCCTCAGCAGGTGCCCAGGACGATCAGGTGATGGGGACCTGGGTGGGCAGGGCCAGCGGCCCACGGGCTGCAGGCCCGAGTCTGGGCTTGGAGCTTCACCCCAATTCCGTCCGGGGAAGTCCTGCATCTCAGTCCGCAGCCAGCGGGTTCAGGCTCCTCCTCACAGTAAAGCTGAGGACACTGCAGGCCAGAAAACCCAAGTCAAGCCCCTCCGGTTGGGATCCCACAGCTGAGGGTTCCCCCAGGTCAGGACCTTCTGGGTGAGGCCCCCACAGATGAGTACCCAGCAAGTGAGGGCACCTGTCGCAGCCCCCTTGGGTCAGGAACCCTGGTTCGGGACCCCAGGGGAGGATCCAGGGGAGCTGCCCTCAGGGGTCTGAGCTCAAGGTCCAGATGGGCAGGGCTGCCTGGGCCACCGGGCCACTGGGAGAGAGCTGGGACTCCCTGCTGTGGGCACCGAGCTGCTGGTGTCCCGAAGAGGGGTGGGAACCTGCTCCTGCACCCAGAGGAGAGGATGCCGGGGCCCCATGGGTCCACAGGCACTCAGGTGAGCTGCGGGCAGGGAGCACTGGCCTCTGCCGTGCGCACGGGTGCGAGTCTCCAGGTGAGCAGCTCCGAAGCACCTGGGGCTGCGTGCGGGTCTCTGCCCTCCTGGGCCTGTACCCCTCGGCCCCGGGTGGAGGACGGTGCGCCCCTTGGCCCTGGGGGCCCCTGCAGGTCGGAGCTGCAGCCAGAGGGACCTGAACAGCAGGGAGGAGGAATGCAGACCTGGTGAGGTGAGGCTCAGAGGGTTCCGGAAGGCCGAGCAGGCCCTGCTCAAGCGAGGCATGAGGTTGGAGCGACAAGGTGACGACAGTTCCTTCACCCCAGCCAGCAGGGGCCCGGGTCAGGGGGCAGCAGAGCCCCGAAGGGAGGGGAGTCAGCCCTGCCCAGCGAGGCAGTGTCCATGGGGGGTTGGGGGCGTTAGCGGGCAGGAGGCAAATGCAGTGTTAGATGGAATCTCTCACCTGTCCTTGCCCTGATCCCTGACCTGAGTGTGCTCAGGGGCGTTTGCTCTGCCCCTGAGGTGGCGGGGAGAGGTGGCAGCTGGATAGGTGTCCTGGAACACTGACCTGCTCTGGGCCAGCGGGGCTCACCTGGAGGAGACTCAGGAAGGGCTGAGGGGGTGGGGGCGGGGGCTGTGAGGGCAGAGCAGGGCGGACCCCGGCCAGCAGGGAAGGTGTCTCTCTCAGCCCCACAGGAGGGTGGCCTCACAGGCAGTGAGCTCCCCGTCCCTGGGCAGATGCAAGCAGAGGTGGTGAGATGGATCCACAGTTAGGGGCTCAGTCCTTGGGAGAGGTTGGCCCTAAGCAGGGGTCCCCTCAGTGCTGATGACAGAGGTGTGTCATGTCATCTGGGGACCATAGCACTCAGACTGGCCTTCCCTGCAGAGTTTGACTTGGGACTGGGTGGGTTTGGGGACCCCTGGCCTCTGCAGCTGTGCCCGGGTCCAAGAGCCCCAGGCCTGGACCTGCCTCGGACCTGCTGTGTGCAGGGGGCTCCCACCTCCGCCCCATGGACCCCAGTGACCGAACAGCTCTGGCTCCAGACAGACTCCCACTCAGCGTGACCACAACTCGGACAGATGGGAGGTCGGGCCTTCCCACCCTGGGCTCCGGGAGCAGAAGCCCAAGGACAGGACCCTGGGGGAAGCAGTGTTCAGAGAAGCGTGGTGCCCTGGGGCGGGCCTTCCTGCTGGACGTGCCGACTGTCACCCTCCCCGAGCAGTGGGCACGAGGTCCGCAGTCAGAAGTCCCCTCCCGTGAGGAGCCGCCGTGAGCACTTCATGCTGTTTGCTGGTCTGAGTGTCGGGCACACGGTTTGTTTCCCATGCAGGTCCCCACCCAGCCTCCAGCCCGGCCCTCTGGGCACACGTGGGGGTGGGGGAGGGGGAAGGAAGCCCCCTTACATCACCCTGTGAGGATGGGGACCTGGGGCACTGTGGGCACCTGTGGGGACGACACTCCCGCACGGCCCCCGGCAGGAGCGGCCTGCAGGTGCCCTTGAGCTCCATGCCCCAGGGACGCCCAGGCTCTCCTGCGGGCTGCGGGGGGTGCCGACCAGGCCCACATGCCTGGTCCCCGCTGCCCAGGAGAGACAGCCCCGGGGGCGGTGGTGCTGCTGCGTGTGCCGGTCGGACAAATTTTAAACCGCCTGAGTCTGAGTCCTCGGCCCGCTGCCGTGTTTGGCCCAGGGCTGGCGCGGGCCATTTCCGCAAGTAAAAGATGAGCTGTCACTTTAAGACACTTTGTTTTTAGAGAGCTTGCAGGCGCACAGCGTGATGGAGGGGACCGCACAGAGATCTCCCACGTACACCCCCTGCCCCCCAGCTCCCCCTCGGCCCTGCCAGGTGGCGCCTGTGTCGCAACCGGTGGCCCTGTGGGTCAGGGCCACTGTGACGCGTGTCCATCACGGCAGCCTCACTCGGGGTCGTTTCCCTGCCCCGAGCGTCCTCTGTGTGGCCTGGCTCATCCCTCCCGCCCCTCGCCCTTCGCCCGTCGCCCGGCAGCCACCGGGTCGGTGGTGGCTTTGTTCTGTTTGTGTTTTACCGTCTGCACACGCCCGCCCGCCCGCCCCAGAACGCCCGGAGCTGCAGCCGCACTGCACGCGGCCTTTGCAGACCGGCTCCTCTCACGGAACGACATCCTGCTGTGTCCGCTCCGCGTCCCTCCTCCGACAGCTCTCCTCTCCAGCCTCGTCCAGACCGAGGGGCGCCGATGCCAGTCGGGAGTGTGGCTGTGTTTGTGGGGGCGGCGCCTGCGTCCCCTCCCACGACGGCCATTTCCTTGGGGGGGCGGTGTTCGGGCACTTAACAGTTGCTCTGGCTGCGTGCTGCGTGGCAGACTGCCCCCCGCTCCCCGGGCCTTGCCCCCCCACTGGCCGTGTCCACGAGTTTGTCTCTTTTAGACCCCGCACCCAGGGGACGCCACGCTGCCGCTGTCTGTCTCCGTCTGGCTGGTCCCACTCAGCACAGCGCCCTCCAGGGATCCACGCACCACGCAGGCAGCAGCATCCGCCTTCCTCAGGGCCGAATGCCACGGACCCCTCACACCACCGTCCGTCTGTCTGCCCGTCCACCCGCCCTCTGGCAGACCCCAGGGCCCACACCAGCGTGTCCCGCGGTCAGCGACGCTGCTGGGAGCCGCGTCCGTTTCCGTTGCCGCTGGAGACAGTAACGGGAGGGGGGCACTGGGACGAAGAGAAGGGCGGCACTATTTTTAATTTTGGGGGAAACTCCACACTTTCCCCAGCAGCTGCTCCCATCTGCCTGCTGCCCGCCACCATGCACGGGTCCCCTTCTCCACAGCCCCCCCACAACCTGACTCCCCACGACGGCAGCTCTGGCAGGTGTGCGGGAGAGCCGTGGGGTTTAAATGTGTGTCTCTGGCGGTCAGCGACCCCCAGCATCTTTTCTCACATCTGTGGGCCTCTGCGTCCTCTTCGGGAAAACGTCTCCCCGTCATCTGCCTGTTTTGGAAGCGCGTTATGGATTTGGTATGCAGTCGTACACGCTCCTCACGTTTCGGATGTCAGTCCCTTAGCAGACCTGTCTCCAGCAGGTGAACACTGAGGCGCTTCACCGCTGGTGCGTCTGGGGACATTTCCCTTCTGCGAGAGGCCACCGGACTGGCCTCCCAGTGGCCGCCCCAGGCTGCGCGCCCTCCCCCAGATGCAGCCTGGCCAGCCCAGCCCAGCCCAGCCGGGCCTCCCCGCTCCCACGGAGGCCTCGCTGGGCTCTGAAATCCGGGAAACACAGGTTACGGCCCCAGGACAGAGACAGGGGATGGGCTTTGTCAGCAGAGCCGTGGTCTGGGGGGGCCCAGGACCGGGGGCCCGGGACGGCCACGCTCGCCGGGCACCGGGCCGTCCGCTCCCGCTGGGCCTCATCCGCTGGGCCCCAGGCCTCCCGTGCGTGTGCACGAGGACTCAGTCTGCCCGAAGAAACGAAAGCCGGGGAGAGAAAAGCATCACTGTTGCCACCGGAAACCGAAGCAGCACGGGGAGCAGGCAGCTCAGCATCTACGCACGTTGAAGTGGAGCGAACACTCAGCCTTCATCCTCTCCGCAAGGTTTTGTGGTTTCCATGGAAACACGGAGCCTCTGCGCCAGGGGTGCCCCCACCCCCGTGGGTGCTGTCCCATGTCCTCGGCCCTGGGCGCCCACCCGCACCCGGGCTCCCCTGACGTGTGGGTGCGAGGGCCCAGCAGCACGGCAGCAGAGAGGCGGGTGTCACAGTTGGAGGACGGAGTTCTGCTTCAGGGACATCCGTTCACAGGAAGTCGTTCTGGGGACAGAACAGCGTCCCTGGGGGCCTCCGGGGCCCGGCTTTGTGTCTCTGCAGTGGGTTGGAACCGACCCTGCGATGGCGTTTCTGGGGGAGTTGGGCTCACGCAGGGGAGGCGGCCCCAGACGGCTCGAGACCATGGAGCCCAGAAGGGAGCTGTGGCCCCCGTGGCCCCGTGGGCGGGGGCCAGCCTCTGAGCCACGCCCAGAAGAGTTTGCTTGCTGTTGCCCCTAAAAGCGGAAGCTGGTATCCAGAGGGCAGGGGTCGGGGGGCAAGAGTTGGGGACAGTCCTTAGCTGCCAGTGGACACCTGGATGCCTGGAGCCTCCCAGAGTCTCAGGTCAGATCCTGGAGGCCAGAGGGGCTTCGCCCCTTCCTCAGGCAGCCCCTCCTGGGGGCCCCATCTGGGGTTAATAATTCAAGGAGTGACAAAACCACCCCCAGCCCTGAGATTAAGTAACTGGCCAGGTGGTGGGAGAAGCAGCCCCAGGAACCTCTGTGGTGCCTGAGGGGGGAGTCGGAGCTGGAGGAGGGATGCCCCCACCCTCCCTGGCTGTCCCCTTGCTCACAGGGCCCCTCCTGCAGCTGCCTCTCGCCCTGCGGCCCCACAGAGCACTGCCCATGGCCCAGGTCCCCATGGCCCAGGTCCCCACAGTCCCAGGACTTCAGGTCTGCAGGGCCGGGGCCCACGGGGACGGGGACGGCAGGCATGGGGAAGTGGGTGGCCTGAGCCCAGCACACCCCACCCCCACCCAGCCCAACAGACACCGAGGGAGAGGGAGCCAGGACTGTGTGCTGTGGGGTGGGGGCTTCAGAGAGGAGAGAGCTCTGCCCCTGGGGAGGGGACAGAGCCCTCCCGGCCCCATGGTGGCCCCCTGCCCTGCCCCCAGCCCCTCAGGCCTCAGAGCTGAGCCCTTTGCTTGAACAGACCTGCCCCCTGGAAGCACACCTGGCCGGTGGCCTGCTCTCCGCCCTCACCTCACCCCAGGTCCTGCTCCTGCCCCTCCCTGGCTGCTCCTGTCCAGGAAGACCGCCAGATCCCCGGCGTCCCCTGCCCCTGGGGCGGGCAGGCTCTGAGTGTCCAGCACCTGCCGTGACCCCAGTGCCCACCCCCACCACCCGGAAGTCAGAGAAGTGCAGACTCCCCGCCTCAGCCTTTCCCCAGGAAACCAGAACATCTATTTCCTTGGAAATTAATGTTCATTTTAAATCTAATAATACGGATTTGTGATTGCATTTGAGGGGAAATTAAAGGAATAAATAACCCACAAATGGAACGTGCTGTCCTCACACAGAAGCTTCTCCACGTGAGGCCCACGCTTCCTCTGAATTATTTAAAGCAACTGCACTCTGGAAATGGTCTTCGTTTAAAAAACCCAGCATCCTTTATATTAACATTAAAATTTATACAAAACACATGAAGTTCTGCAGAAAGTTCACTGAACTACAAAAATCGTCCCTAAGTAACTCCTGACGACTCGGCAGAGCCTGACAGTCAGGGCTCCGTCCTGGGGCAGCCGGGGGGGCGGGCGGGGTGTGCAGCAACTTTGTGCCCCGGAGCCCCCGGGCGCTTCCCTGGAGTACAGGCGGGGGGTGCCAACCCTGGGGCCCCAGTGGGGTCAGCGCGGCCACGGGGGTCCTGTCTGCAAGCTGCACGGGCTGCCACCCTGGTGGAGAGCCAGCTGGTGCCACGAGCCGAATCAGAGGTCGAGGGCCTGTGAGCTGCAGGGTCGTGCGTGAGGCGGCCCGTCGGGGTGATGCCGCACCGGTGTGCACACGCCCACACCGGTCACTCACACGTGCGGCCGCTGGGTGTCATCCCACCTCAGCATACGTGTCCCCAAACCCCGGGGCTCCTCACCGAGTTGGGGTGAGGCTCCAACCCCTGACCTGGGCCAAAGCCCGTGGGGAGCTGGCCCTGCCCCCGGTCCCTGACACCTGTCTGTCCCTATCACCTGCAGTGGCTCCCCACTCCACTGGCTGCCCGGGTGCCCCTCGGCTCCTCCGTCCTGTGGGGCCGTCTCCTCAGTGCTTTGCTCCAAGCCCTCGGCCAAACTGCCGGCTCTCAGGGGCCCTCCCCTGACCCCTCACTGTGTGTCAGTGAGTGTGCACACATTGGCCACACTCAACTATGCCCTCACACCCCCCCCAACACACCCCATTACACGCCTCCCAGTGATATTGCCACACACCCCGCCACCACCCGCCTATCTCACTGCCCGGCATCCTCGTCCCCAGAATGCCCGTCACCGCCTGGGGTCACTGTGCCCACAGTTCAGTGATGCAAACTTGTCCGCTGCCCCCACTCAGTCACTGTCCCCATCAGTCTGTTCGGTGTCCCCTCTGCCATTTCTAGAACTCTCCTTCCCGTGTGGCAGGCACTCTGGGAACGTCTGTTGGACGGCAGATGAGGGTTCCTCCTCTGAAAGGCTGAGGCTGCAGCCCCGGGTGGGGGCTGAGCCATGCCGACCCAGCCACGGGAGAGGAGGGGACGTGGGTGCGCCAGGGAGGGAAACCCCTCAGAACCCCTCCCTGCGAAGCCGGGAGCAGACCCGGGAGCAGAACCCGGGGTGGAGCCGTCTGCAGTTTAA
The DNA here is from genome assembly GCA_004024845.1 of Tonatia bakeri. Classification (NCBI taxonomy): domain Eukaryota; kingdom Metazoa; phylum Chordata; class Mammalia; order Chiroptera; family Phyllostomidae; genus Tonatia; species Tonatia bakeri. The sequence goes on from PVIA01000873.1 coordinate 77,165, forward strand.
GCGACAGACAAGCTGTCAGCCTGACAGTAGCAGAGGAGCTTCCAGAAAACCAGTGGAGTGAGCTGACGACAGGCCTCGGGGGCCGGCCACTGTCCCGTCCACTCTGCAGCCCCAGGAGGTAGGTACTCTTCTCACACCTGGGCTGCGGGTGCTGGTGGGGATGGGGAGGACAGCCACCCCCTGCTACGGGACCCGCTGGGGCAGCAGGGGTGTCCCCAGGACCAGCCCCACACCCCTCCCTGCCTGCCAGTCCCAGGCAAGTGGCAGTCAGCACCTGGCGTGGCGCGAGGCCCTCCCCACCCTCCAGGGGCCAGCGGGGCCGGCGGTGGAGGATGGACGTCTGCCGTGACCGTGGCCCACGGGAATGAGGGCGCTGCTCTCTCTCCAGCACCTGTCCCGGCTGGCTGTGACCAAGCCCCTGCACTGTCCCCACAGGGCCCGCCCACCCGGTGTCACGCCGGGGTCTGGGGTAGAGCAGGGAGTGCGTGGAAATGCAGGTCATGGTGGTCTCACGCCTTAAACTGGCGACAGAAGCACTGACAACATGCAGGCGGCTCCGGTAAAACTCTGACAGAGGACGGCAAGAAGCCGTCACTGCCGTGGGAAGGACCTAACAACAGTTTTGGCAAAATGTGTCACGACTGAGGGAATTATCTGCTCTTTCTGAAGCAGAAGTCCAGTTTGGACATTTTAATCTGCAAAATAACCAAGAGAGGAAGAAACGAGCCATAAGCAAAAAGACACTAAAAAATCGGTATCTATCGATCGATCAGTCTGTATAGATACGAGTAATGCACACGCAGCCACGGGTGTCAGTAAAGCACTCTGTTACACACGCCGCACGTGGGACAGAGACACGGAACCCACCGCGTCGTGGGACAGGCTCCCAGGGAACAGCACACACCCCGGGGGGCACGTGCAGGGGTGTGGAGAAGCGTCCCCCCGCCCCCCACCAAGTGGCTCCCGTGAGAGCAGGAGAGGGTGTCAGCTGTGGCCGGGTCCCAGAGCTGCAAGGCGGGCGTTCGGTAGATGCCCCAGGCGTGCGTCCCGCGTGGGGTTCGGCCCGTGCATGTTTCTCTTCGGATTTTTGTCAAGTGACTCAGTCCCACTCACCCCCTCCGCGATCAAAGACACCGGACCACACGCACTCCGTCACAGACACGGAGGTTTTATTTCATCGAAATCACAACACGGTTTCTCTACGCAGCGCCGCTCTGTGCTCTGGGCTGTAAGCTGCCCTAGTACTTGATTCCTTCCCATCTCATCCTCGGCCGAATCACACGCAGGCGATAAAATACTGCAGAAGCCAGAGTACGGAGCGCACAAATAAACTGCACTCTCCGTTATTAGAAGCAGAAGGTCTGTCACTGCGTCTCTTGACGCAGCAGCTACGGCCAGTGGGCGTCGGGAGCTGGCGGACCAGAGTTCCGTCTGCAGCAGACGGTTCCCGCTCGGCGTGCTTCCCCGGGCGCGGAGCAAGAGAATGGAAGTCCGGGGGAACCCTAGGAATACAGTGTTCTTACTTCGGGGTGCTCATGGCAGGGCCAGGGCCTGCTCCTGAGTCAGGAGGACAAGCCGGCTGGCACTCGGGCCGGCCCATCAAGTCTGGGGGTCTCCGCCGCACTGGCCAGGGGCGCACACCCCGGGGGCCGAGCACAAGGCACATGGCACCGTCTCACGTGCTGGTGGGCTGGTGCGCCCGGGACCTCGCTGGACAGACAGATGGAAGTTCACCCCCCGTGGACGTGGGGTTCTGCGTGACCCCTGCCACGGTGGGGCTGCCTGTGGGTGACAGTCACACTCCCGTGACAGGGGCTCGGGGCGTGAGGAAGGTGCCGGAGGACCGAGGAGGTCCCACGAACTCCGAGAGAAGCAGACGTGCAGGCGAGGGGAGGGGCCGGGTCACAGTGTCAGAGGAAGTTTCCGGGATTGGAACCGTCTGCGCTCCTGTGCAGGCGTTTCACAGATGCTGTCGGCCCTGCCCCAGAGCCGTTGGCCAGGCCAGGCAGGCGGCTGCAGGCTTCCCAGTGGCCGGGACGGCAGTGCGCTGGGCCTGGAGGCAGTGCACCCTCTCTCCTTCCCTCCACTCCCTCCCTCTCTCTCTGTCCATCTGCACGCCCGCCCACACGCACGTCAGACGTGGGAAAGCATTTGTAGGTGACGAGGGGAGCCTCTTGAGGGGACTCCGGCCTCAGGGAGCATCCAGCCGGGGCCCTGGCTGGCCGCCCACCGTGAGCAGAAGGCTCAGGTGCTGGAAAGGGGGTATTCGGAGGCCGACTTTGAGTCTGAAGTGTCAGCACGCAGGAGGGACGGGCTGAGAAGCCCCCAAAGGGCAGTGGCCTCGAAGCCCAGCACCCAGCCCGGCCTCAGCGGGGTCCCTGGCACAGAGCTCCCCCCGCAGCATCAGAGACGGGCTCTCGGCCTGGAGCCTGGCTTCCGTGAGCCCGCTGCTGGGTGATGTCGGCAGGGGGCACATTCCTCATTCTCTGCCCCACGTGCCCCCTCCGCTCGGCCTGACTGTCGGGGGACACAGCGACCTCAACCCTCCTTGAAGGAACCCGCCTCTGGGTCCCGGGCCCCATCCTGGAGCAGGTGCAGCCACCCCCCTGGGTGCCGTGGCCCCCAGGTCCTATGAGCTCTCATAGTCCTAGGTCCACTGCGGGCCCTGATGCGAGGAGGCCTGTGGGGCAAGACAGGGACAGCTCAGCCTGTGGGAGACCCGGGCCGGGGTCCGCCTGTGACTGTGCACCAGGCTGCGGGCTGAGCGGGGCCTCTGCTCATACGGGCGACAGGTCCACACGGGGGGCAGAGTGGCTGCTCTTGTCCCAGGGGCTGAGCTTGGAGGAGGCTGTGCCCGGCCGGGTCCCGTTCATCTGCGAACCACAGAGGGGAGAGGGGAGAGGGGTGAGGGGTGAGGGGTGAGGACCCTGGTCCGGGACGAGCGCCCCGGCCCTGGTGGGCGAGGAAAGCCGGCCTTGGGCCAGAAAGCTACATGAGGGTCCTCCCTGCAGGGCTCACGGCTCCCAGAAACGAGGGTCTTGAACTGGAGAGGGTGCCCTTCCCCCACCCTCCTCATCTTTTCCCAGTTCTGGTGTGCACTCTCTCGCTCATGCACCGTCTGTCCACCCACCCACCCTTCCTTCCACTCACTCACTCACTCACTCACTCATCAATCTCTCCCTCTCTCCTTCCCTCCACTCTCTCCCCTCTCCATCGGTCCATCGGTCCAACTGCCCACTCGCCCTCATGCACCGAGGCTGCTGTTGGCTACGGGGTCACAGCCCCGTGGTATTAACATCCCGGGGGGGCGGGGCCAACAGTGGCCACGGGTGAAGGAACGAGCAAAGCCGTCGCTGAGAGCGGGGGCAGACGAAATGGGGCGGGTGCCTTGTCAGCGTGTCCAGGGAGGACTCCACGAGGAGGTGACACTGAGCGAGAACCTAAGTGACAGGGAGGGGGACGCGGCAGCTCCAGGTTGCCCGGGCGTGGGGGACAGACAGGTGACCCCCCCAGGAGCTGAAAGATGAGGGGCTCGGACCTCCAGCACGGAGACCCAAGTTCTCAGCCGTGCCCAGGGGTGGGGGGCACCTGGCATGGAGGAAAGCCCCGAGGTGGTGTGCCTGCCACCCCCGTGCCCACAGGACCCCACTGGCGTGTTGGACGCCTGTGTCCGGGTCAGCTGATCTGCATGTTCTTCTACCCCTCAGTCGGCACGAGAAGTACCAACCGTGGGAGGGAGCAGGGACAGGGCACCAACGTGGGCACAGCACCGGCCCCGGGTGCGAGTGGCCCCCAGGCCAAGGTCGGGTGTGAGAGGCTGAGCAAGAACCACCAGCATGGACCCTGCAGCTGACCCTACCGCTGGCGGAGCCCGGGACTGGGGGACGGAGGGGCTCAGGGTTGGGAGACTCGGTGAGGCAGAGGCTGCATGCGGCCGGCCGGCGAAGCCAGAGAGCTCCTCCGAGGCCGGTGGGCGGGACCGCTGTCCCTCCCTCCCAGGGGGCAGGGAGGGAAGGGCCTTGGGGTCCGTGAGGGTCCGGGATGCGGCCCGGGGCCTGGGGAGGGCCGGTGCGGCACCACCCGCACTCACCACGTCGGAGCCGAAGGGCTTCGGGAGGGTGCTGCGGCTGGAGCTGCTGCTGAGGGACCAGACCTTGGTCTTGTGCTTGAAGGCGGCTCTCACCTTGGAGGGCAGGACGCGGCGCGTCAGAGCCGCCTCGGAGGCTGGCTCATGGCGGTCGGGGTGCAGCGTGACGGCCCTCTGGGAGCCCGTTCTGACGTGAGACCCCGGGACCAGGAGCAGGGGCAGGACAGGGTGGGGAGGCTGCGGTCCCCCATGTGTCTGGCTCCCCGGCAGGCACAGATGCTGTGGCCCCGTGTGCTGGCCCCAGTGGGGACAAGGGGCTGGGGCTGGGCCTGGCCCCTCACAGTCTGGACAGGGGAGGGGCACACGGCCGTGAGCCGCGTGGGGGCGCTGATAGGTGGTGGAAACAGGTGGAGCTAATACACAGACGCCTGCGTGGGCTGCCATCGTGGGTCCAGCCTGGGCTGCTCCCCGTTCTTTGCAATCACAGGAGCCCTCTTCCACCGGCCACCAGCTTTCTCAGAGACACACCCTGTCCGTCCCACCCCCACACCTCCTCCCCACCTGACCGTCTCCACTGAAAAGGCAGTGGTGGGGGTCGATTCTGCCCTGTTCCCATGCGTCACCCCAGAGACATTTCCCCACGACCATGGACCAGATGCTGAGGAAGGCCATGGCAAGCCCGCTGTTTCAGGGTGAACCCCCCCGGGGGCTGGAGCAGGCCCTGCCCTCCCCATGGCCAAGTCAAGAGCAGGTGCCATGCCCCAGACGGCACCAAGAATGACCGAGGGTCCCCTCGCCTGCTCCCTTCACCCGGAGACAGTTTCCGAAGGCTCTGCGGGCTCAGGAGCGGGTGGACGCTTCACCCCCCCCTTGGGTCCTGAGTCTCCTCTCTCCTGCCCCCCACCCCCCAGCCCTCGGTCCCTGCAGGACTTCTGTGAGAGAGGAGGCTTGGAGGTTGCTTAGCAACAGGAAGAGAGGGAAGGGGCTGGTGGAAAGCGGCCCCAGCGGCCCCGACTTGTCCCCACACCAGCCTGGCCGGGCAGCTCTGGCCACGCTCTGTGCCGGTTCAGGAAGAACACCGGCCCCCCAGACAGACGTACCTCTGAGTTCAGGAGGCAGTGGAAGAGGAAGATGAAGAAGCCCTGAGGAGGAGGGGAGCGGGCAGCGTTAGGACCACCCGAGTTCTGCCAGGAACTCGCCCCCGAGGTTCCGCCCAGGCAGCTCTGGCCTGGAGTCGTGGGCTCAGGGACGCCCCCAAGCTACCGGCTTGCAGGTGCGTGCGTGGCACAGAGAGGCCCCCCCGGCCCGCCCACCTGCAGCCCCCGGGCGCCTACCTGCAGGGAGTTGAGGATGGCGAATATGTACTGGAAGGCCACCGTCTGGTGGTTGACGGCCAGCACGCCGAAGACCCACGAGGTGCCCAGGATGGGCAGCAGCACGGCCACGGCCTTTGCTGTCAGCCTGCGGCAGAGGCGGCGACCACGCTGAGCATGTGCGTGAGGGACGGACGCTCCCGGGAGGCTGGCGTCCCGAGCCGCCATGTGTGGGACAGGAGGGTGCAGTGACAAGTGCCACCCACGGCCATTCTGTGGAGGCGCGAAAGGCCCTCCCCGTGCATGCCCCACACCTGCATCTGGAGCTGTGCCCCCAGGAGCAGGGGCCAGTGCGGAGCAGGCACGTGGCTATCTGGGACGCTGGGCGCTGGGCCCAGGGGCACAGCTGGGACAGCAGTGGGTGCCGGCCAAGGGGCGGGGCCGGGGGACCGAGGTGGCAGGAGGGGGGTCGGGCTCCTCCTGGCCCGACTACCACTGAGGTAGGGACAGGGCTGGGGACAGGCCAGCCTCCCAGGCCAGCACCATTCGTATTCCTGTCACAGAAGAGCACAAGGTCTGACCCGTGCCCCAGGGGCCTCTCTTCCGCCACAGGGCACAGCCTTCCAAGGTGTCCAGAGGCTGAAACGCCCAGGAGGCCCGAGCCACCTGTCACCGTAACTCACAGGGTTTGGGATTCATTACAGAATAATTGCCTCATCGATTTGCTGTGGACACATCACTGTTTCCCTGCAGGTCGGAAATGATCTACTGCGGCTGGAGTAGCCCCCGAGGCACCGGCCGGCCTGCGTCCACGCCCTGCTTCCCGCAGCGGCCGCCAGACTCCCGGGAGCAGCCACCTCCCCTCTCCCGGCCTGTGGTCTGGCAGGCGGGAGCTGGCTGCACCAGGGGCCCGGGTGGACGGTGTGACCGAGTCCAGGGACTGAGGGGAAGAGGCGCACTTTCCCATGGGCCTGACCCCCTGCAGCAGCCACTCTGTCACCAGGGGGCGGGCCGCCTCTGAGCGGGAAGGGGACCTGAGGTCGCAGAGCCAAGGGGTGCCGAGGCCCCGGGTCCAGGTAAGGTCAACTGGTCCCTGCGCCCCGTCGTCCTCTCGCACCCTGGGCTTCCCCCATGGGGGACAAGCCCCCCTTTTCTGCAGCCAGTTTGAGCTGGGCTTTCTGTCACCTGACCGCAGCACACGGGGGTCCCTCCCCGGCACCTGCCCCTTCTCCAATGGCCCAGCCCAGAGCACATCAGCGGCCGCTCTCCGAGGACGTCCCTCCCCGGGGCAGCCCCATGAGACGTCTGCATCACCCCCCACAGACGCGGGAAGCGAGGCATTTGGGGTCACACACGCCAGCGGACAGCAGGGGTGGAGCTGGCGCTGCCCTGGGCACGTGGGCCCTGGATTCTTCCTCGTGGGCCCTGGATTCTTCCTCGTGAGCCCACCCCAGGGAACGACGCCCAGAAAGCCCCTCTTCCATGGACAAGCACCGCCCCCCTGCCACCTGAGCCACCCTCTGCAGGCGGGGCCCCTGTGGTCACCCAGGGGCCACTTACTTGAAGGCACTGGGGTCTCCTCGGACCTTATAATTGTCGGCGCTGATCTGCGAAATGACCCTGGTCACTGCGACGAGGATGCCCACGTTGACCTGCAGGCAGACGGGGAGAAGGGCGGGGCTGGAGCTGCAGCCAGAGCACTGGCCTCCCCCCGCCAGTGGGTGTCGCTCAGGACAGGTTCTGCCCATGTCCCCAAGCCTCTGCCCTCTGGGGCTCGCGTCTGGGGCTCGCGTCTGCGCCTCGAAGGGACGGCACGGGGGACGGAGCCCTGGGGCTCACCACACCCCTGACCACGGGCTCGCTGCGCCACCCTGGGGAGCGGATGTATGCCTCCCGAACTTCAGTCTCCCCCCTCGGTGACAGAAAGCAGTGACTCGCTGCTTGCCCCGTGCTCGCTGTGACTTGCCCTGTACTCGCTGACCACTGAAAGGGCGAGGAAGCCACTGAGAAAGCTCCAGCACGCATCCTGGCCCTGGGGCCCTGACCCAGTCCCACAGCTGTGTGGCCCGTGGGGCCCGTCACCTGCTACCCCAGCCCCCTTCCTGTGGGACACCTGCCGGAAGGCCCCGTGGAGTCTGTGGGGGGCCGAGGGCTCCAGAACAAGTTGTCCCCTCCCGTGGGCAGCTCTCCGGGGTCCTGAGAGGCTGGGTGAGCAGGTGACAATGAGGCCTGACAGTCCCCTGGCTCCCCTCTGCCACAAGGCCCAGACCTGATTCAGGCTGGGCGGTGGTCTGCGGTCTCTCCCTCTTGTTGAAAAACTCTGAAGCCACCGACAGGGTCAGTGAGGCCAGGACCCCAGGTGCGACCTTGTGGGCTGGCCTCAGGCAGTGACGTGGGGAGGGCGCTGGTCTGTCCCCGCCTGCCCTGGCGCACAGCGGGGCACTGCAGGCCTGGAGGGACTTGCGGGCAGGGGCTCACCCCCACCCCAGCCGGCAGCCAGGCGCACACCGGCCTCTGCAGGCTAGGCACCTGCCCTCCAAGGCCTCCCACAGGGGCCGAGCCCGAGGCCTTTCCAGGCACCTGCGCCGGGGCTGCCTCATCTCGGGGGCCCAGCCAGCACCTCCCCACTTGGCCCCTGGATTCAGTGGTTGCCAGTACTGGCCCTGGCCGGGCCCTGTCCCCCCACCCTTCTCCCAGCTCCCAGGTCCTCAGCAGCGGGGTCGGCAGAAGCCTTTGAAATACGCTCTGTCCTGTTGCTAAGAAAATGGGACCCTGTTGTTGAGGAAATGGGATCCAGCACCAGTCCCTGCCTGGCCTGTGTGCCCTGCCTTGATGGGGCGACACGCCCCTGACAGCTCCACCCTAGTGCTCGCTGCACCTCGCTGGCCCTGGGCTCGCCTGTCCCATGAGGGGGACTGTGGGTGGCACCCAACGTTGGGACATGGGTGTCCGACCCCAGTGTGCCTGCACGCCCCTCACTGCCGGCTGGGCTCTGGCCACCGGAGAGCTACACAGCCAGATGCGAGGAGAGGGTGCGGGTGAGGGCTGCGGGGACCCTGAGGCCCTGTCACTGCTTCGAATGTGGGAGCTTCTGCTGCAGATAATGGCGTGAGCATCTGAGCATATGATCTGTCTGACCCGGGGGGCCACCGTGTGTCTACCTGGACGGGCTCTGCAGGCACAGGGGACAAATCGTAGTTCGTGGGGGCGGGAACCAGGAGCTGGGGGAGGTGGCACGGGCAGGGCTGCTCACGTGGGCTGAAAGTGTTTTCTTCCGAGTGTTTGCCCGCATGTGCTAGAATTCACACCCAGCGACCTGACTAAATTTCCGCTTTGAACCGTCGTAAATTAAAAGGGAAATTACATAAACCCTTCTGCCCGTGAAAGTTGCAGCCGCATCCTTGGGCGTGGGAGGGAGAAAGGCTGAAATGCAATGTGTCCCGGGGACTCGAGGAAGGGGACGAGGACGGCGCGGGGCCTGGGGACAGGGAGAGGGACGCGCGGCAGCCCTGGGGGGAAGCTCGCACACCCTGTGAGCCCGGCGGGCTCACCCCACACCCCCCGCTGCCGGGTGCGGCGGAGCACAGCTGCCTGGGCTCGCAGTGAGGGGTCGGAGCACGCAGGCCGCCGCTGACACCTGCACGGCGGGTCACTGCACGGCAACGACTTGGGGCCACACGTGTCACACGCATAATGATGCTACAAGTGGTCAATCAGACCCCAGGTCCCAAGTCACGTGCTGGCCTCCTGAGGACCAGAGGGAAGGGTCTGGACAACGGTCAGGCTGCTCCCATCACTGGCGGTCAGCACTCACCCGGCCCCGCCTCCCCGGTCCTGCCGGTTTGTTTGTCCCCCCTCCCCCCTCAGCCGGGCCGTCTGCTTCCTCCGCACGCACACTCCCCCTCGGCAGCAGGACGGTCACGTCTGCGGCGGCATTGCGAGGAGCACGGCTAACCTCTGACCCCCATCAGTGCGCGACTCGGAGGGAGCCGGCGCCTGCGTGAAGGACCAGTCCAGGATTTCACGGAAACACGGGGAAGCAGGCCTGGCCCCTCGCTGCATGGCCCCCGTCCTGCTCTGTGCCTGGGGAGGCCCGGGGCAGGGCACACGGCACGTGAATCTGGTTATTTCATCAGCGGGGCATCTCCACGTGAGGTCAGCCAGTGAGCTGCCGATGACAGGTGCCGAGGAGTAACGTCATTCCAGCTGCATTTCAGCCAAACAAAAAGCTGGGGGGGTACACACTCAAGGTCCTGGGGCCCTCGGGTGGGAGAGGGAATGACTGGGGTTCAGAGCACGCTCTGTGTCCTGGCTGACTCAAGGCTACGCGGCGTTTACTCGTGAAGAATCGTTAAGGTGTACAGCGGCACTTCACAGTGCCGGAGTGGGGTGTGCACACACACAGCCAGAGAGCACCGTGGGGCGCAGATACACCTGTTTCTGCGGCTGTATCACGGGTGCGCTCCCGCAACCACCTCTGTCTCTTCACCTGCGACTGTGACTGTCCGTGTGTCCACGCCGGCACCTGTGCCTGTGAGTCTGTGTTTCTGTCTGCGTCACGGAGTCTGAGCCCCAGTGTGTGACCCTCTGCATCCACAGACTGTATCCACGTCTGCGCAGCTGCGTCTGCGAGTCTGTAACTGTTTCTGCATCTGTAACTGTATCCGTGTCTTTCATCTGCAACTCTCTGTATCCACGCAACTGCATACACACGCAGACGCCCTGACTTCTTTCTGCTCAGGTGCCAGGAGGGCCGCCCGCGTGTGCCAGACTCAGGGTCCCTGCCCTCAGGGGCCCAGACTGTGAGGCTCCTGTCACACCTGCCGGTCCCAGGGGCATGGTGCCTTTGGCCTGACTGGAGTCCCGCGGGGAATGACCTTTGCCCTTCTTGACGGGGGAGAGCAGATCCCGAAGGGACAGTTGGGTGTGTATTTGGGGGGAGGTGGCAGGGAGGGTTGTTACCAGAAGGGGCTCCAGCTCCAGGCCCAGCAGGCCCCCCAGTGACCCTTCGGGATGAACCTCAGCAGGACACACAGCACCCACACTCACGGTGCACGCGCTTCCCTAGAAAGTGCCGGCTCATGTGGCACGTGAACGCACACACGCCCCAGACACAGACGGGGCCCAGGGCAGCTGTTACTCTGAATCTTGCTGCATCACTTGGAAAGTGGGCAGAGGACCCCGGGGAAACAGGGGCAGGACTCCAGACGGTTCCACCGGAGGCCCCCTGAAGGAAAGGGGCGCTCCCTGCCCCCACAGCACAGAATCACTGCCTGACAAAGGGGAGCGATGTGGGTCTCAGGAACCCCCACTGCACCCCTCAGACCTGGGGGCCACACACCCTTCCCGTCAGGGCCAAGGCGGTGAGTATCTTCAGCTTTGCGGGCCAGTCTGTCTGGCAGCAACTGTGCAGGAGCCGCCAGGGCCAGTCCTAAACATGGGCTGCGGGCCGGGAAAACCCCTCTCACGAAAGTGGGCAGTGGGCCAGCTCAGGCCACAGTTAGCTGACCGTCGCACTTGACGACAAGACCACCGAGCCCCCTTCCCAGCCCACTCTGCCCTCCCCACTGCCCCACGATGTCCAATTTTCCTGGGGAGCAATGCAGACCCCAAGCTGCCTCCAGGCTGAAACTGCCTGGGAGCCTGACCTTGAGGACTAAGCTGGGCGTGGGTCTGGAGGTCACACCCCCTCGGGAATGACAGCAGGGATCCAGCAAGCCTAGAGGACTCAGCAATGATGGGCTCTGGGGCCCGACCGCACACTGAGGTGAATGGGGCAGGACCTGGGCAGGCGGCCTCCAGACCCGTGCTGTCACTGACCGACATCAAGGGAAAACTCAGATCAGTGGAAACGTCTGGGAGAGGACCGCCTGTCCCGGGCTGCAGATCGACAGGGCGAGTGGGGACAGAAGATGGGGGGAGGACCAGGGGCCCGGGACTTCCGAATACACTTCCCCTTGAAACTTGTCATTATTTCTCTATAAATCTCACTCCCGAATGGCCAGGCACAGAATCACTGCAGGAGACTGGCATCCGGGGCAGAAATCGGCTCCATTTTGGTGGGAGGAGTGAGGACTCTGCCGGACCCCAGAGAGTGGAGGGAGGGGGACCAGGATCTCCTACGGGGAGCCCTGTCATCCTGAAAAGGCTGGTGACAAAGTGACTGCAGATGAACTTCCCCTGGGCAGCCCTGGGGACAGGGGACAGCCCTGGATTTGAAAGCTCAATAACACATCACCACGGCAACGCGCTGCCTCCCAGCTGAACATGATTAACTGAAGGGCACTGTTCTCAGCTCTCCGCTGACACAAAGGACGGACACTCTCAGGCCACGGCCGTCCCTGTCCCCACCGGAGCCCCTCCTGGAAGGACTTTCCTCCATAGAGCGGGGTGTGAGCCCCTTGCTCACAGAGGTGGTGCGGGGACGCAATTCTGACCATTGGTGACAGACAGAACGTCCAGGCACGGCCAGAAGCTGGCAGGTGCAAAGGCAGACAGGGCAGGAGGGGGGCTCGACAGGGACTCCCTGGGGGTGAACCTGACCTCACCGCCCGCCTCCTGATCGCCTGCTGGCCCCTCCACAGGCCGGACCTCCAGCTGCACCCACTCCTGTCCAGGCAGCACTCGAGTACAGCAGGGCAGGCGGTGGCAGCGTCAGGGGACAATGGTCCCTGTCCACATAGCCTCGTCTCCCTGTCGCCCCCCTCAGGGCCCGACTGGGACCCCATGGAGCCCCCGACGGGCCCACACGGGCCCAGAGCTGGGAGCACCGCTGGCACTCTGGCCCTGTCTTCTAGGAAGGACACCGTGGCTGCGGAGGACCCAGGAGCCTGGCAGGGCCACACGTCACCGAGGAAATGACCCACTGTCTTTTGGCCACCAGGGCCCGTCGCCTGGCGGGGGACAGGTGTGGAGGGGGCAGAGTCAGTGCGGCCGGATGAGGGCCCCTCTGAAGGAGCCGTGTGACTGGGAGGCGTCCCCTACATCTGTCGGCATCAGTCCCCTGCCTGAGGGGGACCACACCCCTCAGAGGCAGCAGCTCAGAGGCTGTGTCCCGGCCTGGGGGGCAAGGCACGTGTGCTCTGGGGTCCCGGCCCTATCACCCTATCGAGAGAATAACCAACGCCTTTCTCCCCATAGAGTTGTTACCAGAATTTCGAGTGACCCTGGGGTTTGTCACCGGCACGGGGACAACCCATCGGAGAAAGGAGCCGGCTCGCAAGAAAACATCCATGAGGCGCGGAGACTGAGCCATGGGTAGGGGGCTTGTCTGGTCCTCGGCCCCCTCAGAGCTGGCAACTACCCCTGACCACGGACTTACAGACCCCTTTTCTGTTCAGCCCTAAGTGGGGTCTCCTGTCCTCAGAGCCACAGGAGTTCCCATGACTGTGTGTGGTCCAGAGGCCTTTGCTGACCCTCCCTGACCATGGCGGAGTGTGGTGAGAACCACGGGGGGCCGGAGCCCACGGGCCTGTGCAGTTCCCACTCACACCCGTGGCTTCACCTGGACCCCCGCGAACGTGCCCCATCTCCCTACCTGTGGTTTGGGGAAATGAGAGTCCGGGCTCCCCCACCAAGAGACAGGAGCGACATGCACCGGGTGGGAGCCGTCTCAGGGACCAGGCCCACCTGGCGGAGCCCCAGGCCTCCGCAGCCCCCGCCACCCCCACCCAGCCCGGGGCCCCGGAGGGCGGGACCTACCACGATGACAAGCAGGGCGGGGGCCACGAAGGCCCAGATGGCGCCACTCTGCAGCGACAGCCAGCAGCTGTGGAGGGAAGTGGGACCGTCACCCTGGCAGCCTGGCCCCGACCCCTCTACCCAGGGGAGCTGCACAGGCCCGTGGGTTCCGGCCCCCCCCGTGGCTCTCACCACGCTCCGCCATGGTCAGGGAGGGTCAGCGAAGAACCCTCTACCCAGGACCCCACGGGGACAGCCTGGTCGCCGCCCCGCCACATACGAGCCACACTCACTTGTTCCTGGTCCCGTAACTGTCCACGGCGCAGGACACCGAGATGGCACAGATCAGAAGAGGGAGGCCTGGAGAGGGTGAGAGCGGGACCCAAGTCAGCTTGGCCCGCCGGCGCTGCTCGCTCGTTTGGTTGTGTGCGTGTTACCCGACACGCACACACAGCCACACGCTGAGAGTGGACACGGAGCAGCCGGTCCTCAGGGGCTCTGCAGTCTGAGCGAGGAGGCCACACATGTGTGTGTGCCCACGCGTGCATGCAGAGTGCACCAGCCGGGCCAGAAGGGGGCCGTTCCGGTCACGGAGGACCTTTGTCACATGCGTGGCATCATGTGTGAGCTCGGCCTGTGTGAAGGCAGAGCTGCGTTGCTGGCAAACGCCTCTGGCTGTGGCTCCTGCCCGGATACCCAGAGTCCCCAGGCCGAGGAGGCCACCCCGGCGGCCGTTCCAGCTCCCGGGGGCTTCCCGTGGGGTGGGAAGACCCCGGGGCACCTCAGTGGGTGAAGGACCCAGGGGGCACTGGTCGCTGCCTGGGGCCCAATGGCGCCATCACCAGGACGCCCCCTACACTGCGGCTGCCTGTTCTCCGCCAGGACGCTGGGCGCACACTGTCCTGCCCCTTCTCCTGAGTCTCTGCGAAACACCGTATTCCAGCCTCTGGCCCTCCCGAGCCCCAGGGCGCTCCTGCGGCGACCATACGTGGGAGGCTAAAGTCAGCCACGGGGAAAACAATGCGGGGAAAGGTGTGTGGGAACTAAACAACACCCCAGTCAGTGAGTCAGAAAGGGAACGCAGAAGCAAGTTGGAAAACATGGTCACAGGGATGGAAATGCCCCCCCCTTACTCAGCCCACGATGACCCCACAGCCTCACGACACCGAGCTGGAGAAAGAAGGGCCCACGAGACCACGGGCAAGAGGCAGGAAAGGAATAACGAAGTCACGGCAGACATCGACAAACTAGATAGGAAAATCAAGAAAATAATTGAAACCAATAAAATCGATCTTCGTGAAGTTCGCCAAAGGAAGTCGGGGATGCTGCTGGCACCTGTGCTTTTGTTTGGGCGACAGGGTTCCCCTCGCCTCGCTTTCTCGAGGTGCAAAGTGCGGAGAAACCTGTCCCCGCCCAGCTGCCCCCCCCACCTACCCCAGCCTATCCCGTAGTAGTAGCGGCGCTTGCTGTCCTCCGAGCCGAAGACCTTGACCACCATGCTGTAGAGGTGCAGGCCCTCCACCAGCATCCAGGCGAAGGCGCTGAGGAAGGAGAAATGCAGGAGCACGGCCAGCACCTGGCACGGGACCTGGGGGCAGAGCCGGGGCAGAGGGTGGGCTCTCTGCGGGCTTCCTGCGGGCCCCGCCCCCCAGCAGCCACTGCTAGGGCACCTTCCTGGGAGGCCTGGCTCCCATTCCTAGGCTGACCTGGATGGGGCGTGCGCCCTCCCCGGCACAGTGCTTGGTTCAGGCGGGTGTGGGAATCAGACCAGACCATCAGCGTACACACCCCCTCCCTCCGACAGGACTGGCTCAGGGGAGGCACGTGACCCAGGGGGCCAGGGTGGGCGGAGCCACCAGGGGGCAAGGTGTCCCCCTCCCTCCACACTCGAGGACAGGAGCCTGGAGCTTTGGTGGCCGCCTGGCCCTGGAGGAGAGGCCCGTGGGGAGGGCAGGGGCTCAGGGACGGAGGAAGCGGCCCTGTGACCGGCTGGCGCCCTGGGAGCCCGCAGCTGCCATCTGTCCACGGGAAGGTGTCAGCCGCCGCCCGGGCGCTGAGCACAGAAACCGGCCTGCGAGTTGTCTGCTGTCTCCCCGGCGGCACAGCGGCCTGGCTCCTGGGGCCACGCCTGAATTCTCAGTGGAAGAGGGTGCCCAGCAGAAGGCGCCACCCCTGTGACGTCAGGGGGTGACAGGGCCACTCACCGTGCCCGGCTGGCAGTGGAAGCTGATGAGCAGCAGGACCTGGGCCACCAGGACGGCGAAGGACAGGTTGGCGTGGATGTGGTAGCGCTGGTTCCGGATGGCGCTGACGGAGCTGAGGGCAGAGGGCACAGTGAGCCCGGGGCCAGGGCTGGTGGCTCTGCACAGTCCCCGCAGGGCCCGAGAGGCCTCTGGGGAGCTGGGTCGGGTGCTGCCGCTCCTGGCCGTGGGCCCTCAGCGGCTCCCGCGGCCGTGCAGCCCTGCCCAGCCCTGCCCTGCCCTCCTGCCCTGCCCTGCCCGAGCCGGGCACCCAGCCCGCCCCCGCCCCCAGCCTCCACGACGGCTGCTCCTCTGAGGCCACCTCCCACCCTGGGGCCAAGCATGCGGCTGAGATGTCCCTGCCTGTGAGGGAGCTCCAGGTCCTCGCTCCACAGTTGTCCCCGCCTGGCACTGACGCTAGGAAACCAGGGTCTGTGTCTCTGTACCCTGCTCACCACCAGCCCCCCTTATCTGCCCCAGGCACAGCTGCGTCCCCGGAGCTGACCACACCTGGGGGGCAAGTCTGTGCTGAGCAAGCAGCTGACGAACCAGGGACCTGAGAGTGAGTGTGCCGAGCACACTGGGGAGCCCCTCCAGACCCACACTTGTCCCCCCACCTGGCTCAGATCCCCTGGGACCTCCTCACATGTCCCCTGTACACACGCCTGCCTCACAGCTCCTGACTGACCAGTCCAGACCCTGGAGCCACAGAACCTCCAAGGAGCCAGGCAGGGGAGGGGTTGCAGGACTCCAGGGGGAAACCCGACACGAAGCCCTGGGGGGTGAGGGTGACCCCAGGCGTGAGTGACACACGGCAGGCCTGCGGTGTGTGGCTCCAGGGTCCGCCCCGACTCTCGCCCCCCATTTCGCTTTTCTGCCCCCACGAGTTGTGGCCAGTGTGATGTCTTTGCGGGGAGTGAGGTGGGGTGTCAGTTCTGACTCTCACCAGCCAGTCGCCTGTGGGACTGTCCCAGAAGTTTCCAGCTCAGCTACAGCCAGTGCCCTCCCTTCCCACAGGCCCCAGCTCTCTCCTCTCCCCAGGTCCGGACAGGAGCGGCGACCCAGAGCAGCTACCCGGCTGTGACACTCAGGGTCTGGGCGTTCGCCAGCTCTCGAGATCAAAGGGGGAGGGGAGCATTCACGTCACACAAGGCACCCGACTTCCCGGGACACGGGCACACGGGTGAGCAGGAGGGGACTCACGAGAGCATGGCGAAGGTGACCAGTGTGACCGCCAGGCAGAGCACGGACAGGGAGCAGCCGATGTAACTGATGGACGAGAGCGCCACCTGGTGTCCGTGTGTGAGCTGTGGGGAGCGCAGAGCACAGGGTCAGGCCCGTGGTCCCCGTGGCTGCAGCCCAGCCAGCGCCCAGGGAGCACGGCAACCACTGTCCCGTCGTGAATGCGTGACAACCCCTTAGTCCTGCTTCTCCTCCAAAATGTCCCATTGTTGCCACCGAGAGAGGTCCCGCCCTTCCAGGTCAGTGCTTGGTTTCGTACATTTCCAATGCCCCAAATGGTCCCAGCATGCCTCAGACTCCCCCACCCACCCAGCCTCTACCCTGCCACTGCTGGGCCCTCCCCCAGCAGGAGCGCCGGCCTCTCCACGCTCCTGCCCCCGTGTCTGCACTGCAGCGTCCACAGCCGCAGGAGGCGCTGGGTTTGCTGCAGAGCCGGACCCAGGGGCCACGCCCCAGCTGAGGACCCGGACACGGGACCCAGTCGGCGCCGTGATGTGCCCACGGCCTTGTGGGGACACAGGTGCGCTGTGTGAGTGTGCAGGGCAGACTTCGCTAAGGCCCCATCCTCCTGGAACAGACCATGTCGAACACGGCAGATGCATTAGCGGGTGCAGAGACACAAGGGTTAGGAAGTCCCCACTTTTCAAAGAGCCAGGAGTCTGGGCCAGGGAAGGTTCTGGGGGGGATGGTGAAGCTGCAGGGTTGCAGACAGGGGGAAGTCTGTGGGGGCTGCTGCATGGGCTGAGGGTGTCCCCCCGCCCCAGGAGGGGTCCACCCGTGTCACAGACAGGAAGCCAAGGCTCCAAGCAGGCACTGTGCAAGGCCACAGAGTGTCGGGGAGGGACCCCGAGTGTCTGCAGGTGCAGAGGCAGCGCCCCGGTCAGGGAGCAGAGCTGCATGCAGTGGGTGCTCCTCGGGAGTGACCTGCACGCTCAAGGGGGCCCTGGAGGAGGTCTGGCCCCTGTGTGCTGCGAGCCGCCCCCTGCCCCCAACCCAAATGTGGCTCCGGTGCTGTGGCGCTGGGGCCGTGGCGCTGGGCTGGCAGCTGGGCCCTGTGACCGGGGAGGGGTCGGAGTGGACACGGCAGGCAGTGGGGTGGCCCTGGAGGCGTGCTCACCCCATCGGTGGGCTTCCTCTCCCTGCC
Organism: Tonatia bakeri; assembly: GCA_004024845.1. Taxonomy (NCBI): domain Eukaryota; kingdom Metazoa; phylum Chordata; class Mammalia; order Chiroptera; family Phyllostomidae; genus Tonatia; species Tonatia bakeri. Next base: position 94,871 of record PVIA01000873.1, read on the forward strand.
CCTGGCTGGGTGTGGAAATGCTGGGAAGAGCCGGGTTGGTTCCAGGACAGGGGTCCTCTGGGTCAGAGCCCACGGGCCCCAGCGCCACCCGGCAGGCACTGCCCATGAACCCAGAGGCTGGCTGGGCCGTGCAAATGCACAGACAAGGGGACCGTCCCTCCGCAGAGAGGTGTCTTTCTCCTCCACCATTCTAACAAAAGCCCCTCTCGGGGAACATGTGTCCTCTGAGAAGAGAACGGGAAACACCCTGCCTTCCCCGTGAAGACAGAATGACAACGCACCCGAGAACATATCACACCCGGAGCGGGGTGGGGAGGGCGAGAAGGGCCGTGGGGCCGTGGGCAGGGAGCAAGCCCTGCCAGCAGGGGGCAGTGGCTGCTCGGGCAGATGAGGAAGCCTTCAACTTCATTAAAAAAAAAAAAAAGAAAGAAAAGAAAAGAAAACCAGAAATCCAAAATTTTAGGTCATGCATCTGAGTCTTGGAATAGCCCAAGAGCTATTCTTTGAGCCTGTGTGGGCAACATGCAACATGCCAACCAGCCAAGGTCGGCCTCCAGACCACGGCTGGGGGTGGGTCTCACTGACCAGCCCCTTCCCGGCTGGCCGGCCCCGCCCCCAGGCTCCGTGCTCTGTGTCTGGGCCCTGGTGGGCTTCCCCTGTCCTGGCAAAGTGCTCCTGCCACCAGGATGGCCGTCGTGAGCCCACCGGAGGAGCCGGGGTGGGCGAGGGGGCCAGCCACCTGGAGAAGAGCGGTCACACTGTGTGGCCTTTGGGACCCCGGCCCACTCACGGGCCAGCCCCCACCACCTTCCCCTCCCCACTGCGTGCAGCCGTGGCGGACCATCGTCATTTCTCCCTCTGCCCCCCACCCCCCACGGGCCCTCTCACAAAACGAAGCCTTGCAAATCCCTCCAAGTCAGTTGGCGTGATTACAATCCACTCCTTAGTAAGTGCGTGTTATCTCCTCATTAGTCATCCCCGCTAGCGTGGAGTCCGGCGTCGAGGAATCGGAATTCACGCTCCACCGGGACCCCTGGTGTTCTGGTTACCCGGCCCTTCCCCCCAGGCAAGGTGGTGCCACTTCCAGCACGTTCCACCCTCATGTGTTATCTTGCCTTCTGACTCCTTCAGTTCTGTGACTGGGGTCCTTACGGGGGTGTCAGTGCGTGACCGGCTCTGCTCCGGGTCCTGTCTGTCCCGGTCACCACCCCCCCTCCCCCGCCTGTCCCCACGGCCGGGGCAGAGCTCGGGCAGACTCGGGCTCGGGGTGTGGAGCGCAGTCACCAGCCGTCAGTGGCAGATCTCTGAACGCTGCATGGGTTTGCCGTCACGGGGACAGCTGCCTGCATTTTTTCTTTTTTTTATCGTTCATGAGAAAGTTTGTTTTTAGTGTGGGTAATTTAAACCGTTTTCGACCCGACCTTTCCTGGCAATGAGTAGACAGGGTTTGCTTCTGTGAAGACACCCACGGACAGTCTAAATCTGGTCACCTCCACAGAGTGGTGACAGGTTCGCAGCCATGAAGGGTCTCGCTGGGGTTTTTCAGCTCATTGGATGGAGCGGCCTCCCTCCTTCCGCCTCTGCCTCCGCCCCTCCCAGCCGACCACACATGCAGCCGAGGGAGCCAATGCATCTGAGGGACCTGGAGGGGTTCAGGGCCGGGCTCAGCCCCCAGTGGCCGCGGAGAAGTCCCCCAACCCTCGTCTGTGACGGTGAGGGTGGCAGCCCCGCCCTCACGTGGGAGTAGCTATGCCCCAGATGTAACCCCTTAAAGAAAATGCTCCCACGGGGGGTGCCTGAGGGTCACATGTGCCTGAACCAAGGCATACCGGCTGGGGGAGGCAGGGCACGGGCCCCCACAGCCAGATTCGAGAATCACCCGCCCTTCCGAGACTCGGGAAGCTCATGGCCCGAAGGACACTGTGTGAATGCACAGTTTCACCTCGGGCCTGGTCGGGATTTCAGGCAGCTTGCCTGGCCCACTGTCTAAAAACAAATTTTCTTTTATCCTCACCTGAGGACATTTTTTTCGTGGCTTTTAGAGAGAGGAAAGGAGAAACATCGATTGGTTTCCTCCCGTACGTGCCCAGACCTGTGAGCCTGGACCAGGGGATGGAACCCACAACCTTTCGGTCACGGGACGACACTCCGACCCACTGAGCCACCAGCCAGGGCCACACACCCCGCTGTCCACGGATGCTCAGGCGCAGGGCCAGGGGGCCGTGCAGCGTGTCTGTGCTGTGGATGCGGGACAAAGGTCCTGGGCCAAGCCCCCCACCCCCTGCTCTGCTGCCCCCACCACAGACCTCAGTTTCCTCTGGGGCCGCACCGGGCTCAGAGGCTTTTTCTTCCCTTACACGCTCGGTCTGCCTTAGACCTGAGCGGTGTGTCTCCAGCCCCTGGGTCCTGGCAGGCGCCACCAAGAAACCCTCAGACCCAGTAGGAGGGGCCCCCACTCTCCTCAGCCTGAGGCTCCAGGGCAGATCCAAGGCCCTACGTAGGTCACCAGAAGTCCCTTCCCACCAGAGGGGTTCGCTGACCCCAGCTGGAGCTCAGGCCTCAGAAAGCCCAGGGCCTTGCCTGCTGCCCAGCACCTCTGGCCTCCTGCAGGATGCTCAGAGGCCTCTGTGTGGACACCCTGTGTATATGTGCACCTGTGTGTCCCCAGGCCCCACCCCGGACATTTGTACACTGGCCATCATCGAGGACCTCATTCAGCTGGATTCCCCAGCAGCACGGGACCTGAGGCTGAAAATGCTGGCGGGCGGGCCTGCCCCCTCAGGGGTCTGCCTGGGGACACCTGGATCCAAGATTATTTTTGCCAAAGAGGCAGGGCCTCCTGTCTGCCCCCAAGGCTGACAGCCCCGGCTCTGCCCTTAATCCTACGTAGAAAGGGCGCCCCTTTGGGGCGGGCCTCTTACCTCCAGTGGGACCACCTGCATGAGGATGGCGAAGTTGGTGAGGTGCATGCAGCGGCAGACGGAGTAGCCCAGGGTCCCCTCTGCCAGGACACAGCCCTCGTTCGACCAGATCCCTTGCCCGGAGCTGTGGACGGATGGTGACACGGTGGGCGGGGGCAGCGTGCACCCTGGCCTCGGGTGGAGAGCTGTCCCCCTCAGTCTGCTGCTGAGGGCAGAATGGGGTGGGGGCGGTCGAGCCACGGGGACACGGGGGCTCCTTCTGGGAGAGGGAAGTAGTCTGGCCACTTTGCCACAGTCACTTTGGATGGCGTCTGGGCTGATGTCCAGGAAAGCAGGAAGTGTGACAGCCCAGAGTCCCTTCCAGGGTGCCTCTGAGCCCCATGTGCAGGAAAACATTGGCGACTGAGTGACGGGGACGCCTGAGGACAGAGTAGCCCAGGGTGCACCTTGGGGAGTGGCCACATACAAGATGGGAGACACAGGTGACCGGGTGGGGACCGACGGCGGTGGAACTCAGGACGTGGCAGATCATCTTGTCTAAGGCACGAAACACGGTGTGTTCTCCGTGAGCAGAACCGCCACGTCCGTGTGTCATTAAGAAAATGGCCTGAGAGCTTGTCTCCTGGGAGGGGGGTGGTCTGCTTCATAACGGAGGGCCTGGCTCCCTGGCACGCAGGTGGTGACCCCCCTGCCCTCTGGCCCCCGCGGGCAGTACCTGAAGTCCAGGTGGGCGCAGTACAGGAAGACGCGGTTGCTCTCGTTGGTGGCCTGGCGGTGCTGCCTGTCGGTCTGGAATGAGAGAATGGCATGCTTCGTGACGCCAGGTTCCCAGGTGGCAGCTGTACCCCATAGCCGCGAGGCCGGGTGCGCAAAGCCGTTGGCTCTCCCTCTCAGCTCGCCACGGTCCTCGAGGGCCAGCACCGGCCAGGGCCTCTGTCGGCCCCTCAGGATGCTCTTTCCCCAGATGACCTCCCGTCTCCCAGGTCGCTGCTCCTCGTGAGTCCCTCGGAGGGCCGCCTGCTCTCCCACCTCACCCTGCCACCCACATTCATGTAGCCTGGGTCCCCATGTAGCCCGTGGTGTAGTCGCTGACTGATCCGGTTTCTGTCTCTGTCTCAGAAGTGCACGGAGAGCCTGTGGCCCTCTCGCTCTCTGCTGCATCCCAGGGCTGGCCTGGTGCCCGGCGCACTTGCTGAATGGATGGACAGATGGACAGACAGTTGGTGGATCCTAAACCCTCCACCCGGGACTGTCTCTCTCACCCGAGAGGTCGGGCGCGTGATCCTGGACTCTCTGGGCACCAGCTCAGGGTGCACGGCACCCGCTCCTATGCCCAAATGGACGCAGAGCCCCCTGCAGTGACCGACACCGAGAGGCTGGGGACCCAGCTACCGTCCTGAAGGCAGGCTGCCGGCAGGAGGAACGCGGCTGGTGGACTCCCGGTCAGCACGCCTGGCACCTCTAATCCGCTCGCTCAGGGGGCTCTCCTGCTTTCGGCACGCCCTCATCACTGTGGCAGCCATGGCCGACCCACCGAGCCACCCCCTCTGCAGGAGACCGCAGCATGACCTCTCCCCCCGGGAGCTGTCCTGGTGCGCCCCACAGGAACTCATGTCCCCAGTGGTCGGCAAGGCTGGACCCTAAGTGCTCCTTCGTCATCGTCTCCTGGAATCTCCTCTGATCGTCCCCGTGGGCACGTGCGGTCGTATGAATGCTGTCCGTCACTCCTCTCGCCTTCCTCCTCCAGCCTCTCAGGGTCATTGATGTGTTACGGGGCCTCTAAAAGCCACCCGTGCGGCCCCCTGGCCAGGACAACCCTCCTCGAGGCTGCCCTGGCTCCTCTAATCGCCGGTATGGTCACCTTCTTGGAGCCTCCTGGCCACCAGCTTTTCACCCATGTCCTTCCAATAACGCTCGGCTGCCTGTGGGCCTGCACGCCCACCACGTGCCCGGGGCCGCAGGATGTTCAGCTGTGCCTATGGCATCGGCGGCCTGGGCAGTGTGGGTCTGCGGGTGGCGTGGTCCCGGTTCCTCAGAGAAGCTCCTGAGGCTCAGCTGGCGGACAGCTGGACCTGCCAGCCGCAGAGCGTGTGGCTGAGAGACCACAGGGCCGCCTGGCCCTGAGCACACCCAGCTCAGGCTTCACTGAAACCCCAGGGAGACGCTCGGGAGCCCACGTAACACAACTCTGGCTCGAGAGTCCACGAAAACACCTGAAAGTCCCAAGCCTTCATCCTAACCCTGGCTTCTCGGCCACACCCAGAACGCTGCCCGGGACACCCCGCCTGCTGGCGCCCCTTCCCACAGGCACAGAGGGTGGTCTCCACAACCGATCCGGGGCCGCAGAACCTGAAGCCGGGGTGGGGGCAGCCCCGGTCTCAGAAGCCTGTCAGAAGCGCACTTGGATTTGAGACCCACGGAGAGCGGAGAGACGTGCCTGCCCCTGCCCCTTCTGCGTCGATGTGAGCCGGCTGTGACTGATGCTCGGACGGGGTCGGGGGGGGGGCCCTGTGTCTGCGGCCACGCAGGGCCACACAAGGCCACTGGCGGGGGAAATGGAGGCGTGAGAAACCCACAGAATCAAAGCTCCAAGTCGGAACCTGGCGGGGGCCCGCCCAGCATGGGTGTGGCCCCCTTGGCAGTGGCCCTGGGCCCACGCCCCCAGCCTGGCGTTACCCCTTGCTTCCACGAGGGGCTGTTTGTGGGCTGCTCAAGAGCACGGGGCAGGGACCTGCACTGACCCACCCCCGTCGGGCACTGAGGGCTGTGTGGGCCGTTACCTCGGCCCAGCGGGCCCCGCCCGATGGAGGAATTTTAAACTCGCCCCACCGACCACAACAAGCCCAGTGTGAGTGCGGTCAGAGGGCGGAGGGCAGGCAGCGCTGGCTGGGGCCGGGGCCGAGGCCAAGGTCTCGCCCCGACTGGGAGTCTCCTGCTCTCCCGCGCTCCCGTGGGAAACGCAGAACCGCACCCTGTGTGTCTGGAGTTTGCCACCAGACTGGCTCGAAGGCTCCGCCTAGAAAGTCCCCAGGGCCGTGGCCGGGCTGCCACATCGAGGGGAAGGGAAGAAGCTACACAGAAAACACAACATCAGCAAATCCACCCGGTCTTCCCCGCCTGCCTCCCCCCTTGCCCTCCAGCCCTGACCCTGGCAGCCGGGCCCAGCTGTCCTACATACCTTCTTGAAGCTACAAGGGACGGACGGACAGCCATCCCCAGTGGGCCACCCGAACTGAGCCTCATTTCCAGAGCCACAGCTTGGAATTTTTCCTGCAGCCAGAAAACCGTCCTGAATCATAAGCTAAAGTGTAAGCTCGGATGTGTGTCTGGGAACAGAGCTCACAATCAGAGCAGGTAAACGCTGCCTCAGAGCACACCTGTGCCCTCAAATGCGAGGAAAAAATACGGTTTTCACAAACCATGAACCGCAAACAGAACTCTCTGCGCCTGCCGTCAGGGGCATTTGCTGATAATCGGGAAATTTCAATTCCAGGCCCGCCCCGGGGGCCCTGTCAGAATGTCTTGGGGAGTGGAATGTTTTCATTTTTACGCAGATAATGGGATGGCTTCAAAAGGTTATAAAATTCTGATCTCTTTTACAGCCCAATTCTGAAGTTGTTAATAATAACACATCATATTTATGGCCCCTAACCTGCTTATAAACCACGTTAAAAACGCTGTTATTTTCCATGAAAAGTGAGCCATTTTACCGAGAAAATTAAGCAGAGATTTGGAATGCCACAATCTGCACCCTACGCCTGGCGGAGGGGAGCACCGGGGGGGGGCCAGGACCCCCCCACCGTGTGCGCACTGTCTGTCTCCCGCTCCCCACTCTCTCCCCCTCTGATTCCTAAGTTCACGAGGAGAGAAGTTTAGCGCAGATTCCTCCAGGCCTGAAACATGCCCATGAAGAAAAGCCTTTTCCCCAGAAATTCTCTTCCTACGTATTCAGAGACAACTTTTCGAATGGGCAGAACCGTGACCCGTGCACAGACCTGGAGTGACACACATCGAAGACACGACGTGCCTCCTTGATGGGGGGTGGCCGCTGAGCGGTCGGAACAGTGTCACGCCGAGGGAAACGTGCATGGATCCTGCATGCGAGAGGCCGCCAGGGAGGCGGGAGACATCTGCCTCACAGAGACGAGCGGCCGGAACCAGGTCGTGTCCGCAGGGGCACTCACGTCCGGCTCTCTGGCTCTGCCAGACCAAGTCTCTGCTGCAGTGTGGACGGCAAAACCAAACGGGCGGGCGGGGAGGCTGGCCCCTGCCCCCTGCGGCCCTCCCTCCCAGGCCTGCCCGTCCGCTGCGCTGGCCTCGGCGGGGCTGGGACTCGCAGACGGCCGTCCTGGGCACGCGGCTGCTCGGAGCAGTGAGCAGCAGCGGGTGTCCAAGGAGGAAAGCCAACATTTACCACATGCAGAGGCAAGCGTGCAGACGTGGGCCGGAGACGCAGACGTGAACGGGAGACAGCAGTGGGAGGGTGCCGTCGGTGCCCTCTGGGCCCCGAGTGGGAGGTGTGGGTGTTGGGTCCGTGGAAGGTGGCCGGAGAGGACGGTGCAGTGCAGACCCAGCACACGACAGGGACAGTCTGAGGGGCTGGAGCCTGGACCTGAGGGGAGCCCCCCGGGCTTCATTCCCATGATGGGTGCTCTGGCCCTGGGTGTGGGCACAGAGATGCCCTGTGTCCTGGGGCCGGCGGAGACCCCTGCCGGTGCGGGCACTGTGCGTGGACAAGGGCTCTGGATGTGCTGGGGGGCGGGGACTGGGGACAGCTCTGTCCCCAAGGAGGGACCGTCGCCCCTGGCGGTCACGACTGCCCACCCTGCCCTTACACCTCCAGCTGCAGAGCACCACAAAAGCATCAGGGTCGCCCAAGTCGGGCCCTTAAAGCCACCGAGACGGTATCCTTGAATCCTACAGTTCTGGCTGCTCCAAATCTGTTCCCAGCCTCTCAGTTCACCCTCATCGGTCCCTCCCCTCTCTCTCTCCCCCCTCCCTCCCGGTCCACCAGGAAGGCTGTCCCAGGGAGCCCTGGGTCCTCTGCTGCCCCACAGCCATGACCAGGAGCTGCCCAAGGGACTCCAGTCTCGGGAGGCCGCTGTTGCCCAGCAGGGAAGGACCTCGGGCATCCCCGGTGCTCCCTGGGCGGCTGAGTTCAGGGACAGACAAGATGGAGACATGAGCATGGCGAGAACTGTGCTGGTCAGTGGCCCCGGACCTCTTGGAGTGGATGGGCAGGAGCCCGCCCAGGACGGACCTCCTGCTCTGCCCCTCTGGCCCCAGAACCCCCTTGTTACCCGGAGCCTCCGTGGCCACAGAGGCGCGGTCCTGCCCCAGACAAGTCCCCGCCCGAAAGCAACACCAGAGCTCGGCACCTACAGCGAAGATTTTCCCCTAGTGTGTGGGCTGCCGCCTTCCTTTGGCTCATCTCCCGAGGGCCCACCCCTCCCCGTCTTTCCTGGGCTAATCAGGGGTCTCTCCTGCCCACAGACACCAGGAAGGGTTGGCCCCAGGCTCTGATGGGCTGTGACAGCTGTGACTCCTACAGGGTGAGGAGGCCCCCCCCCACAAAACGTCTGAAGCATAAGGGTGGGAGACAAGTGAGTTTGGAGACGTCCACAGGTGAGCTTCCCTTCACTCTTGGCCGCCCTGGAAGACTGGCTCCCCTCTCGTCCTTAAATATGGTTCCCTCTCAGTCCCGAAACGCTGAGAAGGCGCCGGGCAGTGGGATGCCCACTGCTGTGCCCACAGTCTCGCCTCCGGGAAGTCATGTGTCATCACAGAGATTTCCCCATTTGCTTCAGCAGAGACAATGGAAATTTGTTTCAACGCAAATGCTGAGGTTCTGTTTTAAACCACATCGCAGGGGAGCGTGGAGTGGAGTCTGCCGTGTCTCCTGTTGGTGCCGATCGAAGGCCACGAGGAGCCCCACCGCCCCTGGGGGTGCGTCCACGGCCCTGAGCCCTGCACAGCGCGACTGCAGCCCCTTCCTCCCGGCTGCACACAGACGCTAAACACTGACGCTGGTCCGCAGTTGGAGAGGGTCACGACCTCCGGAAATTCAGACGAGAAACACGCGATTCAACCGGGGTGTGAGCGGGCCTAGGACAGTGGGCCCGCCTGCTCTCTCCAGACCAAGGCCCGCCCGCCGTGCCGATGCTCGTGCCCCCGTCATTGAAAACAGCGCACTCTGCTACTCGAGGGGCTGCCAGTGGGTGTGAGGCGGCGCCGCCTCACCAGGATAGGGCGAAGTCCCTGCCTCTTGCTCTAGCCCCCTGGACCCCATGTCCCAGCATGTGCTCCGGGCACCGTGCAGGTGGAAGACCTGTGCCCAGGTCCCCGGGGACCAGCCCACGCAGAGGAAGGAGGGCTGCTGGGACCACAAGGGCGATGTTCACATGCTGAGTGCAAGCCCCTTCTTCTCAGCTCCCAGTGCTGGGGGACCTGCTGCTTCCACAGCACCTATGCCCACGCCCACGTCATGACCCCTCTGCTCCGGGCGGGCTTCTGGCTGCCACCCCCCCGAGGACAGGCCCTCTTTCTCCAACAAAACCATTCCCGGAACCCCACACTGTGTCCCCTGCGGTCGCACCTGCCCAGGTGGCCCACGGTGGCACCTGAAAGGCGCCCCATCCTGTGACCAGCACTGTGGAGGCAGCTCGTGTGGCCACCTGGTGTGCAGGTCCCTGCGGGTGGGCCCGGGGAACGCTGCACTGTGGCTCCGGCTGCGCGGCGAGGCACAGGGGAGAGACGCCAGACGAGCGCCCTTCCTCCCAGTGGAGGAGGGAACGGTGGGCCCTGGTCCAGACAAAGCTCCTCCGTGCAAAGCTGTGCTTGGGGCGCGGAGATACGGAAACCTCGAGGGCGGGGTGCAGGGGGAGGCGGCAGAAGGGCATCAGGGCCGCGCCTAGGGTGGGGCGGGGCTGCCAGCTGCTCCCTGGGGGCAGCCAGGGGCCTCCCTCGGCCCGCAGCCCCCACAGCTGCGCAGCCTCACTGCAGGGAGCTGAGACCAGAGGCCTGACGGGACGAGCCCAGGCCACACGGTGAGCACGGCTGCACTTCGACCCACACGCAGACCCGCTTTCTTCCCTTGGGCAGTGGTCTCCCTGTGTCCCCCAGCCTGGACCCCAGTGTCCTCTCTGTCCCTCCACGTTCTCATCCTCCTCCTCTTGCCAGGTGGCCGCGGCTCAGTCCCAGCGGGGACCCGGAGCCAACAAGGCAGCGGGTCCCCGCCACACCTCTCTCATGGACCGCTCGGCCGCCTGAAGCCCAGGGGACACAGTCTCGGAAGAGAGATGCAGGTTCCCAGGCCCCCCGCTCGGGTCCTGGACGAGGGTGTGTCCCCGAAGATCGGGAGGCCTGCCGAACATGGTCCTTCTGGCCCACAGACACGGCCAGTGCCCCAGTGCAGGCCTCTCTGTGGACTGTAAAAAGTCCCAGGACTGACACCCTCTCATCACTGGGGGCGAATTACCGATCTGGACGAGAGCCGGGCTGGCCCTGCGCCCTGCCAGTGCACGGAGCCCAGCCCAGAACCCTGCCTGGCCGGCCCAGACTCTTCCCAGAGGCAGGGGCTCAGACCTGGGATGCCACCGCCCCCAATTCCTGGTAGCCCCGAGGGTGAGGGTCGAGGAGCATTCCCGTAGCTGCTGGAGGGCTGAAAGGAACAGTGTCCTCAGGGACGGGGGCTCCAAGATGACCGGCGCCCCCACCCACACACCGTCTGGACCTGTTCACGGTTTCGCAGAGTCTGCTGGCCCCACCTGCCCTGTGGACGCTGTTCTCTGGGGCCAGAGGGACTGACCACCAGCAGAGGCCAAGTTCCCTGTCCTTGAAGGTAGTGTTGCCACGTGACTCAGTTCTGACGGGGTGGGGGGCGGGTGCCAGTGCACATGCCACCTGGGGGGCCTGGGAGCCCCTTCAGAGGACCTGACAGGCCCTGAGCACCCCCTCCCCAAGATGTGAGACACGAAGGTGACGGGAGGAGTGCCACGTGGACCTGGAGGGCAGGTCCCGGTCCCAGGCTGGGTGGGTCCTGGGCCGCACCCTGCACGGTCCGGGGTTGTTCACCTCAGAGAGAAAGACAGGTCAGCAGTCAGGCCGCGGTCATGGGCGGGGGTGGCGGAGGGTGGGGTGTTGACGAGGAGGACGTTTCAGGAGAAGCAAAGCCTCCTCCCAGGGGTTCGGCGCCTTCCACGCCGCTCGAGGGGGCTCTGGCCTCGGCACGGCACCCAGAGGGCCAGCCCTAGGGCCCAGCCTACGCTGACTCATTCCGCCCGGAAACCCCACAGCCTCAGATGGGAATTCTGGCCCCAGTGGGATGAGGACGCAGCTCATGACCTCACGTGGCTGCTAGGCATCTCCGCGTGTCACTGAGCAAACTGCCTGGTCACCTGAGCCTCCGTCCCCACGGCGGGGAGCAGCTGCAGAGTGAGCACAGGGGTCCCACAGCGCCCCAGAGTCCAGCATCCGGGACACAGGCTGGGTAGGGGGAGAGTCTCCTGGCCGAGGGTCCCGGGCCTCTCCCTACTGAGAAGCCACATGAGAACAGAGGGGTGGCACCTGGCTGCGGAGCCTCTGCCAGCTCATGGAGTCACTCTCACGGAACCAGGGTCACCGCCCTCTTGTCACTGCGAGCCGGCCCCACCCCCGGGGTTGTGGACTCTGCTCCCGCGTGCAGCCCCGCGTGGCCCCACGTGGTGTGCGTGTCATGACCCATGAACCGCCCTTATCTCAGGTGCGCAGCGCCCAGTGCCTGGCCCCCACCCCCGTCACCCCAGCACGGGCTCCCACCCTCACTGAGGGCGGACGGCAGCCTGTCCCTGTGCGGCAGAGGCAGCTGCGCAGCCACACACACTCTGCTGTGTCGTGCCTGCACGAGGCGGCGGCACACGTAAGCCTGGGGGCGCACGGAGCCCGAGCCCCAGCCCTGCACCGGCCGGGAGACATGGGCCTGCGAACCCTGGCTCCCCACCTGGAGGGCGGAGAGCCTGCCTCCTGCCCAGAACCTGGGTGGGGGACCCTGCAGGAAACCGTTGGCATCGGCACAAAAAGTCCACGTCATCCCCACTTCCCAGGGCCCGGGCTGCACCTTTCCATCCTGACCAAGCCCATCCCCCTCCAGCCTGCCCGCCGCCCCCCAGCTTTGCTCTCTGCCTGACCATGAGTCAACAGGTGAGAACATGGGGCTCCCACTGGAAGGGGACTCACACCCACTCCCCACAGGGCGGGCCGGCCTTGGGGGCCTGCAGCACTGGCCAAGGGGCAGGGCCGTCACTAGACGAACATTACCAGAAAGAAGTGAGGCCACCCAGCCCGGTCGTGAGCGTCCCCCTCAGGCCCGTCTGACTGTGTGTGAGCTTACCCAGCGCTCACCGGCCTCCCGCAAGTCGGGTGACCACTCCGGCCCCAAGCCCTCGGCGTTCAAGTCCGGCTGCTCGAAAAGCCCTGGGGGACAGGGGGGCACGCGGTCGTCCAGAAACTCCCCGTGTGCTCGGCCATCACAGCACTGCTACGGCTGCACAGCAGAGACCGTCCACGGGTCACCCCCAGAAGACAGTGTGCGGCACAGGCATGTCCCCTGGTGATAGTGACGGGTGGATGGAGGCGGGTTTCCTCTAAAACAAGCTGTCTTTGGTTTGGAAAGTGGTCAATCGTAACACTATTTTTCAAATGGAGAGTCTTATGATATCACAGACTGTGGGGGGCCTTTTCTGTAACCCTCCCTTCTTCCCTCCCTCCCTCCCTTCCCATCTTTTCCTTTCTGAACAGTTACGTGTCCGCTGTGAGCCAGGAAGTGGCCGTGGGGGAATGGACGTCCCCAGCCCCCAGGAGCAAGGCAAGGACACATACAACTCACACGGCACCGAGCTGAGATGTGTGAGGTGGAGAAAACCCACACAGGACGCGGGGCGTGGAGGGCAGGAGGCAGGTTTGCTGCCAGCACCGTGAAATGAGGTGACGCACATGGACCTCCCAAGAGGTCAGAGGTCTCGCAGCCCCGGCTGCTCCGCCCGGACCCCAAGCATGACCTTGAGTCTCCGCACCCCTGTTCGCTTCCCCAGGTGTCCCACATCCCTGGCCCCCAATGGCTTGATCCTCACCTCCAGCCCCCGAGGGCTGCGTCACCTGCACAGCTGCGCCCCCTCAGCTCGCATCAGGACCCCCGGTGCCCCGAGGGCGAGGGACCACCCGACATCCAGGCTGACCGGACCGAGGAGCAGAGCCGGCAGCTCCCCGTGTCCTCCGCACTCTGCGTCTGGTCCCGGCTGAGCCAGGAGGAGGGGACAAGGCCAGCGGTGACCACCAGGACTCGTGCCCTCTGCCCCTCCCCTGGAGCAGGGGCCCTGCTGCCCCTCAGCCCCACAGGAGCTCAGCAGGACAGACAGAGCGGACGGAGCTTCGGACAGCTCGGAGAAGACGCAGGCTGCCTGCCGTCCAGCCCACAGGCACAGACGTCCGCTCCAGCACCCTCAGGCAGTGTCCTCCCGGACCCCCGTGTCCTCAGCCCAACGAGACCGAATGTTTGCAGTCCCGCTGCCACCGCCCGGCCTCCGGCCCAGGAAACACTGTCACACCCCTGGGGCCTCAGCCACTTCAGAACAGGAGCAGCAGGTGGTCGGCTCACCTGGAGCCTTCCCCTCCGTGCAGGAACTTCCCTAGGGGGCTCCCGGCTCCCTCATCCCTGCTGACGCCCAGGGGCCCATGCATTCCGTCTGCACAGCCACCCTCACCCGGCATCTTTGCACTCCTCCGCCTCCCTGGGCCGCTGTCCCTCCCTGATGCCCGAGGTGTGGCGTCCACATGGATGCCAGGCCCTGGGGGTGCTCTCAAAGACAAGGGCAGGGGCCGGAAGTGAACCTGGGGGTGCTGCCTGAGGCCTGGCTCTCAGACTCACCCCCAGAGGCCAGCACCCCATTTGCTGTGCTCCCCCTTCTAGGGAACAGCACCCGGAACGTTCACCCAGGACAGGCCAAAGCGTCCCTGAGACACAGCTGCCCACTGACAGCAGTCCCGGCCCAGGTGTCCACGGTGAGGTCAGGCGGCCCAACGGCCCAACGGCCCACACTGCTAGGCACCCCCCAGCACCCCTGCGGGAGCTTCTTCGGGAGCAAGTGCCAGTGATGTTTCATTTAACCGGGGAGGACGGTGACCAGGCATATGAAGTGACTCCGTGACAGTCCCGCTGGCTCTGTAATAAACGTGACTGCCTTGGGACAGGCCGAGGACAGAACGGGACCTCGAGAAACATGCCCGCCAGCTGCAGCCAGTCACTTGGGGGTGACATCTGTCCCAGAGGGAGCGGAAGGTCAGCTAGGGGCGCGGGAGCCAGTGCGTGTCCCTGAGGAGCCATCGGGCTGCCTCCCTGACCACCGAGGGGGTGGCATGATGCTGGGCGTGTCAGCGGGGACATCGGGAGCAAACTGAATGTCTGTGCAAAGCCAGGGGCTGGGGAGCTCGGGGACGGTGAAGGGCTGGTCAGGAGCAGTGTGTGACGGGGCGGGCAGCACAAAACCGAAAACAAACACAAACGGGACAAAGGGGCCGAGTCCGGAAACAGAGCCACACAGAAAAGGCTCACTGGCTTCACGATTGGACGGTGATGGGTCACGTGACACACGGCAGAGGGAGACGCACGTGTCCCCACAGCGAGGGATGCTGGGCGTCCACTCGGGGAGACAAAGCTGGGTGTCCACCTCGGGCGGCGAGCACAGACTCAGGGAGAGCGGGATCCCGGCCCTGGGAGCCCAGGGACAGCACAGGGGATGGCCTCCCACTCCCCAACTGGCTTCCACTGCAGCGTCTCCATGCTCCGGTTCCCCCCACTCCGAGGTGGGGAAGGGCGGGTCCAGCTCACACACTCAGACTGAACTCACCAACGAGACGGGTGGGGGTTGGGAAACGTGTCCCCAAAAGGAAACCGGAGGGGAGCTAGGGAAGTGGGCCACTGTCTGACTTGGCATAAGCAGGAGATCCCCGATACGGGACCTCCAGGACAGGCCTGGGGACCCCCAGGGCCGCCCCCACTCTGTGCCAGGAAAACTGGGCACCTCCACCTTGGGGCTCAGGGCCTCGCTCCGCAGCGGCTCGGAGGGGACACACCTCCGCGCCCACCTCTCTTCGAGCCTCCGCCGGCCCCATGCAGCACAGCCGTCTGCCCTGGGACAACTGCTGTCAACTCGAAGGGGAGGGCCTCCCAGCCGCCCTCAGAAACGTGGGAGCAGCCTTCAAAGGAACCCTGAACCCTGGACAGCGCCGGGCGCAGCAGCCCTCAATCACCGTCCCTCTGGAATGATAAACACGGCCTGCGCTGCCCTGCGGCCGGGCGCGCTCAGAAACTCTGCTCAAAAATAACTACAGCAACCGGCCGTTAAACCAGGCTGCTCTTCAATCGACCTTTCCTTTTTCTCCCTTTCCAAACTGGCATCTTGGGGACCTCGTGGAGACCAAATGCAGACTTCCATAAATGCCCCGCGGTGGCCGCCAGGCCTGCAGAGCCCCAGCCCCACTGCAGCCAGGGAGCCGGGCTGTTTCAGGAAGACTACCCCCCTCCCATCCCCCACTTCCCTGGCCCTGCCAGGCGCTCACTCCGGCTTCTGGACCGGCAGGACACAAGACAGCGTGAAGGTCCCATGGAAAACGGCGTCCCCGAGGCCCTGCCCAGAGCCCTCCCGAGCAGACAGGCCTTTCCCACGTGCTCTCCCGAGCCCCCTGAACCTCCACGGCTAAAGATGGCATGTCCTCAAAGACAAACGTCACGCCGCCGGAGAGCACAGGGCTCTCCATCCCAGCTGCTGCTGCCGCCTCAGCCTCCCCCGTGGCCCGGCCCAGGTCACACGGCCCTGCAGAGCTGTCCGCACCTGCCCGGGCCTCACCGGGGGGGGGGCAGGACCCCCCATCCCTCAGGGGGCCAATTCGAGGCTCTGCCGCTCCCGATGGCCCTACCCAGCTGGGTCGGGATGGCCGCACGAGATTTTAACCTGGAAGACCCGTTCTGTGTCATCCGTGGTCGGCAGCAAAATGCTGGTGTCCAGACACGTGCCACACCCACGCACGCGAGGGCGGGGACAGGAGAGGCGGCGGAGTGGGGACCGGCTGAAGCCTGGCCTCCCGGCTCTCTGCGGACGTTCGGTACCCGTCCCGCCTGCGGCGCGAAGTGCCAGCTGCCTGACGGCGAAGCCCGGCACCTGCCTGAACTGACAGCAGACGCCGCCGACTCTGAACTGTGACCGAAGGACGGAACGCAGAGACGTCGATGCCAGCACACGGCGAGGGGAGTGCACGGGAACGCTGCCCCCGTCGTGCGGCTTTTACATTTAAAATAATTTCAGATAAAAAGCTGAAAAAAAAATCACAGGGGTGCACCCTGGTGACCCCACTGGCTGGGTCCAACCTGAGGGCTGACATGGCGACGACGACGACATTCAAAGCCAGCTCGGACCAGCTGCCGCCAGCACACCCAGTGACGGACCTGAAGTCCAGACCCACCGCTCCCTGCAGACACCGGAGGCTGGGCAGCCACAGGGGCCGCCACTCAGACTTGTGGCCACCGGCGCCCAGGGGGAACCCACGTTCCCGAGCCTTCGCGTACTGCCGGCAGCCACAGGGCCCCGCGGGAGGGCTGCAGGGGCCCAGACCTGTCCCAGGGACCATGGACGTCTCTCAGACCTGGACGTGAGGCGGCTTCGGGAGGCGCCTGCGCCTCTGGTTCAGGTGGTCCCCTCGATGCCCCTCACACGTGCTCAGCCCCCGACACCTTAGTCCCCGGGCTCGTCCACCCCATACTTGCAGCGTCTCACGGCCACGTGACCACCCCCCACTGCCAGAAATACTAAAAACGCCCCCACTTCCCACCAGGGTGCAGGGTCCGGTGAGGCTGAGCCCGCTGTAAGGACTGTCCCCAGAGAGTCACACACACACAACAGTGCTGGGGCTCTCGGACGGGCCACACAGACGCTGGGGCTGAGCCTCTGCTCCACACAGAAGCTCCCTGCGGCCCTGGGAGGGACCAAGCAAGGACTGCTGCAGGGGCCAGCTGCTCCGACACTCGCTACCCGGTGGGCCTCCTCGGGGACCTGGTGCAAGTGACACACACCAGTTATAGAAGGACACATGCCGTGTCCTATATGCCACCTGTATGAGGTCCCCAGACTCACCAAATTCATGGAGAGAGTCGGGGGCGGTGCCAGGGGCTGGGCTGGGGAGGGACAGCTTAACGGAACAGAGCCTCAGTTCGGGAAGATGGATGGTTGTGGTGAGGACGGTGGGGACGGTGGGGACAGTGGCACAACAGGGTGACTGTGCCCAGTGCCGCTGAGCTGTGCACTCACCAGCGGCCGAGATGGTAAACTCTGTTGTGTATGTTTTATGATAACCTTTTAAAGATGTGAACACTTCGTGTTTTCTGGGGTGGGAGTGCTGGGGAAGGACTGTTGGCAAGCAGAGGATGGAGCCACAGACAGGGCTCGGCGGGAAGGCAGGGACTTGGAGAACGGGGAGCTCTGGACGGGAGGACACTCCCGTCTCCGAGAAAGGCGGGAGGGTGGGGTCGACAGGAAACCTGTGAGGTCTGAGGGTGAGCCTCGGGTGCAGCTGTCCGGTCTGGGGCGCTGACCCCCTGGGGACTCACAGACAGGGCTGGTGGTGCAGCTGGCGTCTCGGGGGACCTGGGGGGGTGAGGGTGGTGGGGAGGGGTGCAGATGGGGGGGTGCCAGAGAGCTGCCCCCCTCCGCCCCCTCTGAGGAGGGGGTAGAAAGACTCATGAACTGCAGAGGCTGCGAACACAGTGACCAGCACACAGTAGGTCTTTGGTTAGTGTTGGAAAACAGATGCGACAGGATGGAAAGAGCCAGAACGTGCCGCACAAAGGACCACGGATGTGCTGCGTTCCTCGACGCAGCCCTTGAAAAACCGCACTGTCCAGCCGCTGAACCGGCTGTCCCTCGGAGCGGATTCTCGGCGCCAGAGCATCCGCGCCTTTTCCAAGGGGGGGCGTGTCTGCGCCTCCGCACGTTGGCCACACTCGCCCTTCGACAGGGACAGCGTGAGTGGGGGGCACAGCCCCGCACTCAGAACCTGAGCTTGGAAGACGGCGTCACCTTCGTCCTGCTGACGGCCGGCGTCACAGCGAGAACTGCCCCTCCCCCCAAAGAGGATGTTCACTGTAAACCAGGACCTGCCCTCCCCACACGTCTGTCCGTGAAGCTCCCCCGGCCCCAGAGCCCAGGATGCCCAGGCCGTGCGGCCGCCCCACACTGCCTGCAGGACCTCCCTGCCACTCAAGCAGGGTCCCTGACACAGGCCCGAGGAGCCGGCACCAGGGGCTGCGTAGACCCTTCACACCGTGACCCAGACGACCGATGTCCCTCTGAGCCACGCCAAATCAAAGGGCAGACACGAGGGTGCGCGGCCCTAACTCACCAGCTTGTGCGCCAGACGCACGGTGACCAGCGGAGAGGCCGACAGGTTCTGGGAGAGCGTGGGCGGCGGGGCGACCTCCAGGGAGATGAGGCGGCTGGCAGCAGACAGCAGGCAGCCCTGGTGAGCCGCTGCCTCGGCGATCCTGGGGGTCAGGGGAGAGTCACCACATGGAGGGAGCGGGGGGCGAAAAGCCGGACCTGCCGGCCACGGGAGTTTGGGACGGAGCTCTGGTTTCCTGCGGTCAGGGCCGGCTGCCCCATCTTGGGTGGTGCCGGCTAAGGGTGGGTCCTGCGCTCGGCATCCGAACCCGGAGCCTGAATCCTGTGGCTCAGACCTGGTCCCTCTGGGGTCTGATGCCAGCACCACAGGTGGCACGGGCCCTGGCCTCCCAGAGTTCACTGATTTTTTTGTTTTTTTACATTTTACGTTTTCCTTTTTGTTAAATTCACTAGGATGACACGGGCTCACAAGGTCATGCAGGTTGAAGGTGCACAGTTCCAGCACACGTCCGCGGGCGCCCTCGGCACCATCACAGGGTTTACGACGTGGGGGCACAGGCCCCGCGGGGACGGCCCCAGGGGAATGAAGGACAGAGGTCTCTCCTTGGGAGACCAGCCGCTCCCTGTGGTCCAAGTGGGGCCGACCCACCCCGCGTCCTAGGAGTCATGTGAGCTTAACTGGCCAATGAGAGAGCAGGACCCTCTGGCCCCCATGACTGGGGTACCAGGACGGGCCCGTGACCCAAGCGGACCAGTCACAGCTATCCCTAGGTCTCCACGGGGTGGGGGTGGGGGTGTCATGTAAACAGACCTGCCCGATGAGTGGCCAGGATCCTCTGGCCACATGATTGGGCACAAGACCCAAGTGGGCCAACTGCAGCCCTTCCTGGTCTCCACGGATGCACCAGGAAAAAGGGTCCCCTCCTTCTGGCCCTGTACCCAAACCCGTGTGGGCCCGAAGCCACCAGAGCCAGCCGTGCCCCCAGGCGGGGTCTTCCGGACATGAGCCCACACGCAGGAGACAGAGGTGGGTCTAGAGGGTCCTCTGGGTTCCTGGATCCAGCCGGGCCTGAAGCCGACACGCTCCTCCTGCCCCTTGCAGGCCCCTGGGCCCTCCGTCCCCAGCCTTCCGCGTGAGCTGACGTGTCCAGCCCAGCCCTGGCTGATGGAGGCATCTGCTGCCATCTCAGTCCACCGAAGTGGAACCCGAGACCGGGGTGGTTGAGGCACGAGTCCAAGGCCACCGGCTAGCCCCAGGTGGGGCTGCTACGTGACCCAGCCTGTGCTCCTGGCCACCGCACTCTCAGCCTGTCCCCCGGGGCTTGCTGACCCCCGGCAGGAGTCCCCGCATCTCCTTCTGGGGGCCGTGGCACTTCCTCACATGGATGCCGTGGCACCGGGTGCTGGCGTGACCAGGAGGTGGACGCGTTGCTGTGGCTGGCCACCCTGAGCGCACACACACACACACGCACACACACACACACACACACCCCGCCTCCCCTGCGCTGTGGGACCCCGGAGACTCACCTGGTGCTCTCTGGCTGGATGTTCCTCAGGTAGCGGTGCATGGTGTGGTAGAGCAGGCCCACGACGGTGGTCCAGGCTGGGGAGAGCAGGGGCGGGGCCCTCTGTCAGCGTTCCGGGTGGCAGGCAGGAGAAACGCAAAGCCCCCAGCCAGGCCCCCCTGCCCGGCAACGCAGGCCCTCACCCAACAACCAGGGGAGAAGGAAGCGAGGGGCCCTCCCGAGACTGTGTCTCATCCGATGTGACAGCAACCTGTTCGTCCCTGAGCCGACTCTCCACGGCAGATGTTGCGGCTCCTGGGGGCAGGTGCTCCTGGACCCGGGCGGGCCTGAAGGCCCAGGCTTCCTCAGGCCGCAGACGCAGGGCCAGCCTGCAGTCCGTCTGCCTGCGCAGTGTCAGAGCCACGCCGCCCTGAGCAGGCAGCTGGGCCCACCTCTCTGCCGCGACAACCTTGGGACGGGACCCCCTTTTCTGTTGTTCCCCGCCCCTAGCTCGGGGAGGACTTTCGGAGAACTTCCTGAGTTTTTCAGGGGTATTTGTGGAGAATGTTAACATTCTGGGAACACGGTTAACAATTTGAATTGCACCACGGGCTCCATCCTGGTGTGAGGGCTTCACCTAGTCAATTCTCCTGACAACATTATGAGACAGGAACCCACCTTGTCCCCCCTGTACAGGCGAGGAAACGGACGTGTGGGCAGGCTCGTAACGTGCCCGAGGCCTCACGGCTGGCTGGTGGCTGGAGCAGGATCCCAGCCCGGACTCCAGCCCCCTTCGGCACCGGGGGCCAGCCCAGTGCCGGGCATGAGGAGTTTCTGCACAGGGAGGGCGTGCGGCCGTGGCCTGGCCGGCCTGGGACTCTGAGCCTTTCTGATAGGTCACACAGCCGTGAAAAGGCCATATGTGTGGTTGGAGGACAGTGGCATCGTCTGCACCCCCTTTCTGAAGTTCACCCGAGTGTGGGGGACGGTCCCCTGGGAGCAGGACACGGCTGCCTCGGGGGTGGGCCTCGGGGAAGACCACGGTGTACCCCCCCTGCCCCCCCAACCCGAGGGCCCGGGGCACCCACCGTGGCTTCGGAAGGCCTCGTGTGGAATCTCGATGTAGCTGTGGCCCTGGGCTGGGAAGCGGTAGTGGGAGAAGTTCAAGGTCTTGGGCAGGAGCTTGGCCACGGAGAACTCTGAGGGGAGGCGGGAGAGACGAGCTGGTCAGCACCTCCAGGCTGGGGTCCGTGGGACCCCACTGGCTTCTGCCTTCTGCAGCAGAACCCGCCCCCCGGGGGAGTAAGTGCCTCAGAAAACGGGGACCTGAAAACATGAGAGTCTGGGACGTGCACTCATGTGCCCTCCCGGCTGGCGCTCGGGGGACACAGTGACAGCGCCAGGTGCCCACAGACTCTCATGGCAGAGCCTGCTTCCCGACGCCCGCCTGGGACTCACGCTCGGCGGGGGCGTGGCCTGAGTCGCCATCGGACGCCCTGGGGTGCCGTGAGCACGTCACACGAGCACCTGCTCTCGCTCTGCCCCCCCCCACCCGAGTGCAACTCGTGAAGGACAACGGAGCCGGCGGACCGCAGCGTGCGAGGCGGCCAGCGAGTGTGTGACGGACGCGGGGCCCGGTGGGCACAGCCCAGGAGGCCGCCCCCGCGCCCCGCCGCGCACCTGCCAGGGAGGAGGAGCCCGTGAAGGCGACCGGGGCCCCGTCGGCGTGCAGGTTGGAGGAGATGTGCCGCATGACGGTGTCCACGGTGTCAATCAGGCCCGGCACCACGGCGTCATCCTGGGAGGACACGGAGGGCGCTGGGACACAGAGCACTGGACCGACCGGCGCCCCAGACGTGTGACGCCAAGATCGCGCCTGCTCTGCGGACGCCGGTTCAGAGGAAGGGGGACACACGGCGTCCACCCAGGCGTCTCGGGCTGGGCTCTGTCCTCCCGACGACCGGTGAGGGGCCAGCAGGTCCACCGCGGCCCCGTTTCTCAGGCGTGGCGGCGACCCGAGGTCACTCAGCCCGCCCCGAGCTCTTGGGACATGGACCTGGTCACACGGGACAGACACCCAGACACGGGGGACAGACACCCGTCCCAGCTCCACTCTGAACTCGCACAGGGGCCTCGGCAGGTCTCCGCACTGGCCCCCACCCCGCCCCGCCCACACGGAGGGGCCAGTCTCCCCCAAGGCCCCTCAGGCCTGGGGACACCAGAGGTTTTGTCCTATTCTGTGAGCGGGGTGGATGTGTCGGGCTCCCGGCACCCCAAATTGTCTCTGTTTCCTGGACTCTCCTGGGGCTTCCTCCGCTCATTCTGGGTCCCTGGGGCAGAGGGAGTGTGGGTGGACGCTGCCCCCACGAACACATGGTGCCCGCCCCCGGCACCCCCACCCCTGCAGCCAGCTCAACGCCTCTGTACCCGCTCGAGGCCCACTGTCCCTCACCGTCAGACGCACCTCCTGTCACCCCCTCCTCCCGCCTTCCTGACAACTGTCCCTGCTGCTGAGCGTCCTCAGCATTTTCCCACAGATGCAGGCCAGCCAGTGAGAACTGTTTCCGGCCCGCGGCTCTGCTGGGGAGTGGCCAAGTCCCACCTTTACCTGGGGTCTGCTTGCCGCTGAGGCCCTGTGTGCCTGACGGAGCCCCAGGCAGTGTTCCCAGAAAATGCCCGAGGACAGGCCGCACCCGACAGTCGGTGCCTGGGCCGCACACGCGCAGCAGCGAGCCGAGACCTGGACCCTGAGCGGTGGCCGGTGGGGCAGCGAACAATCACCGCCTCCCGGGCTCGGGACTTCGGCGGCTCTTTTTCCGCCTCCCCACCTGCCTTTCCTGACGTCTCCACAGACTCCACTTGCTTTAGTTTTTAAAGGAGTCAAGCCCAGAAAGCGTGTTTCCAGAAGCACAGAGAACTGAGTCTGTTCTCCTCCCCCGTCACGCGGGGTGTGCAGAAAAGCGGGCACTCTCTCGTTTCCACACTTGGGCTCACAAAGGGCCTTTTCGTCTCCTTCTTTCCCACCTAACCTCGCGGTTTCGCACATCGAGGGCGTGTCTGATCACTGCTGCAGAAGCCCGGGACCGGGAGGACTGCCTTGTGAGAGCGACCCTCCGAGGTCGGCCCTCGTGGAGAGGCGCAGTGCCGAGGCCGGTGCCGCGGGCGGCCATGCAGGACACGGGCCCTCTGAGTCCACCGGCCCCCCCCCGCCGCCCCGGTTCGGTTCGGGACTGGAGCCGCATCACCTTCCAGGTGCAAACGGGCCGTCTTTAAGCCACAGCGGGAAGACTGGCTGGTCCCCAGGGCGGGCGCTGTTTGCGTCCGAGCGCCCCTCCGTCTCACCTCAGACACGGCCGTCCAGCTGGGCAGCTGCAGCAGCTCCCCCACCGTCCGCAGGAACGTCTAGGGGAGACAGAAAGACACGGCTGCCCAGGCGCCCTCTGACCTTAGCACCGCAAGACGGCCCGTGCCCCTGCCGGCCTGCCGCCAGATGGGAATTCCGCCGCCGACACCGGCACTGGGCTCGCGCCGGGTGGATGGTGGCCTGGGCTCACGGCGAAGTCTGCCGGAGACCCAGCTCCGCCTCTCGCCAGGTGCCAGTGGGGTCAGACCAGGAGTGGCCACCCCAGATGCCTATGGGCCGTCCGGCGGTGCTAGAGACACGGCCCCACGGCCTGGACCCTGGGAAGGAGGCCCCACTGTGCCACGAGAGTCGGCTGGGGCGGCTGCGTGCTCCAGTTGCTGTGACAAGCCTGAAATCCCAACCTTTATGTCAAAGCTCCCAGATTTTCTGAGTCTGAGCAGGTCGAACAACCCGCACCCGTCTGTGTGGTCCGGCGGCCCCCTGCAGCCCGGGCTCGGGTGGGCTTTACCTCGGTCAGGTTCCGTGCCGTGTCCCAGGAGAGGGTTTTGTCGGGCAAGCTGAGGGACACATTCTGCAGGTAGTTCAGCACCACCCCGGGGTTCTGGAAGTTTCTCCGCTCCTCCGTCAGGTTGGCGATGACAGGGTGGTAAGCGTTGGTGGGCACCTGCAGGCAGGTCCGAGGCATGAGCTCCTGCCGAGAACAGGGGCCAGCACGCCCTCCCCGTGCCCCGGCCTCTGGTCTCACCCGGGCCTCCACAGTGGCGGTGAGGAGGGCCTCCCACCGCCTGGGGCAGACGCCGCCACGTCCCCCATGTTACCGTCCCCTCCTCACTGGGGCCTCGGGAAATATGCACCCGTTTCCTGGGTGACGCTAAGCCCACAGGGACTGAGGCCAAACTAAGAGTGAGCGCTGGGATTTGAACGCAGGCGGCTCGGGGTGGACAGCTCGCTGCTGCACCAGAGCTGCCAGGGCACACGTACAAACTCCAGAGGGACGTCCTCTGTGCGGACGGACCCTGTGCTCGAGTGCCGGAGCAGAGAGGCGCAGAGGGAAACCAAGCCCGGGGGTGGCTGAGCCGCCCGCCTGTCTGGGGGGACATCTCTCTGTCCTGTGTGTCCCTCAGGCCCCTGGGGTCACGGCCACGTGGAGCAGAGACGCTTCTTGTCAGCACCTCTCCGCACCCAGTGGGCCAGCCCCCCTGGCCTCCCCTCCATATTCCCATCTTCCTGGACCCCATGCCGCCCACAGGAGACAGCGGGCTGCCCAGCGGGCTCTTGGCAGTCCTGCACGGAACCCCACCCAGTGAGACCGGCACGTGGGGACAGTGGCATGGGTGTCTGCTCACCAGGGCGCCGGCCGTGGGCGTGAGGAGGAAGCTGGGTGGTGTCGGGGACGGCCTGCTGTGCTTTCCTGGAGAGAATGGAGAGCAATCAGTCAAAGACAAAAATACAGGCAGTGCGTCCCTTAAGGAAGCTCCGTCTTCACTCAGTGCTCTGCCCGCTTCAGACACGGCCACGGGAGGCCGGGGCTAGAGCAGGAAGGTTTCCGGAGAGATTAAGGGCTAATACACGAGCTGAGCGGGCGGTCTGTACAGATTTCCCAGGTCGAGTTATTTTTCCATTTGTACTCTCCTTGCTCCTGGACGCTGCTCCTGTGAGCCCCCGCATGGTAGACAAATTCACTCGGCTTCCCCACCCCAGGCCAAGGGAGAGCCAAAGGAATGGGCTTCGGCCTCAGCCAGACGAGAAAGGCAGACAGCCAATCACCGCAGGAGCACCTCCTCCTCAGCCCCTCCCTCCAGACTGAGGGGGGCCATGCGAGGGGGGCTCCTCCGGCCCCTCTCCCTGACAGCACACCTGTCCTTTCCATCCAGAACTCCGTTGGGTTAGTTGCGAACAGCGACAAAGAGTTCATTGTGAATAATTATGTGTAGTTATAAAGAGTGAGAACATCCCAGACCCAGGGCCCTGCCACGGCTGAGGGCACTCTCCCTGGTTTGGCAAAACCCTGGAAGGTCGCTTGAGGTGACCTAGAGGATGACCTAGAGGATGACCTCGTCACCCCTCGCTTGCTCCGGGAGAGCCGGCCCCTGGGCTGGGGTGGGCTGGGGAGAAGGCGGGATGCTGCCGGGACCCCCCCAACTAGGAACACTGTTCTCCCGGGCACAGTGGCACTCGCCCCGCAGTGCCAGGGCTCACAGAGGGGCCATCCCCGAGAGCCACTCGGTCAAGGACAAGAAACAAGTGTCCCACCATCCGCCTGCCCCTCGGTGGACGACCACGGAGACGGATGAGAGGCGCCAGCATGCCCTGTCCATGGGCGGCCTCCGTGCCTGCTGCCCGTACATGCGTACCCGGCATGTCTGGTGCCCCGCAGAGACACCGGCCCGCCAGGGTGCCCCGAGCAGCAGGGGCCACACGCGCCTGTGCCGGGGTGAAGCCCGGCAGGCGACAAGTGACCCACACCGTGCGCTGGGCTGGGTTGGAAGGGGTCACGCCTTCTGGGCAGGTCACTCGGAGACACGTCCGTCCAGGCACCTGCCGCCCCAGGTTCCCGCGCAGGCCGGTCCTGCGTTCTCCTGAGGACATGGTACCCCTGGGCCCTGCTGGGCGTCAGCCCAGCTGTTGGTCTGAGTGCAGTGGCCTGACCTGGCTCTGGGGACGCCAGGTTCACTTTTCCTATGTGTGCTTTACCCCACGCACCCTGACACAGGACAGGTCCCCATGGGATGTGGTCTTCCAGCGAGTCCAGATCTGGCCTGACAATGGCCCCCCAGGGACGTCAGCGCCAACACAACACCTGTACCCACCCCCAGGGACTCGGACGGCCCTTCCCCAGGGGCGGAACCCCCTGAAACACTGCCCTGGGTGGGGTCCCTGAGCCCAGGATATCCTGTGACAAGGGTCTGCTGTGACAGCTACCAGAGCCAGCGTCATCGGAGCTATGAGCTGTCGGGAAGGTGGGGTTTGTCTGTGGTCCTCTGACACAGACATCGGCCACATCGGTGTGACAGGTCCCTGGCTGCTGGGTGGTAAAAGGCGGTAGATCGATTTCCTCTTCCCCCCTGGAGGACACTCTATTTTGTCCCCTGTCACTTCTGTGAAAGGGAATGAATTTCATTTGCTGATGACAGATGGGAGTGTCAGCGGCTGCAGGGGACACAGCGGGCATCCCTGTGCTGCTGGACCAGCGCCCTGCTTTCGGGTCTTAGACAAGGCTGAACCCACCCACTGCCACAGCAGGGTCGGGGCCAGGCTGCTGGGGGTCAGCACAGCCGACCCCCGGGCCCCAGTGAGGGCCCAGCTGGGCAGAGCAGAGTTGCAGCCAGTACTGTCTCAGGAGATGGCTGAATGAGGAGCCCTTGCTTTCTGCTGAGGTTGCCGAAACAGGCAGCCACATTATCACCCCAACAAAGCTTGGGAGGCAGGGTCAGACAGGGGTCCCCCATGACATCATTTGAGCACGTGGATCAAGCCAGTTCTGAAGCAGGTTCTTCCACGGTTTCCATTATGTGAGATTTAAAAAAAAACAATCTTGGCCTAAGTTGTCGTTGTTGGGTTTTCTGTCACGGACTCATCCGAGTCCCAACAACTGAGAGGCTCCATGTTGGGACCTGTGCCGTTCACCCCTGGCCCTGACCCTCCACGTCCCCACTGCTCTGGTCAGTACAGCGGCCAAACAAGGAATGTCTGTGACATGTTGCATGGTGACTGTGCCTTGTGGCCAGATTATTTCACAGAAAAATGAAGAAACAGTGTACTCTCTTGAGGGCAGAATGAAAACGGGATATAGGGAAAGTAAACATTCACTCAGCCCTGGCTGGTGTAGCTCAGTGGATTGAATGCCGGCCTGCAAACCAAAGCGTCGCTGGTTTGACTCCCAGTCAGGGCACATGCCTGGGTTGTGGGCCAGGTCCCCAGTAGGGGGCATGCAGAGGCAACCACACATATGACGTTTCTCTCCGCCTCTCCCTTCCCCTGTCTAAAAATTAATAAATAAAATGTTTCAAAGAAACTCATTCACACTGAAAGGAGCTCAAATGTGTGGGGACTCGGCCCTGGGCTCTGGCCTCACGCCTCGGCACGCTCGGCATGCCTCCTCACCACTCGCCTTCCCAGCCCCCCGCTCAGGGCAGGGTTGGGCATTTAGCCCTTCACAGAGGTGGGGGCTGGGGCTTGCAAGGAGGGAGACATGCAAGGTCATGTGTCACACAGTCCCACCCTGGGTACTCCTGGGTACTGCTCAGGGTGTGCGAACCCACAGAGACGGGCAGTTAACGGTGACCCCAGTGGGGGGAGGGGGCAAGCCCCCCCCTCCCCGCCAAGAGCGCTTGCAGCCTGGGAGCCGGTCTGCACCATGTGAGCATGGTGAGCACCACCCACAGTGCTTTGCAGCAGGGAGGCTGGTGTTGCGTGAACTTGACCTCAATGCAAACCCACCAAACCGAAACAGAGAAAACGGGGCCTCCCAGTTCCCATGACTCAAAGGAGCTGGGGGCAACTTGAACCCAGGCCCGCCAGCTTCCTCTGTGCGGGGCAGGGAGGGGCAGCCCCAGGCTCCCCGAGGGCCCGCCAGTGAGCCAGGCGTTAGGGCAGCTGACGGCAAACATGCGCCGGCCTGATGCACGGATGGGCCTGGGTCTTTTGCGCTCCAAAACTTTCTGGAATCATCTGTCACATAGACTCAGAAACTCCCGGTCTCCGGAGGCCATTAATCTGAGTGAGTTTCTGACAAATGGCTACTTCCTCTGCGTTAGGGAACAGGTGTTCTAGAAAAAGCCGTTGTATTTATGAGGTCCATCAGGACACTCACCCGCGCAGTGCTGACGCTGCAACCGGGGAGTGGGGAGGCCGCGCTGGGAGGGCGGAGGCAGACGCCTGCCAGCCCCGCCCCACCGCACGCACTGGCCCCGCCCCTGGGACCCGGCCCCGCCCCCACCACACGCACTGGCCCCGCCCCCACCGCACGCACTGGCCCCGCCCCTGGGACCCGGCCCCGCCCCCCACCGCACGCAGCGGCCCCGCCCCGCGCGGCCCCTCACTGACCTACGGCCGCCCGGAAGTACATGGTGACCTCCTCCGGCGTCAGCGCCCGCTCCCAGATGATGAACTCGTCGAAAGCCCCGTTCTCGTAGCACCTGCTGCGGTCCTGCCCCGAGCCGATCACCAGGTTGGCGCCGGGCTCCCCGTAGGCGTGGGACACCTTCCCGCGGGGGTCCGCGGTGCTCAGGGTCCCGTTGACGTAGACCTTCAGGCCCTCCTTGGCCTTCCAGGTGAACAAGATGTGCGTCCAGTAGGGGCCTGGGGAGAGCGAGACCGCCGTGCCGCGCGCCGTGGGAAGGGGCGCCGGGCGCCTGCCTCCCCGGGTTTCGGGGTCACCCCTCGTTCTTGACTTGATTGGTCCCCGCAACCTTGGGTGAGTCCGCAGGCACGCAGGTCCTAATACAGACCTGGCCTTGCTCCGCCCTTCGGGGCACAGGAGGGGAACTACCCCCACCCTCCAAGTCCTGAAGCCGTCCAAGGAGATCCTTCGCTATTTTAAATAAGGGCCTTTTCTTTTTTAAACTAAGATGCAATGATAGCCAATGGCCATAAGTTATTCAGGACGTTCTTTAAATCCTAAACTTAAAGCCTAACCTAACCACCTTCAGTTCTGATGCAGAACGTGAGACATCAGCCAGCGTGGGGGCCCCGTGGGGGCCGGGCCGCACTCTGTGTGCGCTGGTCCCGCCAGCGCGAGGGCGGCCGAGTTCGCCAGCTGGAAGAGTGACCATGTGACTCTGCCCCTCCAGGGCCCTGGCTCCGGTCTGCGCTTGCCGTGTCCACATGCCCTCGCAGCCATGCTCCCAGGAGGAACCAGTCTCCCCCAGACCCGGGCGCCCCATGAACTCGCCCAGCGGTTCCATCAGGGCCCCCTGCTCCGGGCCGAGCACTTTTCTGACTCCGAGCCTTTGCAGAGCACGCTGACCGAAGTTGGCCCGAAGTGTTCTTGCCCATAGGTTGGGAGCAGGAAGACATAACCCTCCGAGGGGCCTGTGAAGAGCGTATTGCCTGGCGACCACTCCCCGCCTCCTGGGGCGGGGAAACAGCTGGGGCTCAGCTGACTGCCTAAAACGTGTCTGGGCCCCACGAGGCTCCCAGCACCGGGCCAGCCCTCCAGAGCAGCGAGCTGAGACTCGTTCAGGGGACTCTGATGGCGGCTGCCACATGCCGAGGGCCACAAGCAGGGTGCAGGCAGTTCTGGGTGGTGGGGCAGAGTCATCTCTGGTCCCCAAGACCAGAGAGGACAAAGTGCAAGGGCCTCTCAAGGTGCATGTTTGCTGGATTCTCTTCCTTGACAGGTGGGGGGACGAGGCTGCCTTCCAGCTCACGTTAGGAATGAGGCAGCTGAGGCAGCTGCAGGGGCATTGGCGCCCACACAGCTCACACGGCAAGGGTCCGGACCCAGGCCGTCGGCTCCGGTTCCGTGTTTTGTAACTGAGACGTGCGGCCTCCTTTAAATGGGCCAGAAAGCGAGTTTTCCTTAAATATCCGACGGAGGCCATTTCCTCCTGGAGGACACCATTCTGGCCTCATTCTGCCCCCTCGACCTCCACACTTCCCATCTCATCACCCCTGTGACACCCCAAATACTTCTGAGTCCCGGTCACCTCTCCCCGCCCCAGCTCCTTGCTTGTGCCCCAATCTCACGCCCTGAGGTGACCTGTGGCCACGAGCTATGAGAAAGCGAGAGTCACCCAACGGAACCATGCCGGCCTCTCGGCAGCCACCTGGTGAACATGGCCCCCACCCCCCGCCCATGGCGCCCACCCCCCACAGGATGTCTTCCCAAGCAGCCCTTACATGAAGGACTCTGAGCCGGGTCGTCGAGGGGGTGGTCCCTGCGGCCCCTTGGGGCTGGCGGTGCCCTCACCTGGTGGGCTGAAGGTGGCCTCCCACGTCATGGAGCTGTCCCGCGCGTACAGCTCCACGGAGCCCTTGCCGTCACTGGAGCAGACCTTGAACCCATCGGAAATGACCTGCCCGCCGTACGCGGAGGAGGTCGGCCGGGACTGCTCGCCTTGGGTCTTCCAGAAGAAAGAGAAGGTGACCCCTGAGGAAGGGAGAGGCATTGGGTTGTGACCACGAACAAGCAGAAGAGGCTTAACCTCTCTGCTCTTTTTAACTGAAAACAGCAATTTTTCTTCTCCCACTGGAGATGGGGTACATCCCGCTCAGAAAGCGCAGACAAGTAACGTGTGGGATTTATCAAGAGCTCACTGAGTGCCAGGCACGCCCCTGCAGCCTTGAAGGAGCTGCGTGCCCGGATGCCACGAAAACCTGCTGCGCACACGGAGAGACGGCGGCCACGTGCCCCAGGCTGCCGGGCGAGCGGCCGACCGAGGTTCGAGTCGACGCCCAGCCACCTGGCCGCAGGCAAAGGTTTCCGGTCACCGACGCTGACCGTCCGCATGGCTCCTGTGAGTCCACAGGGGCGCTCACCACGGCGCCGCTGGGCCAGGGAGTCCATTTGTTTTTTTCTGTAAAAGGACAGACACGTTTCTCCTTTTCACCGATAACTTTATTGATGTGGATAGTCTCAGTATGTCGGCTTTGTCCCGTGTGGTAGAACACTGACTGTTCTCAATTAATGTCTCGATTTGATGGCTGCCAACCTCAAACGGTCCACCCGACTGCGGAGCGCCGTCCAGGGAGAAACCTGCAGCAGAACCTTCGCAAACCGCCCGACACGGCGGTCAGTCACCGCGCCTTCTCCCCACACGGCACAGACCTGCTCTGTGTTCAGCTGCGGTTTTACCTTCTTGCAGTAATAACGCCCGACGGGCCGGACACGTTGCTTCCTGTCTTCCACCTTCAGTATTAAAATGGTACACAAACGTTCACAGGTTCTGATACGTTTTTTTTTAAAGTGCGCGCTGGTGCACGGCTGTCACAGTCCAATCCAACAACGTCGTCTCAAACGGAGTTAAGGAGAACTGAGCGCTGCCAGAGCCATCGACAGAAACACCAAGTGGACTCCTGGCTGCGCCTGTAGCTCCTCCGTGTCCGTCCGTAAAAGCACCTCACAAAGGAGAGCAGACTCGTGCTCACCGGCTTGTGAACCACGGGCTCCTTCCGGCGCCACCCGCTCCCCCCTGCGCCTGCGGGCACGCTCCCACGTCTTCACGAGGCGTCCCACAGCGTCGCCTTCTAACTGGGTTTCTCAACGGCGCTCCGTGGGCCTCCACCCCTGGGTCTCATCAGCCTTCTGTCCCCAGCAGAACTGGAAGCTGACTCTGCTTGCAGGTCTTGGATGAGGCGCCATCAGGATAAAGCCCGGCCGGGAACTTCTGGTCAAAGGGGAGCCCACTGTCACAGGTCTGAGAGTGGCGACGGGTCCCCTCCCCACAGAGGGACGGAGCAGGTGCACAGGGGCCTCCCCACCCCGGGCGCGGGTGGGGCCCTGAGGACCCAGTGGCCTTGCCCGCAGGTTGGCAGGAACAAGTGGCCCGAGCTCCACGTGCCTCCATCACTGGGAGCAGCCGGAGCCTGGAGGGCACAGCCGCCCCGAGGGTGCAGGCCTGGCCCGAGGCCGTCTTCCTGCCTGGGGGCTGGGCCCCGGGCTAGGGGAGCGGCGTCCACACCTGGCTGGAGGCTCGGCCGGACCCCAGACTGTGAGCCATTGCCTCTCGGAGCGCTGATGGCGTCCATCTGCTTCTCTGACCCCCGTGGCATTTACCCTGTTTGCCGGAGGGTGACTGCATGTGCGTGCACAGGTGTGTGAGTGCGCATGTGCACGGCTGGCCGTCTGCCTGGACTCAGCGTGAGGAAGCTGGAGACAGATCCAGCTGCCCCGCCCCCAGCCTGGTCAGGCTCCGGGTGACCGAGCTTGGCGACGCTGGTAGAGGGCTGTGCCCAGAGCCGATCAACACAGGCCTGGGGTCAGGGGACAGGGGACGGCCACGTGCCTGATCCGTGTAAATGGCACCAAATCCAGACTTTCGTTTTTATCTTCGAGTGACATTAGGGACGGTCTTCAAGAGTCACTGAAAAGAAGCCATTTGTCATCGACTACGAACTCGGCTCCCATTGGCAGCCAGCCTGTCACGTGTCACAAATTGACGTGTCTGTGACACGGTGTTCGCGGGTGGCTTGTGGCGACAGAATTGTCACCGGTTGACAGTTGTGTTGCACTGCACCTCGGTGCATTCAAAACCCTGATGTGACCAACGTGAGCCTGCGAAACACACGTAATTACGTCATAACCTGGTTTGGAAGCTTCTTTACAAACACTGAGGCCTTGCTGGGTGTCATGTCACTCCCCTGCACCCAAAGGTGGTAGTTCGATCCCTGGTCAGAGAGCGTCCAGGAGGCAACCTATCCGTATTTCTCGCATCGATGTTTTTCTCCCCCCCCCCCAAAATCAAACGCATACTCAGATGAAAATTAAAATGTGTGTGTGTGTCCTCAAGAAAACAGACAGGGCCGGGGCCTGGGCCTTCCTTGGCCTCGGAGAGGCTCCGGCTGGAAGTTGAAGGCACAATGTCCTCCGGGCCCCTCAGGGAAGCAGAAGTCCTCAAGGGCGGCCTGTGATGTGGTCAGCACGACAGATGGGACTCGGGAAGGTCACTCAGAGGGCGGCTGTGCTGTCCAGGGCCTGGCTGCGCCTCCTGAGGCCACTCCCTGCAGAGGTGGCCAGCAGAGGCTCAAAGGCGGGGTCACTGCCACGTCTCCTGCCGGCCTCACGCTGGGGGGGGGGACGGTGGAACCCCGAGATGGGCCCCCCAATCGCAGGAACAACCAGTTTCACGGGGAGACGCACGCGCATATTGCGAAATGTTTGTTATGAAACAAATTCCCTGTAGGATTTGTGGAAGTCAATTTTTTCCAAACACTTTGCTGCCTTTAAAAATGTGTTGCATTCAACCCTGTCTTGGCCAAATGCCTTTCTGTCCAGGAAGAAAAATACAGCTGCTAACTTGGTGTGCGATGAGGGGAGTGAGGCGGGCGCCGTGCCCGAGCCCGGCAGGTCACCAGTGGCCGTCCCGCCCGCGGCGTGGACGGGGGCTCCATCGGAGGCGGGCTGGTGCTTAAACATCCACGCACGTCTCCACCGAGTCTTCGAAGAGTCACAGCGAGCCTTCTGCGTTCGAATTTTGAAGGAATTGCTTCGAGCACTTGGGATTGTCATACAGAGAAACACTCTGACGAAAAAACTCCTACGTGCAACGGTGGCAAATTAATTCAACCCTTTTTTTTTCTTCTTATGAGCACGGAATCCTAATATACCCAGAAATCACAGTGAGGAAAGGTCTCTGCCAACGAGACAAAGAAAAGGAAAAATATCCAGACGTCACAGGGAAATATGGGCAAATGCGAGTGCATAAACATGAATTTCGCCAGGCAGGAAGTGTGCCGCCAAGGAGCCAGATGACAGACGACAGGCCGGGGGGCACAGCGTGCGCCCCCCGAACACACGACAGGCGGCTCTGCCGGCACTGCGTTATGAGACGCGAGCTCACCGCCAGCAGGGTGCCTGCTCTGCGGACTGCGCAGATATTAACTCTTTATCCTCCCCTAGGCCCAGCGACGTGGGTGTCGCCACGGCTCGTTTACAAGGGAGAAGACCAAAGCACAGAGGGGTCGAGTGGCCGGTCCAAGGCCACGCCGCAGTGATGCGGCAGGAGGGGACCCAAGCAGCCTGGCTCCAAGTCTGCGCTGTGCCCAGTGGGCGACGCTCCCTTCCCTCGCAGACGGTGTTTTTAGGGGAGGGCTCTCTGGTGGAGTTGGACAAGAGAGTCCCGGGAACTCCCGGGATTAAGGCACGCACAGCATAGACCTGGACCAGGTGAGGAGTCTTGCTATGTGGACTGTCCCCACTGTGTCCCCAGGCCACAGGTGCAGCCCCGGACTCTACGTGAACCCCAGGGGCCGCAGGCAGGGAGGGCTTGGCCCCTGTGGGAGCTGTCCCCGCCGGAAGGAGGAGGTGGGCTCTGAAGCAGCAAACACAGGTGGGGAGTGGGCGGCGCCCCGGCCGAGGAGGTTCTTATCGAGGGCGGGTATGTGGGGCGGTCCCCAGGCGCCGGAGTGCCTGGGACCCACGCCACGTGCCTCCCACTGGGGATACATCCCAGTGAGGAGCTGGGGACCCGACACCTTCCCCACGGGGGGACCCAGACACACCGCAGCAGAGACAGGCAGCCTCTTGGGGGCGCACAGCCACGCCCAGCCCTCCATGGCCCTGCAGAGAGCCAGGCCGGCCCCAGTTCACAGACAGGTGCCGCCCCGTGTGAGTGCAGGGACCTGTGGCCCAGGAAGGGCTCGCATGGCTGACCTTTGGCCCCAGAACCGGCCGCCAAGCCTGGGCCCTGCAACGACCCACACACGGCCTCCCTCCCGAGTGTTTTCGCCTTGTGAAGCTTTTGCTTATTTTTGCTGGAATGTCGTCCGTGGGTCCCAGGATCGTGTCCGTGAGTTCACTGGGACGCTGTTCTGACACGGCCACTGAATGTGCAGGTGGCCCAAGAGCTCTGGGACGGCCCGCCTTAGACCTTCTCACTTCCCTAGAAACACACGCTTTCCCTGTGCTCAGGACAACGAGCCCCGAGGGCTGGACGCCGACCTGGACGGCAGAGAGCCATCTCCCAGGAAGTTCTGAAGTGAGGCCCGGACGCCCACGGGCGGCGGCTCCGACTCTCCAGGGAAAGAGGGCGACGACCCAGCCCTCCCTCCTCCTTCACACCCGGGGGCTTCGGCCGGGCGTCATCTTAGCCAGCCCTCGCTGGGGGGGCTGCTCCCGGCTGTCCCCAGGCGCTGGCTGCCGTCTGCATCCTGCGCCCAGCAACAGCGAGTGTGCCCCACGCGGCCCGCCAAGCCTGCACCCACCGCGCCCTTGCCGCACCCTCACCGCGCTGGCTCTCGGGAAGGCTTCTCTCCCTGACCCGACTGAGCGCCCCCATCTCACGCCTCTGGGAGACGGCCCTCCCGGCTCCAGGACGTCTCTGGCTCGGGCTCCAGCCGTATCTCCCCACCCCTCCCGCCCCTTCGTGACACGCTCACGAATCCGCACCTGACGGGGACGCCACAGTCACACCGGCCGCCGCCCCTGACAAGGAACCGTGTTCGAGCACGGGCCACTCACCTTCGGGGCCGCACTGGGCCGGGTTGCTGAGGCAGGAGGGCCTGTGCCTCCCGTAGTACAGCAGCGTGACGCCCTTCTCCTCCTTGAGGTAGATGCCCTTGCTGACCTTCCCCTCCATGAGGTCTGCGGGGGAAGGGCAACATCGTCTGTCAGCGAGCTGTCGGGGTCGGGAGCGGGAAGACGCGCCAGACACGGAAACACACGCTCCTCACACGTATGTTTACACGCCTCTAACAGCACGTGCTACCGCGTGACTTTAGAATCGGCCTCAGTTAACGTTTGGCTGCTAATAAATACATCATGAGTGATCTGTAAGTCGGTGCAAATAGTAACTAATAAACGAACAGCAATTAGTACTGACATCGATGTCATGCTAATGTATAATGTTGGGTTGGCCAAAAGTACGTTCAGTTTTTCCCATAAAAACAAAAGACCCATTTTTCATTTTCACCAGTAACTTGGCTGATTTGGGAATTTTGAGGCTGTCGGCTGTCCCCTGCGAGTAGAATGTTGCTTTTCTCGGTCACTGTCCCGCCCGGCCCGCCCAACCGCGGAGCCCCGTCCAGCGAGAATCTGCGTGTCCCTCGTTCCACCAGTCAGAGTGCCTTCTCCCACACGGCACAGACCTCTCTTTCCCCCTCAGCTACCTTCTACCTTTCTTGGAAAAACACGATGTACTGAAAATGCTGCTTTTCTTCCGTCTTCAGTATTAAAATGGCTACACAAACGTTCCCCCACTTTGATGAGTTTTTAAACGCAGGCTGATGTGACAGCGCTCACCATACGATCTAACAAAACTGTTTCGAGTGAGGTTACAGACGACCAGAACCACCTTCCGGAAAAAACAAGCGACCTTTTGGCCAACCCAGCACGCACTCCCCTGTAACGAGACTGGAGTTCCTTTGTCTGCCGGAGGCTGAGTCGCCAGGGCCGGTGACACTGCAGTCCTCGTGTAACACACGAATCCTGACCTTCCGTCCGTCCGCAGGCTTCCCGAGCCCCCCCACAGCATCTCCAGGGCCGAGTGCCCGAGTGAAACTCGGACACGAGTGTGGACTAAGGCTGCGCCTCAGCACCCTCCGTGTCGGAGTTCTGGTCAGCAGCCCCTGGCCCCGACGTGGGAACCCGTGGTCTCTTACAAATCCCCTCTCCGACTCACGGAGGGAACCCGTTACAGCAGCGATTTCCAGCCGGGGCACTGCGTGGGTTTTTAAACACGTGCCCGACTCCCTGGTCAGGGGCACTGACCTCCTTTCCCTTCGAGTGTCAGCTGAAAACATGACAACAGCCAAGGCAACAAAGGCCGCCTGACGTGAATGAATCAAAATTACACCTACTTTGGGCCAGATCAGCAAACAAGAACCTTTTTGGCGTGCCGGGGAATTTGAGCACTTGGTTTACGTGTGCTGTGAGATAAGACAGGCTGACAGTCACTGGCTCGCCGACTTGATAAGCGGGGACCATAAAACCCTGGAGGGATCGGGTGCTCACGATTCTCGGGGTCAAAGTCCCCGACACCTCACCCGCGCTAAGGCAGGCGCCTGCAGGTTAAGCTGGCAGGAGTGTGACGGATTCGGGCTGCGTTGAGCCCTCAAGCAGCCCGCCCGCCTGGGAACACTGGCCCGGGAAGCAGGCACCTCCCGCTGCAGGAGCCCCCGGTTCAGAGAGACCGAAGGGTGATGCCTGGCCGTCTGGCCTGAGTCCCCCCAGGGGCAGACAGTGACCGTGACCGGTGGCCCCGGCTCCCTCTGCGTCGAGACGTGAAGGAAACACGTGAAGCACGTGGGCCTGGAGGCCCTTCAGGAAGGTAGAGGCTTCCCTGTGACTCTAGTGGGTGAGTGGGTGACAGAAGAGCTTCTAACCACTGGAAAAATTCCCAGCTGCAGAGAAATGCTGACGCTAACACAGCCCGTGAGAGAGCAAACGTTTTACGAGGTGTTTCAGAGGGAACTGACTTCCCACCAAGAGGGCTTGCTTTGCCTCCCCCAAGAGTCCAATCCCTTCAAACATCCAAACGATTTCTACTTTTAGACAATCTCTCGGCATCTGTCGGTTTCGTTCTGAAAAGGAGCAGCTGGCGTGCCAGGGCCTGGTCATTTGCAATGTCACAGACACCTTCCAACGCACGGCGGCCTGGGCCGTGACCCTCACACCTGACTCCGAGTAGCTCCTGTCCAGACCAGGGCCTGGTCTTTGCTTGGCTGTCGGCACGCTCGCTGGCCCCACACCGCACGGGACTTCCCGGTCAAGGGGGCGCCAGCGGGCCAGGGGGGACGGTGCTCACCTACGGTGGCGGAGGCGTTGGAGTAGGCGGAGTCGTTGGTGGGCACAAAGGCAGTGTTATGGGAGGGGAGCACAGTGAGGTTGTGCGCGTGCCATGCTGGGTGGGCAAGAGGAAGAAAGCACAATGGGTGAGTGACACGGAGACAGGTGCGACCGACATATCTCTCAGCGGAGCCGCCGAGGAGGTGCCGCTCCAGCCGCGGGCGTCCTCCCCGGCCCCGCCACCCGCACTGCCTTCAGCCACGCAGTGGCTCCCCCTCGGTGGCCCCGTCGGGTCACTGTGACGGCCACAGAATCCAGCCACAGACTTTGGTCCCCACTGGCCGGCTCCAACTCCCTCCTGGACACTGAGTTGAGAGATATGACTTTGAACTTGGCCACACGGCAGCCTGAACGGGAGATGAATGGGCTGACGTCACAGAAACTGAGGGGACAGAAGCACAGCATGAAAACAACACAATATGATGACACAGGCACAGGACGACAGAGGACCAGCAACAGACACCAAGGCCGACACCCATGAGGGCGTCGCAGAGCTGCCCCACGGTCCCGGCAGCTCACGTCTCGGCCGTTTTCCGAGCAGCTGTGAGCACATGGAAATGCACTGCAGAGCGAGGCCCACGAACCATGGGCACAACACTCAACTGCAGCGAGACCGTCCATGCTCGAGGTTCCAGGGCAAACATCCATATCCTGAGGCTGTTACGGGACACGGATGCATCTGGCAAACACAATTCATCCCAGGGCCACGGTGTCTGAGTCAGGACGTCTCCCTCTAAGAGGGATGTTTTGGATGCGAGAGTTTCCCAGACAGGAAGAGGGACGGAGTGAACCAGGACAACGGGCTGAGCTGGGGGGTGGGGGAGAGAAACATGCCGATCGTTCTTTGAGCTCCCGTGTGAAACAGCCCCTGCGTTTTCAGTTCTGTGCCCTGCGCATTGAGCTGTGTCGACAGGGCGTTGCGCCGGGTGGAACGGCCCCCGGCAGAGGCCGTGCAACAGGCCCCGAGAGAAGATCACATTGTGACAACGGGGGCCGTGCGTGCGGCCTGCCCGAGCGAGCCAGGTAATGAACTCACGTGGGGATGGGGTTCCCCGTGGTGCAGACCCGCTCTTCGGAGCTGCCGGGCTGCGGGACGGCCCTCGCCAGCTTGGCCCTGACTGCCCCCCACTCCGCGGACACCAGAGGCTCGGGCTTCAGCCGTCACGCCTCTGCGTGTGCAAATTTCAAGGAAAACACGCCAGAACGTCAGGTGGCAGTTTACGGAGTGCATCACGTCGCAGGAGTAAGGGAAGCACCAGCATGCTGGTGTGGACGGCATAATAATCCGTGAGTGTGTGTTTTCACTTTAACCTGTCCCACTGGTGCAGAGGGACTCTGAGTGGCGCCGGGCCGGCCGCGCGGCCAACCACGCCGGGCACAGCAGCTGTCCGACACCGTCAGGAGCGACCCGGGAAGCCACATGAAGAGATGCAAGCATCCCGCGTCACTCAAAACACGCACTTTCTAGGACGTTCTGACTGGGCCCTGGCTGGCGTGGCTCAGTGGACTGAGCAGCAGCCTTCGGACCAAAAGGTCACCAGTTCGATTCCCCATCAGGGCACAGGCCTGGGTTGCGGGCCAGGTCCCCAGTAGGGGGCGCGAGAGAGCCAACCATTCAGTGTGTCTCTCACACATCAGTGTTTCTCTCCCTCTCTTCCCCCTCCCCCTCTAAATAAATAAATAGATAGACAGACAGACAGATAGATAGATAGATAAAATCTTCAAAAAAAGGCTCTGACTGGGACGGGAAAACTGCTCTCAGCAACGCTGGGGTCTCTCCTTGCGGCAGAGGCCTGATGCGTCAGACAGAGCCCACGCTCCGTGGGACTGGGGACCTCTGACCGCGGGAAGCGCTGCAGGTGGCACCGCCCTCCCCCAAGGGGAGCTGTCGTGATGTGGGAGCCGCCGATGGGAGGGCGGGCACATGCTGGACGAGGCTCGGCCCCCACACAGGGGCCCTCCTCTCAGCTGCTGTGGCCCCAGCCCTCGGCTCGGCGGGCCCGTGCGCACAGGCACAGGGGGGAGGCCCGTCCGCGTCCCAGGGAATGCACGCCTGGGCCCGCCGCCAGCCTGAAACAGCCGCTCCCGACTGAGGCTGTTGGGGAAACGCACTGTCACGTTCCCCGTCATCAGCTCTGTCCTCTCATCTCGAAAGCGCACACACACTCCCGTCTGACACTCTGGAATGGTAACAGCTGCAGGGGCCTCGCCGTCCTGGCTTCCAAGCAGGTGTGACTCACGCGTCCCTCCCGGTGGCCCTGGCCCCCAAGTCACCCGCCCCCGCGGCCTCAGGGGTCCTCACCACCCGCGTCTACCTCCGGTCGTTTCCTGAAGTTCGTGGATGCCGTCCACGGGCTCCAGGGGCCAGTAGTGGGAAGCAGTAAGCAAGACCTCGAACCCTGGGGATGGAACACAAGGCTGTTAAGTCCCTGTTGGGGAGGAAGGGACCCCGCGTGACCCGCCATCGGCCGCCTGCGCCGTGAGGCGGTGGGAGGGGAAGTCGCCCGTGACTGCAGGTCGTACGAAAAGGCATCTGAAGAAGCTCAACACTCTCTCCTAGTGTAACACACAGAACTCCTCGTGAACAGAAAGTCACTCACACTTCCTGAACAGGAGACTCGTGACAAGGAGGGACACGCAGACACCTTCTAACCTGAGCACACAGAGCCGCCACGTTCGACGCTGCGGGGGCAGCTGCACGCCTGGGGAAGGGACAAGCGTGCTCGCGACCACGTCACGGTTTAGCATCGTTTTGGAGAAACGCCCGATGCAACCAGACGAGGGAAGCAAACCGGGCTGGACGAAGCAGGCGGCGGACTAACGTTCTCCGCGCTGCGTGTGGCTGCGCAAAGCAGCCCGCGCCCGTCCCGACTGCGGCGGCGGGGGCTGCGTTCTCAGACGACACGCGGATATGAGGAGTCAGGAGCTTCCGCGGCGGCCACACCTCTCCCCCCGGTCCTGGGCGGTCTGCTCAGGGTCCTCCACACGGGCAGTTCATCACGCCTGACTGCAGTCATTTCGCAATGTCCCGCGTGGCCTGTGTGCTCCAGTGGGCGTGGTTCCGTGCAGACAAGTTCCTTTCCAGAGTGTTCTTCTCCGTGCCCCGTCGCTTGTCCCTTTATTCGCGTCTCCCCACCCTCCCGGGGGTCCCTCGAGGGGCCGTCGGGACCCACACTCAGCCCCTCCCTCAGTCTGCCGGTGGGTGAGCCCGTCCC
The DNA here is from genome assembly GCA_004024845.1 of Tonatia bakeri. Classification (NCBI taxonomy): domain Eukaryota; kingdom Metazoa; phylum Chordata; class Mammalia; order Chiroptera; family Phyllostomidae; genus Tonatia; species Tonatia bakeri. The sequence continues at coordinate 135,744 of PVIA01000873.1, forward strand.
TGGGACCATGGCCCAGGAGCGGGGACCACGGCCAGAGGACTGAACACGGTTGATCGCCGTGCAGGGCTTCCGGGTCGCAGGAGAGGGCGACCTCGTAAAGCGACCTGCGCCGTTCAGCGACAGAAAGGTCTGGAGGAGCAGAGAGCAGCGGCGGCAGCGCTTTAAGTGGAGTCTGCCCGAGGACGAGGACCATTACGAACGAGACAAGAATGTGGGGAGTGAAAACCGTTACAAACAATGAAAGAATGTGGCGAGGGGGCGTGTCCCTGAGACCCGCGTCCCGTCTGCGTCCCGCGGAGAGAGGGCGTGGGGGCCACAGAGAGGGGCTGCCCCAGGCTCTCAGGGACAAAGCGAGACAACAGCCCTGACAGGACGGCCGCGAGAGCCCCGAGCGAGCCGAGGACTTCGCCTGCCCTGGCAGAGGGGACTCGGGACCGAGGAAACTGGCTCTCCTCTCACTGGTGCGCCAGGACCAGGAGGGTTGCTGCGGAGACCCTGGGAGTGCCTTCGTGAGGCGGGCAGCTGTCGCAGAACGCACACGGGAATAAACAAGCAGGGGGATGGGGACGTGTGGCTGGGGGGGGGGAGGTCAAACCAGCCCACAGGGAGACACGACGGAGCCACCACAGACCTGGTTTGGGGCAGGACGGGAGCAGGCAGGCGGCGGGGAAACACCCCACACAGCCCGAGCACACACGGGAACGCGGCTGACGGCGACGGCAGCGGTGGAGCCTCAGACCAGAGGCCACACGTCCCTCGGCAGAAGCTCTTCGAACCCGCCCGCCCTCCGAAAACCTCGCTCTTTGCTCCGACAGCTCCCAACGGCCCAGCACTTGAATGTGCCGGGGGGGGGGGACCTTAGACACAGTAAAGCTGAACAGCCCCCGGGGGGAGCCGGTGGTGAGCCTGACCTCGCCAGTGGGTGAAAGACTGGACGGAACACAGCTTGAGCCCCACCGAACGGGGGGCCGGCCACGTGCCCTGCAGGACGGGGACGCTCTGCTCTCTCCAGGCGAGTCACACGTGTCCCTCACGAAGACGCTTCCAGCCCAGGAGCACTGGGGCAGAGGGCAGGGACAGGCAGTTCCAACAAAAGGAATGAGAACCATTTCTAAACCTACGAAGATGGTGCAGCTCGCTGGCAGGGCTCGAAAGCGCGTGGAAGGGACAGGGAGCCAGCCCTGTCCCCCTGGGCAGGTGGGCGAGCGGAAAGTTAGATGTGCTGACCTAGCAGGTTCCACCCCGTTCTGGGGGAGTTCCCACGGCCTGGCTCTTCCAGAGAGCGACGGGCAGTCCCTGAACACACTGTAAGCCCGCATTCCCTTCGACCTGGTAACCCCACTCCCGGGAATTTACTCGCGCGGTGAACCCACACCCGTGATCGAACACCTGCGTCCAGGGGCGTGTGCCGCAGGTGTGTGATGTTTGCATCAACATCCGGCAGACGGCGCCCACGCTTCAGGCTGCGGTCGCAGAGCAGCCCCAGAGGAGCCGGCGTGCGGTCTGCGAAGGGGATGCGGCGAGACCACACAGGCCGGCACCAGTCATGCCCCCGTTCCTTACAAAATCTTTCGTTACAAGACCACAAGCGTGTCGTTCTGTGACACAATGACACCACACGCAAGCACGCCCTTCGACGTTTCAGGTGGAACGTTCGAATGAAAACTGGATCGTCACACCCACGTCACTCCCCTACCAACCCCACTCGAGCAGGCGTTACTTCCGCCAGACCCTGCAGAACGTTCTTGGAGTGAGATGGCTCAGCTCAGGGAGTCGAGGGGTCCTGGCCAGGGGCTCTGCCGGCTGGAGCGTTTCCCGGCGGGCCAAGGCGGCGGGTTTGACCCCAGTCGGGGCGCATCGGCCGACGAATGCGTGAGTGAGTGGAGCAACTGGGTGACGTTTCTCTCCCCTCCCCCTCCTTCCTCTCTCTGAAATCAGCCCGTAATTCTGTTTTAAACACCGGGGGGAGAGTGTGCGTGCTGCGGGCCATGTGAGTAAACCCAGCTGTTCGGGGGTGCAGCGGGGAGAAGGGGGGAGATGTTGGCGGGACGCCCTGGACTCTGACATCGGTGTTTGGGGCTCAGAAAGCCGGGGCACTGGGAGCGAGACGGGGGCTTTGTATTTCATCATCTTTGTGTTCCCCTCAAACGCTCGGACTGCATTTATTTTAAACGCGTGTTAAGACTTGCTTTGCAATTAGAACAACCCGTCGGTAACGTCCATCCTGAACTTTCAGGTGGAAACGGAACTGCCCACCCCCACACTGAACATCTGAATTTTGGTCTAGGGGCGCCACACCCCTGCACACGTGCAGGTCACCCGTCCCCCTGGTCAGTGTGCACACGCGAGACCGTCTTTTCCAACAGGCTGTGAGTCCAAAACACAAGCCCAGAACACAACGGTTCTGTAACAGGGGCTAAAGCGCAGCCACACAACCACTAACTCCCGTGCGTGCTAGGGCCACATGGGGCTTGGGCCACCGGGACCGGGCGAACGGAGAAGGCCGGAAACACCGTTCTCCTCCGACCACAGCTTGTCTTTCCTTCCCCGAAGCCCAGGCTCCTCCTCGGGATGAGCGGGAAGCAGCACTGGCTTACGAGCTGTTCGGTTCATCTGGGAGAAGTCGGAGGGGCGAGGAACATCTGTGGTCTTCAGGCCCCGCGTCCCCGTGGAACAGGCCGCGTGCTCCGCCCTGCCTGCCTGTGGATGGCCGGGGTGGGGGAAGGGACGCCACTGTCCACGCAGAAAGTCGGCCCCCCAAGTGGCTGTCCAAAGCCCCACGGAATACGGGGGCGAGCAAACACAGGCTACACATGAAATTCTGATGCCCCCGAATCTCTCTCTGCCAAATTTCCGTTTGATCAGAAACACACACTTTTTTTTTTTGCACTAGGAAGACGCAGGACGGAGCCGCTGCTGTGACCCGGCGGTTCCGATGGCCTCCGTGAGCCATGCATGCGACACGGGTGACGAGGCCCCCGACGGGCCGTGGTGGCGGCTGCACAGTGAACAGACACAGAATCGCTGTGGGGGCAGCTGAAACCGCCCCCGGTGGTCCTTTGTCCGCAGTAGCCCCCACTCACAAAGTAGAAACAAGCAGAGAGAACAAGCCATTTATTCTCTCAGAAAGAAAACGACCGCCACGAAAATGTGGGGAGTGACAGCTGCCATAATAACAGGCTTTGGCTTCCTCAGCCTCTAAATAGGCCGGTGAGCGGAGGTGAGCCGCCCGGCCCCCTGGGAGTGCACGGGGGCCAACCGCCCCAAGCGCCCCAGGGCCGGGAAACTTCCAGAACCCTGGCACGCCGCATCGAAGCTCGCCCTCCTGGCCGTAGAGGTCACTCGTAAGGCACCTGTTTGTAAACTGCTTAGGGATGACCTGCAACTTCACGGGATGACCCCCTTGAGGGACTCGGTTTTCTCGGTCCCCCCGGCCCCCCAGCGCTGCCTGCAGGGCAGAACAGGACACTGGGCTACCTGGGGCCCGAGAGAAGGTTTCAGAGGTGGGGTGCGGTCCCGGCTCCCCTCCCTGGGCCGCAGCATCCGGCGGGAGGCATGTAACTTCTCCACCGTGACCATCCGTGGTCACGGGGACGTGAACACAGATAATGCCGAGGCGCAAGCCGATTCGAACCTGCTCTCCCACCGTCTGCCGCACGAGCACTGGCCGGCCCAGCAGCGGGGAAGACCTGCAAACGGCGTGCTGCCCGGGCCGGCGGAGGCACACAGGCCAGAGGATCCAGCCGCCGGCGTCCCAGGACACCCGGTGACTGGCCAGTTCCCAAACGGCCATGCAGGGTCCTGTCCACAGGCGTTTCCTGAGCACCTGCCTTGTCCACCACGTGCAGGGCCCAGAGCCGGGCGCCGCGGCAACAGAACCCACTCGTCCTGACGGCCCCTCAGACGGAAACCTGGAGGGGCTGTGGCCGTGAGGGGACCAGGGTGCCGGCCTGCGCTGGGGACCCCGCCGGGCTGCCCTGACCCCCGCACACCTCCCTGGAGAAGGGGCAGGTGCAGGGCATATGTGTCCTCTCTCCTGCTCACAGCTCCCGAGCGAGGGCTGGGGACACGGGTGGGGGTCCCTCCACACCACGCACATGCCAGCCCAGGAGAGGGCGGGGAACTGCCCGGACAGCGAGTGCCGCCCACGTGCACACGCCTGCACCTCTGCCACTGTCTGGGTGGTGCCCACTCTCGGTGGCAGCCTGCACGCCGCCTCGGTCGCCCCCAGGAAAGCCTCGCCGCGGCGCTTCCAGACCAAGGATTCACACGGCCAAGGACAGGGGCCTGGTGGCCGGGTGGGGGTCCCCCCACCGCTCCCTGCTCTCAGTGGGGCTGCGGGCGCCCAGCAACCAGACTCGGCAGTGACGGCGACTGGAGGCAGCGCCGGGAGGCCGAAGGACTGAGGCCTAAGCCGCCGAAGCAGACCAGCGCCGGACGCGTGGTGTGAGGCAGACCACCTTCCGTCCGAGAATGCTCACGTCTCCTCGTTCACGAGGCTCCGAGCCACCAAGAGCAAGAGGCTCTCGGCACAGACACACCTGCCTCTCCGGCCACAGCTCGGGGACAGGGAGGTCGGCCGTCAAGGACAAGCAGAGCAGCCGGGAGGGCAAAGTGCAGCCAACAGCTGGCCGGCCAGAGGAGCCCGAGCAGGGCCGCTCCAGATGGCGCCACTGACACACCGACGCCTGTGCCTGCGGGGCAGGACGGGGAGGCCGCGTGCTGACCGAGGCAGACGCTCCCTTACCTGGGTGGGCCTGGGACCTGCAGAGGGCCGGACGCACCTGCACACAAAACAGCACAGCGTGAGACTGGGACCGCCCGGCAGAGCCCAGCCCGGGCGCGGCACCCCACAGGGGCCGGGGAGTCACCTGGAGACTGCAGTGGAGCAGCAGCAGCCAGGAGGGCCAGCAGCCGCGCAGCAGCCCCCTCATGGCGCGCCCGGGGCTCGCTGAGGGCCACCTGTGGCTCCCGGCGGTGGGGGACAGCGTGTTCGCCCTAACTGTCCCTTCCTCGGGGGCGGGACATCTCTGCGGGCTCTGGAAAGACAGGCAGCGGTTTCTCTGCAGTCTGTGACGGTGGCCGTCTTGGGGAGGCGGCGAGTGCTCCGTCCCCACCCGCAGACTCTCGAGTCTCCGGGGATCAACAAACACACCGCCACGAGCCGAGCGTCCGTGGAATGCAGGGCGGCCAGCTCCAGACGGGCCGGATGAGCCGTCCTGAACGCGGGGCAGCACGCCCAGTGAGGCAGGCAGCTCGGCCGGCGGTCACGGCCGCCAGAGCCAGCAGCCCCCGTTATCTCCCATCCAGGCTGGGAGGAGGCTGTCCCTTCCTCCCAGGAGTCCAGGGGCCGAGAGGACTTCCAGAGGAACTTTGTCCCCGCGCGGCGGCCGAGTCCTCCGGGGCTGCCCCAGGCGTCCACCTCGCATCCAGCTCTGGGTGGGGAGAGGCGGTGATGTCAGGCAGCTCCTCAAACTTTGCTCCGGGCTGCCCTCTATTTATACCCCGGCCGAGCGCCCGTGCTGGGTCCTAGCTCCAGTCTGTTCTGAGCGGACGTCTGCGGGCTGCTGTGCTGCCTCCTCATTGGCGCCCCCGCCCCCAGTGATGAAATACAGGGACAGCAGACCACAACTCCGTTCAGAGCTGAGTCCTGTCTGCGGGGGGAAGAAAGGTGACAAATGGGTGCCAAGGAAGATGGCCCCCCCAACGTGCCTCCACGTTTCTCTCTTTAACCCTTTCTGAGGAGAGCGGAGGCCAAGGACCTTTTCACAGGGGACACCGTGCTATGGCCACAGACCCCAGTGCCGTCGCACCCAGGACAGGGCTCCCAGCATGGTGACAGTCCGACCCTCAGCTGGCCCGTGCCTCGGTTTACTCAAGATGCTCGAGTGCCGGACCTGGTCTGAACACGTGGACATGCATGCACGGTGGCCATCACGGCTGCAGTGGCCTCGGGGTGGGGCAGACCCCATGTCTCTGCACTCACCAGCGGAGCACCCCCAGGCTAGGCCCTGAGTCTCGGCCTCACCATGTGCCTGTGAAGTGGGTCCCCTCCTCCCAGGGCTAGGGCGGCGACACACGCAAGGCTCCCAGCGTGGAGCTCAGGGAGGTGCCGCCCTCCGCAAAGGCTCGCTGCTTTCGGCAGAGCGAGACCGCCACTGGAACGCTGGCTCTGGGGAAGATGGCAGAGGAGAAGCTCGGCCGGCCAAGCCCTGGCTGGCGCGGGCCCCGGGCCCCCACTCCACATGGGAAGCGAGTCCTGCGCCCCAGGAGCCCTGCTGAGGCGGCCGCGAGACCGCCGCCAGGCCCCGCGAGGGAGGAAGAGCGGCGTCCAAACAGGCGACTGCTTTCCACTCTGGCCTGAGGCGCAGCGCCCGCCCGGGGAGCCGAGCCCCTGGCTGGCCCTGCGCGGCTGCGGCGGGCACCGGCCCATCTCCGTGGACTGTTACCTGGAGCGTTGGAGATGCCGGGACTCTGATTACACAGCCCTTCTCACACCGACCTTCACCCTGCTGCCTGGGCAGGACCGGCCTGGGGAAAATCCAGTTCACAGCCTTCCACGGCCCTCCAGCTGCTGTGGGGGGGAGTGAGGCTGACCCCGGGGGAGGAGAAGAGAGCTCCCCGCAGGCCCTTCCCCGTGACCCCAGCAGGGACTGGGCGAGCAGTCAGAGGCGGTGGGGGTCGGGGCACTGCATCCAGCCTCTCGGCGACAGACACGCAGAAGCCAACGGCCTCCACGGGGCGCGATGCCCACCTTGACCTTCCTCCCCCAGGAGCGAAGTGCGAAAGTCCCCGGGAGGAGCACCCCGCAGCCCAGGGCACAGGGCAGGGGCCTCTGCCGCTGACAGGCAGATCCTCGTGCCCAGGGCAGGGCAGAGCCGCTGCGGAAGTCCACCCGGGACACTGGACAGGAGGACACAGGCCGCCCGGGACCGGGGCTGACCAGGCGAACAGACTTCCCACGGTCCCCACTTCCAGCCAGAAAGAGCCCGTGTCCCAGTGCCGGGAGAGGCACGCACACGGGTGGGGGGGTGGGGGGGAGGCGTCGGAGCACGCGGGGGAGGTGCGCACACAGAGGAAGCCTTGGAGCACGGAGCACGAGGGGGAGGCAGCGGAGCAGGGGAAGCCCAGACTTCAGGGGCGGGACAGCGAGAGGCACACCCGACGCCCAGGGCTGGGCCAGGGAGCCAGAGCCCGGGGCACGAAGGTGACCAGGGCCACGGGACCCAGCTAGCCACACATCTGCCAGACGGACCTAACACTCACACACTCGTGCGTGCAGCACACACATGCACACGGGCAGGTGCACGCCAGTGGTCTAGCAGACGAGAGCTGTGCCTGTTCCCAGCATGAACACCATTTCCCCGAGTCCCCATGGCTGACACGTGACACCCGGCGTTCCTGCTCAGATTGTGACCAAAAAGCAGGTAAAACCGACCCACTGTCGAGAGATGCAGCCGCGGCCCCTCAGTCAGGACACACTCGGTGCTCTGTGGCAAGGCAGGCACACTCCTGGACACGTGGGGAGGTTGTGCAGAGACGGGAACCACACGGAGGACTGTCCCTTTCCAGAGGGAATGCCGCCACCAAGAACAAGGCAGGTGGCAGGTCAGCCGTCCCTCAGTGAGCTCACCGGCAAACAGGCCAGGGCGGTCACAGTTTGCCACACCAGCGCACAGAGGGAAACGAGAGGGATGACTTTGCTGAAAAAAATGAGCGGAAAGAGCAGTGTCACAATATCAAATAATCTAACACATGTGTGATTGAAATACCAGACGCAGAAGTGAGAAAACGAAGCGAAAAAAATGTTTGGAGAGAGAACAGCCAAGAATGTTCACAAATAATGAACTAAGTTCAGCCACAGGCCCCAGAACCTCAGACCACGCCAAGCCAGATGAACAGCAGGCACGCACTGCACACCACACACCACATGACACACCCTCGCATAACATGTATACACCACACACCACACGGTACACCCTCGCACAACACGTGTACATCACACACACACCACATGACACACCCTCGCATAACATGTATACACCACACACCACACGGTACACCCTCGCACAACACGTGTACATCACACACAACACAACGCACACACGTCTAGAAAACGCCATCAAACTGCTAACACTCAGGCACGGAATCGCAGCAGCTCTACCTAATACACAGACACAGACACAGGGAGGCTGCCAAAAATGAAGAGACAAAGAAACGTGGCCCAAAGGAAAGAGAAGAACAGAACACCAGAAAAAGAGCTAAACAAAATGGGGGTAAGCAACCTTTCAGAGGCAGAGGTCAAAACACTGATTTTAAGGAGACTCAAGAAACTTAGTGAGGACCTCAACAGCATGAGAAAGACCCAGTCAGAAACGAAGGATGCACTAATTGAAATAAAGAACAATTTACAGAGAAACAACAGTAGAGTGGTTGAAGCCGAGAATCAAATCACTGATTTGGAACATAAGGAAGCAAAAAATAACCAATCAGAACAACAGGAACAAAAAAGAATCCAAAAAAACGAAGATAGTATAAGCAGCCTCTGAGACAACTTCAAGAGGTCCAACATTCAGCTCATAGGGGTTCCAGAAGAAGAGAAAGAGCAAAAATTGGAAATGTCTTTGAAAAACTAATGAAAAAAAACCGTCCCTAAGTTGATGAAGAAAATAGACGTGAAAGTCCAGGAAGCACAGAGTCCCAAGCAAGATGGATGCAAAGAGGACCACTCCAAAATAAAATTAAAAAATAAAATAAAATAAAATAAAAATAAAATCACCGAACCTCACACTGTGAAAAGATGAATTTTACGATATGTGAATTGTATCTCAATAAAAAAAGGGGAGAAACATTCTTTAAAACGAACACCAGCCGGGAGAACCGTCACCAGAGAACCAGCATGAGGCGGCGGCTGCTCTGCGGGCAGAACGGGGCGCGTGCGGCGGAAGCCGGGCGCACGAAGGAAGAAAGACGCGCAGAAACGGCCACCACGCGGGCACACAGAAGACATTTGCTTCCTCCTGGTTTTCCCTGCTGCAGAAATGACGCCGTGTAGCAAACGGAGGAGATCGTGTTGTGGGTGGATGACAGCGCGTGTCTGCAAGACGGCACGCGTGGGAGACTGCGGGCTCCAGGAGGGGCGGGGTGCGCTGCGTGGGGTGTCGGCCGCACCAGTGCGACCGGGAGGCGGCGTGTGATTCGTCAGAGTCACACCCCGTATGGCGACGACCGGGGAAAAGACGTGGAAAATCTAGGTCGACTAGTGAAGACGTTACAGGGACGTAAGGAAGGAGCTAATGATGAGACATAAAATGGAGTCGTAGCAAATTCTGGAATAATCCAAAAGCGGTAGAGAGAGAGGGAGAGAGAGAGAAAGAAAAAGGGGGAAACAGAGGACAGGTGGACCAAACAAACTGGCAGGAACGGGGGTCGAGTTCCAATCGCATCCGTCACCGCGCTGAATTGAGACGACCTGAACGCGCCTGGCAGAGCTCAGCGCTCCCCCGCTGGACGACGGGAAGGCCTCTGCGCACTGCCTGCCGGGAACACGGCGTCAACACACACGCACAGCCGCGGTGACGTAAACACACACACGCGCAGCCGCGGTGATGTAAACACACACACGCACGCACGCAGCCGCGGTGACGTAAACACACACATGCGGCCGCGGTGACGTGAACACACACACACACACATGCACGCACGCAGCCATGGTGACGTAAACACACGCGCGCGCAGCCACGGTGAATGTGGAGGGAGGCGGGAGGCACGGACACTGTAAACGCTGCTCGTCAGGAGACGGTTGAGGTTCCGTCACCGGATGGACTCCAACACGGGGATGCTACGACCGGGAAAGGGGACCGCTGCCCACGGTAACGGGATGTACTCGGCAACAGCACGTGGCCATGCAAACGTGCAGGCGGCGACCCAAAGAGCTGCCGGGTGCGTGATCGCAAATGCTGCAGCCGAAGGGACACAGACAAAGCGCAGGGGCACCTGCAGGCGGCTCCCTCGGGAGCCGGTCAGACAAGGAGGCGGGAAATCGCTGAGGAGGGAGGAGATCGGACCGGCACCGGGAACCCACTTGGCGGAATGACATTTATAAAACGGTCCACTCAACGACAGAAAAATGACATCTTTCTAAGAGAGCATAAAACACCCAAACAGACTGCATTCTGACCCACTGAAAACACTCAATGAATGTGAAATACTGGTCACGTAAAGCACGTCCTCTAATTATAATGGAATTAAACTAGAAACCCAAATGAAAGAAAGATCCCTGGGCCTGAGGTGACGAAAATTTCTGAAATTAGACGCCGGCACCCTGGCTGCTGTGGCTCAGTGGATTGAGGTCGGGCTTGCAAACCGAAGGGTCACTGGTTCAGTTCCCAGCCAGGGCGCGCGCCTGGGCTGGGGGCCAGGTCTCCAGAAGGGGGCGCACAAGAAGCAACCAATAGATGTATCTCTCACCCAACGATGATTCTCTCTCTTCTTCTCTCCCTTCCCCTTTCTCTAAAAATAAATGAAGTCTTTAAGAAAAATAAAATTAGACTCCGGTAATGGGTGCAGCACTGTCAATACACTAAACACTCTGAACCGCACACTGAAGGGGATGGCCTTTACAGTATATAAGATTCCTAGAACTAATCCATGAGTTGATCAAAGTCATAAGAAACAAAGTCAACATAAAAAATTTATTCTGTTCTGTTAAGATTTATTTTTAGAGAGGAGAAGGGAGGGAGGAAGAGAGAAACACACCTGTGTGGTTGCCTGTCATGTGCCCTCTACAGGGGACCTGGCCCGCAACCCATGCATGTTGCCTGGCTGGGAACTGAACCAGCAACCCTTCGGTTTGCAAGCCCGAGCTCAATCCACTGAGCCACAGCAGCCAGGGCATGTTGTGTTTTTGGAATGCTAGCAGTGAAAAATGAGAAACTGAAATATGAGAACATCATTCATAATAGCACCAAACGTGAAATAGTTATCCATCTAACCAAACGTGTGTGAAGGGCACTAAATAAATGGCCGACGCACTGTGTCCTCAGAGAGGACGACGGAACTTCGTTACCATGTCGATCGCCAAAAACGTCCCCACTCAAACCCTGGGCACACGATCCCCATCAGGATCCCACCAGGACGGGGGCAGACGTCCACATGCCAAATCCAACATGTGTGTGCGGCGGCAAAGAAACGGGGATGGCCAAAGCTATTTTGAAAAACGCGCACGAAGCTGGGGAATTTAATACGTAATTCCAGGACTGACTACAAGGCTACAGCAGTCAACAGTGCGGTCGTAGCAAAGCATCATACACACAAAAGGGAGAAATGGAAGAGAAAACGCAAAATAACGTCCACACTGTTAACTGGTTTTCACAGAGGGGCAACGGGAACTCCAGGGAGAAGTCGGGCTGTATACCACGTGGACTTGGGGTGACTGGGCACACGCACAAAAATAAAAAATAGAGAGAGAGAGAGATGACCCACACCTCGCACCACCACAACGAACCAACTCAAATGGAATCACAGCCCTAAGTGTAAAGCCTAAAACTATTAAACTTCTAGGAGAGCACATGGGGGAAACCTGTGTGACTTCGAGGAAGCAAAAGCTTATTAGAAAAGACACCAAAAAAAAACCATAAAAGAAAAAAAGGAGAAGGTAGATGTCATTGAAATTGAAAACTTGAGCTCTGGAAAGGACAGTGTTAAGAAAATGAGAAGATGAAAGACTGAAAGAAAATATTTGTGAAACATGTAACTTGATAAAAAGACTCAAATTTCAATCAATGAGCAACCTGATAAAAAACAGGCAAAGGATCTTGAGGAGACATTTCACCAAAGGAGACAAATTTCGGAAAATTAATTCATGAGAAGACTCTCAGCAGCTTCAGCCGCCACGGAAAAGGTGAATCAAACCCACAAGGAGATGCCATCGCACCCGGATTTTACCGGGGCGGGGGGGGCGGGGAGGCCACACCGTGCTTCAGGGGCGGGGAACCACGTACATTGCTGCAGAAAGCGGCTCAGCCACTTGAAGCACGCTCTGCGGGTGCCTGGGACTCCAAACCTGCTCCCACCCCGTGACCCCGCAGTCCCTCTCCCAGGTCCTTACTCCAGAGAGTGGGACAGCCTCCGCAGACACCCGCGCAGCAGCCCCCTCCTCTCTCTGGCCCTGGGAGCAGCCCCCCCATCCCGTGGGAGTAAACGGAGTCACAGAGCACTGCCCAGTCTTCCGATGGGGGACGGAGGATGGAGGACAGTGCCCTCGGCAGCATAAACCTCAAGTGCATCCTCCCTGGAGACGGACGCCAGCTCGGAAGGCCACATGCCGGATGAGTTCACTGGTGTGGCCTTGCCGAAAGAGGGGGGTTGGAGATGGAGACAGATGGAAGGGGATGTTACATCCACAGGGAAGTTTTCGGGGGAGGAGGGCTGCTAGGTCTCTTCTGCCTGGTCTTGTGAGGGTGGTTACCTAGCTCTGTTTGTCCAAACTCACAGGCTTGCACTTTTCAAAGGGCAGTCTTTTCCTACCTATGGACTCTATCCGGAGGAATCTGAGCCAAAGTTTAGAAGGAGCTTGGGTTCCTGGTCACGTCACAAAACTGCCAGCCCAGGCTCTCTCCTTGGCTCAGCCGGGGGAGTCGAGTCTCGGTTACCGGGGCCGCAACACACCCTCCGGCGGATGCTGAAGGCGCTGCCGAGCCGGGCCCTTCACAGGCCCCAGGTGCCACCTGCCAGGAAGGAGCGACCGGCTCCAGACAGTAACCAATGGCACCCTCGTGGACGGGCGGCAGGAGCACTCACCCTCTATCACCGCCGCCACCCTCGGCGCTGGCGCAATTAATGGCTCCTCCAGCAAACAGTGTGACTCGCCACTGAGAAGTAAAATCAGCTGCGGAGGAAAAGACAATCCATTATCCTGCACCTTGTAGAAAACCGCGCTGAGCCACTTCATCAGAACTCGCAATTAATTAATGCTTTCCTCGCCGTCTCGGTGAGTGACGACGCTGAGTTCCAGGAAGCCTTCAAAAGAGAGTGGCATCTGAAGGATTTATTCCCGGGAGAGCCTGCACCGACATACATTCTAATCCTGACTTTCTTAATGACCTACAAAGGGGAGCAAAGTGGGAATCGGAAAGGAAAGATCTGACTTGAATCCAGCTGAGCTGCACTACAGCCACAACAAGGTCGCCGTCTCACCCTCCTCCGGAAGCTCCCCTCTAAGGCGGCGTCACCAGGGAGCTTTCGGCTGCAAATGACAGAAAACCCCACTCGAAACAGGCTTCAACAAAAGGGGAAAGTGTTCTGCATTCGGCAAGTTACGGGAAGTCCAGAGGAGAACAGAGTCACAGTCAGGACTCAGCGGGTGTCCCCAGGAACTCGGTTCCTGTTTCTCGGTCCCCGCTCACCTTCCGCGGGCTCCAGGCTGCAGGCACGGAGCAAGAGCAACGGCGAGGTGGGCATGCGGGCGAATCTGACGCACCACTCGTCCCCTCGGAAGTTCTGTCCAAGAAGCCGGAAGTGGAAAGATGCCACAGCACTGACGGGGTCTTCAGTGGAGGCAGAGGGAACCATGTGTGGGCCACTCCGCAGGAGGAGGAGAGGGTCAGCGGACGCGTGAGGGACACGACCTCTGCGCTCGAACCGCAGCAGTGAACGTGGATGCCAAACGGGCCGGGAAAGGTTGGGAGTGCGTTTGGCGATCCCTCCGGTAACCACTCAAAACGTACGCAGGGATGCAGACAAGATCAAAATAACGGATACAGTGGAACGTGAAAACACACCCCAATAAGGCCAAGAAGTCAGAAGAGAGGAAACGGAGGAGCAAAAAAAAAGAAACAAACAGAAAAAAAATGAGAGAACTAAATCCACATTTATCAGTAATGGAGTTACACACAATACACCAATTATAAGACAGAAACTGTCGGATCAGATCTTACATGCTGTCCACAAGAAACTCACTTCAGAAAAAATGAGGTAAGTAAGCTAAGAAGGAAGGCAATGGAAAAAGACAAACGGACGAGCCCACAGAAACGGAGACTCCAACGCTCCCTTCTCCACGACGGACAGAAGGACCAGGAGAGGGACGGTACACCAGGGAGTCGGAGTAGAGGAGCCGAGTGACCTGCCATCTGGACCCGACTGGCATTCGCAGAGCACCCCGCCCAGCACCACAGACGCACAGGCCACATCAGACAGCCGCCACAGGAGACCACCGCTCATCCACAGGACAAACCCTGGCCAATTCAGCCCTGGCTGGCGTGGCTTAGTGGGTTGAGCCCCGGCCTGCAAACCAGGAGGTCACGGGTTTGACTCCCACACGGGGCACAAGCCTGGGTTGCGGGCCAGGTCCCCAGTAGGGGGCGTGCGAGAGGCAACTGGATCTCTCGCACACGGATGTTTCTCTCCTCTTCCTCCCTCCCTTGCCCTCTCTCCAAAAGTAAATACATAACATTTGAAAATCTTTCTTAAGAATCTAAACCAATTTAAAGAAGTGAATTCAAAGTATGCTCTCTGGACTTAACAAAATTGAACAAGAAATCGGTAACAGAGTGACAGCAGGTAAAGTCCCAAGCACTCGGAAATTAAACCACACCTCCCTAACCAAGCCTTGGGTAAAAGAGGAACGCTCAAGGGAAACAAGGAAATGGTCTGAACTGAGTGAAAGGGAAACACAGCACATCGAAATGTGTGGGCACAGCTGCAGCAGCACTGGGAGGAAGCTGCATAGCAGTGAACGCTGCCAGCGAAAGAAAGGGTCCCAAATCGATAATCCCGGTGTCCACGTGAAGAAACGAGAAAAGAAGGAGCAAAACAAACCCCGACCGGGCGGCAGGGAAGAAATGAATTTTGCTAACTCATTAGACCCCACTGAAGACTTCTGAGCTGGCGACTTCTTGCAGAAATTGAGGCACGTTGACAATTTCTCTGCTTAGACGTGTCTGGTGGCGGAGAATTACTCACCGAAGAGGCTGGTCACCGATACATCCCTCCCCATCACGGTCCCAAGCAACGTCCCCACACTGTCACCTCCGCCTCTTGTTTCCCAAACTCGGGTCTCCCCTGCTGCCAGCTGCTCGCCCCGCCCCTCACGCTCCCTCCGCTCACACAGCTCCTGGGAGCTCCTTTCCCACCCTCATCTCCAGTTCACACCCCACCCGACGTCAGGGTGGCATGCCTCTACCCTCAACCCGACCTGCTGAAGGGGTTGCATTAACACACTGGTGTGAATGTCCTGTGTGTTATTGTCTCGTATTTCTAATGATTCTGCACAGCAGGTACTAACCCTTCCTGTATCTTATATGTAAAGACGCTGATGCATACACTGTTGGTTAACTTGCCAAAGGTCACAGGAGTCACACCAAGAAGAACGGGAAATTGACCCCAGGCTCCTCAGTGGGTGCCCCCCACCTCTGAGCTCTGGAGGGTCCTGTCCGTGCCTCCCCGTGGCACTCACTAAGTTCTGCCTTGATTCTGAGAATTGTATCGTTATCTTAGCTCTTTTATTACATTATTAGCACCCAGAGCACAAAGGTCAGCTGTTATATCAGCTTTCGGGAACAGAGGGAAAGTGTATCAGGTAGGGCTCTCCAGAAAAACAGGAAATTGATAGATGGCAGACAGACACACAAATGATAAACAGATGGCAGATGGATGGATGGATGGATGGATGGATACAGGGTGACACAGAGATCAGTGGGTTTACTGGGAGGGGCTGGTCCTGTGGTCATGGATGCTGAGAAGTCACAAGACAGGGCTCAGCATCCACCTTTTCCCTTCCGCCTCGGTCCCCCTTCCTGCGGCGAGGCTGCCGTGAGCACACCCACACCCCACAGGAGCCGTCCTGGGCAACGGTGATGTGTGCACAAGGTACCCAGCAACGCAAGCCTGCTGCTGTAGCCGGCCCTGCACGAACACCCACCCTCCGCAGCCCGCCGGCCACACCCTTGGCTGAGGGTCAGATCATTAACGACATTTATTCCTGAGTACTTGCAGTGCCCCAGGTACGCCTCCGAGGGGGATGGAGCAGCAAACAAGGAAAACGCGTGTCTGTCCCAGGAGTCAAGGGGACAGAAGTGCAGAATTGGTGACCAAATTGCAAGGTGGCCCTGCTCTCCCCGGGCTTTACGTGGTGGCTGCTGGGAGCTGCAGGCCCTTTGAGGCTGACTGAGGCACGTCCCAGCCCGGTGAGATGTCGGGGTGCTCAAGGACGCTGGCGGGGGGCTCGCTGGATGCTGTCAGAGTATCAGGAAGGTATGGACATCCTCTGGGAACAGGTCAGCGGCCACTGGGCCCCCAGAGCAGCCCTGCTGGGGGGCAGAGGCCGTCGCAGGGGTCCTCCCGGCCCGAGGCCGAGTCAGTCACCCGGGGCAGCCCACACTCTGCCACATGGCTCGGCCCACAAACCCCTGAGAATTCACACACTACTCATAGGAACACACCTGCAGAACCAAAAACGTCCTGTGGACTCTCTGGGCCGTGACGGAAAGGGGGTGGAAATACCCACTTCTGAGCGGGCCTTCGTAAGTGTGGTTGTCTCCACTTCCGGAGCCGCCCTGGGGCCAGCGGCTGGGGCTGGTGGCAGAAGGCCCTCTCCCTGCCCGCACGTCACCCAGTCTCCCGGCCCGGCTCACCCCGCCGCTGCCGTTGTCCTCTCCCCGCAGCTCCGCTAAGAGTGCGTGGGCTGAAGGTCCTGGCCAGCTCAGCTGGAACAGGGCCAGGCGGGAGGCGGCTGACCCCGCAGGCAGTTCCTTAAATTCATAACTTAAAAAAAACAAAAAAAAACGAAAGGAAGCAGCCTCTCCACTCCCCTTCCTGTCCCAGCTTTCACAACCTTTCCAGAATCAAAGGCGCCTTCCTCAGTCTTCCCCTCTGAGGGCCTGGAGCCTGGTACCGACAGGACTCTCAGAACCTTCAAATCCAGCCACACTCTGCTCTTCAACGTGATTGGGCAGGGCTCAATGGACTGGCAGGCATTTCAGCCAGTCATGGCACCTGTGACAGGGAGGGGACGGGACGCACAAAGACCCGCCCTTCACAGCTGGCAGAGATCTCAGCAGGGTGGGTTGGTTTTTCTTTTTAAATCACTTTATCCCAAAGAAGATAGTTTCCTTTTTAAGAAGCAGAATAGACAACTTTACATGGAATTTAGTTAACGACAGCTAAAGGGTCCCTCTGGCTCGCTGCTCCCAAAACCTTTGGTCAATCCTGGGAGTGGGGAATTGAACCAGCTCCCCAGCTGTTGGATTCCATTGCTGGCCGGTCTCGTGAGGCGTCATGTAAAAATTCCGGAAACCACGTGGTGTCTCACTGTCTTGGAAACAACGGGACGGCCCCGCAGGCTGCTCAGGGCTGTGACGCACCTGCCATCAGAAAGGGCGCACACCCACCGGGGTGACCGGGGCGGGGTGCTGCTGACGAGGGTTTGGGGGCACGGCTGGGAGCACTGTGGGCTCCCCCATGGGTGTATAGGTTTGGGGTGCAGGAGAAATGGGGGGAAGGGGGAAGGATGCTGGTGCTCACACTGTACTTCTGAAACAGTGCTCGGACACCCTTGCCCTGGGGACATGGGGACAGAAGAAGACGTGACAAATGGTGACTCATGCTAGCCATGGGGCATTTTCACAGCTGCCCAGAGAACTGAGACTCGCAGAGAGGAGTTAACGCGGCCGTCTGGGTCACTTGCTCTCTGCGGCCCTGCAGTTGGGGGGGCTGTCACCCACACGCCAGACGCTGTCTCACTCGGAGTGGGAGCAGTGCTTGCGGACGCACGGCTTCTGTGCCCTGAACTCCGGTTCGTCTCCCGCCTGACGAGGGCCAGCCACCCTGCGGTGCCGACGGGAGCACACCCTTGCCGCCCTCCTCGGAGATCACACCTCCTAACGGCCCGGCGGGACGGGGTGTCTTGTGGGTCACTTCAAACTCCTTAACTACTGCCACTAATACCGATACGCCCGTTACGGAGGTGTCGCTCTTGCACTCCACTCACTCTCTGTCCTCTCACGTAATCCTTCCTGCAAGGGCAGCAACCGCCTTCTTGTGGCTTCCCGCACACGCACGCAGGAGGCTGTCAGGCACGGAGCCGGCCAAGCAACGTGATACGTGCAGACAGTGACACCACTTCTAACCTATTTAAATTAGTGACATTAAACCACTGAACAGCAGGCCCCGCTGAGAACACCGGGTTTGGGCCCCAAACCATACCCTGCCATGCAGGGCGGCAGGGTCGCCCGAAGTCCGTCTGAAAACTGGAGTGTGTCCCAGGGCAAAGGGCCTCCAGCCCACGCAGTGACGGCTTCGGGAAACCTTTCCAAGATCGGAAGACAAGACGTGACGGGACACAAAGTCCCCAGAAGGACGTCACATGGGAAACATCCTTCCCGTGTGCGCCATGCCCTTGGTGCAGCAGGACGGCGCTCTGGCTGACCGAGGCCCCTGGCCAGGCCTGGGCACGCTTCTCTAACCTGTTCTTTCAAAAAGCCCACCTCCCGTTCTAGCCCTGCTCGAGCCTCTGAACCACAGCCCCCTCGCCCCTCACACTGGCCACAGTGACAAAGCGTGAGAGCCTCGGCCAGTGTGCCCGGCGGCGTTCGTTCAGAGAAACAGCCCCACTCACGCGTGGCTTTGCCGGGGCGCAAGTCTGCGGCGTCTGGGGACAGATTTTGAACTGGTGAGTCCGGGCGGCACGAGAAGACATAATCCAGGTGCCGCGGAGACGTTCACCACAATTACAGGATGCGTGTCTGTTTTATTTGAGGGGAAGGACAAGGTGCGGAGCTGGTCGGATGTGCGCCCTCGGCGGGAACTCGAGGCTGACGCACGCAAGGGCAGTCTCGCGTCAGGAGTCAGGAGGAGCAGCCAGATTCCCCACGCATTGCGTGCCCAGGACGCTGCCGTCGAGAAGCCTGCACATCTTCTGGACGGGCCCGTGGTACTGCCACTGCACAGAACTGCTGCTGGACTGGGGGGCTCAGGGCAGCCACGTTCCCGAAGGCAGCTATGAACCGACACACGAGGACTCGCAGTGACCATTGCACAGTCGGACGGCGGCGATTTAGGCTGTGCACCGACTGCTGACTCGTGGTCCTTTGCAAGGCTGAAACAGAGCAGAGAGAGGCCGGACGTCACGGAGAAGGACAGAGGCTCACGAGGATGCAGAAACCGGGAGGACACGTACCAGCAGAGTGACAAAGTCTGACCTGAAGCTCTGTCACTGAGGGCCATCGGGCTGCCGCCGTGTGGGGCGGGAACACCAGGAGAATACACAGGCCACAGAAGGGAGAGGCCAGTGGAGACGGCTGCAGGCCCGGCTGGATCCAGGAGGGCGGATGAGGTCCCAAGCACAGCTCCGCCCTCCCAGTGGCACCGCCGCACTCTCGGCGCCACTCCTGCGGGAAGACGTGGGAAGAAGCTGGCAGCTCCAGACTGGCATCCCGCTGAGTCACTGCGGCTGTGTCGTCAGACCAGTTTCTGATCCGAGTCATTAGAGAAACGGGACTCTCTTCATCTGTCACTGAGGAAGGGAACGGGAGCGGGAGTAGCGACGCGTCAGTCGAGGCAAAAAGACACACAGGAGAAAGGGGGCCTCCCAGGGCGATGGGTGGGGCAGAGTGGCTTCCATTTTCCCCAAGAGAAACCCAGATGCTTAAGTGAAAAACCCTCAGTATGACAGGGATTTTGGGAGCTGGCTAAATCCGAGGTCACTCGCCCGGCAGTGGAGGCAAGCTGTGGGCCTGTGTGAATCCTGGAGGCTCCCGAGTTCCCCGGACGCTGCAGAAGCGGCTGAACTCGGAACTTCGCGGACCACTTCGTGGTCTGCGGCCCTGGGCAGCAGCGACCGAAACGAGCGAGGCGTGCAGCACTGACACGGGAGGGCTGCCAGGACACGCTGCACGGACGCGGCGGAAGCACTTCTGTGACACACGCACAGTCCTCCTCTGCACATATGCATGTACGCACGGACAGACACATGGAAAGTTCCAGAAGAACAGGCCGCTATGAGAAGACGGTACACCTCAGGGAAACAGAGGGGGGGCCAGATGTCACAGAGGACCTGCCGCAGCCTCGTATGTGACACTTCGCACCTTCACAGGACGGCTGGACCCAGCACACGGCTCCATCACAACCCTGGCGTGCAGGGCTCGGCACGCGTCTCCGGCTCCTCCCTTCACGAAGCCGGCCGGTTGCTCCGCCGCCACCACGTAGGTAGTCCTCCGAGCACACAGCGTTCCCCTGGACGGCGCTCAAGAGTCCGGAATCCACGGCAAAGACGCCTCCCTCCTCCCAAACCACAGAGGCCCAAGGCCCCGCCGCTCCTGCCCAGCGCACGGACTCTGAAGCCGCAGACGAGGGCCGTCCTCCGTTCGGAGGCTCCTGACCTGCTCACTTCTAGCGCGAGGTCCTCCGGGTGAAAACTGCTCGTCTGGGGGGCCGTCGGCAGCCCGGCCCAGCAGCGCGTGCCTTCTGTAGGAAGAAATGCGGCTGTGCTGGGGGGCCGCAGCCCCCACTCCTGCTGCCTGGCTGGCCCTCGCGGGGCGCGCCGTCCCTCGGAAGCAAGTCCAAGGTCAGCGTGTGGCTCTCTGCTGGGGGCCAGAGGGGACCCACGTCAACATGACAGACCACCCATGTGGTTCCCAGTCTGGCTGGGGGCACAGGATGGACCGAGGGACAGAGAGGATGACCACACAGGGAGCATGTGATCGGCAATCGGCAGACCCCTTGGGGCGTCTCCACTCCAGACTGTCTGCGGGCTGAAGACCGTCAGGACGCAGTGGGGGCGGGGGGTGTGCTCACCATAGGGAGAGGATTTCCTTTGCCGACGAGCGCGACATGCGGCAGAACCAGAGTGGCAGCGGGTGGTTCCACCGCAGCCGGCACCCAGCCCTCGGCTCTGTGTAGGGAGATGCCAACCTGACGACGGCATCGGCCAGGGACGCTCTGCCCTTGGGCTTTGATCGGGTTCCCCCCGGGAGCAGGGCGTCCACCCTCTGAGGACGGGCTGCCCGGACAGCAGGCATGGGGAGGGCTGCTGCAGGTGGGCTGGGGGTGCGGGAAGAAGCTGGGAGGCTCAGGGCAGAACCGCCGCCGCTGGCCCAGGGGCACCGCGACAAAGAAGAGCTGCAGATGGCAGGTCCACACCCGACGGCTGGCTCAACGCCCTTGGTCATTAGGGGAGCGCACCCCACCACCCCGAGCGGCTGAAATCACAGAGATGGACCGCCCCAGCACCCTCCCACGCTGCAGGGACCGGAGCTGAAGTGCTATGGGGTCCGAGGGGCTCTGACGGAGGAAGGGACAGCAGTGGGCAGCCCAGGTCAGGGGTCGGGGGTAGGGGGTGGGGGGACCCGGGACAGAAGACCTCCCCTCCGGGGAGCGTGGGAGCTGCATTTGCGCAATGTCTTCTGATGTGGGGGGAGTTTCAACAAAGAAGCTGCAGATTCTAAATTTTATGTAAATCCTTCTGGTCCCTCAATTCAAAAATTCTGGAAAAGGCGGACCCAGCCCAAGGAGGCCCAGCTCTGCACCACTGACCAGCTTTCAAGAGGGATATGACGGAGAGAATGAGGCCCCGGGGTCAGGGGTCAGCACAGACACCTCCTCGCCCAAAGCAACGGCGGCGGGCACCACGGCATCATCCACCCTCGCTCGCGCTTACACGGCCTCCGTGGGGGCTGCGTCTCCTCGCTGACGGCTCCCCCTGCTCCCCCTGCGGCGCTTCCTCCAGACCCACAAACCAGCCGAGCGCCTCGGGGCCGTGTGGCCTGTGCTCCCGACCCCACTGAGCGGCAGGAGACGCCAGTCCCTGGGTACTGAACCGCCCCGCCCACGCGGGGAACAGAACCGTCCCCCGAGAAAGGAGGAGTGCGTCCACTGTGTGCTTCCGGGGTCGGCCCGCAGCCCCTCGCGGCGGGAAGACTCAGTCGCTCGGATGCGCAGTGGGAGCGAGGGGCAGACACCGCCTGCCTCCCGTTCCTGCGGCTCCCTCCAGAGCCCAGCAGCATCCGTTCCCGGAGAACCGCAGCAGCCTACCCAGTGAGCAGGCTGCGTGTGTGTGTGTGTGGGGGGGGCGGCTCCCGTCTCTCTCCCTGCCGTGGTCACCGGCCAGTTCACCCGGCCAAAGGGCCGACGCCCAGCCCGCCCTTGGCATGCCCTGTCCCTCCACGCCTCCTCTCTGTTTTTGCACTGAGGGAGACAGCGGACATGACACACACTCGCGTCTCAGCCAGGCCATCCCCCGACCTCCCAGTTTTTCCCGAAATCCCCACCCCGTGGGGAAACCCAGCATCTGACCCTGGCATCTGACCCCAGCTGCTTCCTTCTGCTGGTCACGGGTTCCCTGGGTCTGGACTGTGGACACACCGAAGCCTCATAGCGAGGAGCGGAGGTTCCGGGTCCAGGCCCGGCCTGCGCCCTCACGCGGGGCAGCGAGTGGAGGGACCGGGGCTCTGGAACCAGCAGGCCCGAGGCCTGAACCCCGGCTCTGCCGCTGGCACCTGAACAACCCCTGCAGCCTGTCCCCTGTGCGTCCTCGGGTGTTAGGTGGCAATGGCTCCTCACTCCAAAGGCGCATGCAAAGGACTGCGTACGATTATATTTGCAAAGCACTGAGTTGCTCAGCCAACAGCAGCACCCGCCCCGTCTCCTCACACCTCGGGTGGACAGGGTTCCCCAACGCCACGCACACAGGCCCCGTCCTGGGGGCTGACGGAGGTCCCCTTCCTACCGGTCCACAGCCAGCTACCCTCTCCTTCCGGCAGACCCTACAGCACCCCTGCTGGTGCCCCTGCTTCCAGCACGTCTGTGCCTGGCGCCCCGTGAGGTCACATTAGCCTGGTCACCAGCCAGGGAATGTGAGCCACAGCGACACCAGTCATTGGTGACCCTCTGCTCCTGCCCAGGCCGCGGCTGTCAGACACCCACAAGGTGCCTCCTCCTGGTCTTTTCCACCTGGAGCCTGGGGACGTGGGTGCGCTGGAGCCCCCACAGGAAGGGCCTGGCTCCCTGAGTCACGGACGGGTGTCACCTGCCACAGAGTCCAGCACCAAAAGAAACTTATTTTGAATTTGTTGGAGGAATGCACCACTGTGTGTGGGCACAGAGGAAGGAGACATCCTACCCACTCCGGAAGCTGAAAGGGACAAGGCCCCCCGTTTCCCCGGGTGGGCACAGCCCGGAGCCGGGGACGTGGGCTCTGTGAGCGACGGCAACACTGTCACAGCCCGGCCTCGGCGGTGCCTCCTGTGGGCCAGCCTTCCCAGCCCTCGGTGGGTTCTGTTTTCCACGTCGGACCCTCTGGACCCCTAGGGACTCGGTGAATCCTCAGCATCCTTCCCAAGTTTCCGGTCCTGCCCCACAGCCAGCCAGGCCCCGCCCCACCCAGGCCCCGCCCCACCCAGGCCCCGCCCCCACGCTCACTCCGGGCAGGGAAGCACTGTTCGCAGAGTTTGTTCCCAGCAGAGGGGCCGCCCCTCCCCCCGCAGCCAGATGTGAGGCAACGCCGGGGCACGCCCTTGGCCAGCTCTCCGCGATCTTGTCTTGTGGATTTATGACCCAGGCCAAACAGCCAGGCCTGGTCATCATTTGGCAGAGAGGGACCCAGAGAGGAGGGGCCGAATTCCAAGAAGGTCAAGGCCAGGCTGCCTTCCGAGGGACCGCACACAGCACTCCCGCTGCAGGCGGCATCTTGGGAGGGGAACCTCCAGGGACAGTCGGTCGCGAGACCCAGCCCTGCTGGAGCCTCCTCCCAACGCCCCATCCCGGAGTCGGACGAAACCCCCCTCCACACAAACGAGCGGTCAAACAGAGCGGGGGCGGGAAGCGCAGCACAGGAACGCAGTCCCCCATGTGGTCCTGCTGTGTGTGGCGCCTGGCAGGCCCTGGAAACATGAGGAGGGTTGCTTTTGTAAGTCACGTAGTGTCTAATCGCTACACTGTACCCCTGAAACCGTTACAATATTGCACATCTCCTGTAATTGAAAACGGACTTAATTAAAAAAGAAAAGCTCCTGTGTATCAACAAGCCCCTGCAGGCCGCTGTAACAAGCAAGCCCAGCATTTGCGGGCAGAGACATCGCTCCTCAGTCACGTGTGCGCCACACAGGGCCCCCACACACCAGATGCGGGGACTGGGCCCCCACAAATGGCTCATCTCCATTGAGCTGGTGGGAAAGACAGGAAAATGGCTGCGGTTGTCCTGGGAGGTCTACGGATCAGGACGGGACATGTCACCTGCTGCTGCTACTCACCTCCCATCGGCCACACCTAATAGCTACCTGGAGAGGCTGGGGTGTGAAACCCTGTGTCCACCAAGAGAAAGCAGCGGCCAGCAGCAACCCTGCTGCGCGGAGTCCGCCGGCCGCAGCGAGCAAACCCCGCCTGGTCTGTGACTGGAGGTCACGGGGTCGGTGGGACCAGCACTGTGGATGGCACCCATCCTCTCCTGGGACGGGACGGGACAAGAGATGTGGGGCTGCACCGTGTCGGCCAAGGAGACGTGCGGGCACTTTGTCCGGGGCATCGAGCTAACGCACAGACGCTGGTGGGGGCTCTCCCCACTGACCGAGGGGCTCGGAGGCCATGCGCAAACCTGCACCCCAACGCCTCCGCCGACAAACAAGAGAGAATGTGGGACAGAAAACCACTCGTCACAAGCTGCATGACAACGTCTCAGAGATGCCAGTAGAGCGGAAACATCCGTGCCCAGGACGCCGTGGCCATAGCAACACTGTAGCAAAACACGTGCCTGGTGACGCTGTTGCAGACGAACCCGCCGGGCTGCCAATCACGGAGATGTCAGGTACGACTACGGTGGGGTGGGGGCTGTGCCGTGCAGGCTGGTGTGAGCCACCCTGCAATGTTTGCAGGACAGACATGTCCCCGTTGTCAACTGGCGTGACTGGCACCCTGGTTCCAGTGCTCCCGTCACCGGTAACGTTGGCTGTTGGCAGTCAGCTGCTGCCCCTGAAGTCTGTCTCCTCCTCTCTGGGGGCCTGCTGGCCGCCAGGTCCTTTCTCCCCGTGTGGGAAGGACAAGAGTCACGGAGCCTGGAATGGCCAGTCTGACACCTCCGAGACAGGAGGCAGACACAAAACACACGGCCTGCGGCCTCCTGTCCCCAAGCCACCTGGCACCCCGAGGGTGGGGGGCTCCTCCGCTCTTCTCCAGCAAAACTGCAACTTCGTCACCATTCCCATCCTGCACATGTCGGCGTGGGGACTCACGTCCAGCTCTGGTGAGACCCCACGGCGAGGGGGAGGCAGGTGCCACCCCCACCCACTGAGCCACTTTCGTCTGGAAACGACTGAGTCGTACGTGTGGCTGACTGTGGGGGTCGCCAGCTTCCACTGGCATCTCGGCAGCATCAGTGTCAGAAATCTACGGCAAACCCTCCCCCGCAGTTTCACCGGCCCTCTGCTCTGCTGCCCTCGTGTGGGGACTCCAGCCCCGGCTCGGCTTCCAGGGCCCACGTGACCCGTGCCCCTGCTGCACAAGGCTGCGTGTCAAATGCAGACGTGTCACACACACCACAACAAGAAGGGGCTTTGGTCCCCGCCTCCCCCTAAGCAGGTAGAGCGCATGCATTTTCCAACTGGGCAGGGTGACCCAGGCCTCTGGGGACCCCCAATGTCCTTTCAGGCCCCCGTGTCCTCTACACCCTTGGGCCCATAGTGTTCCCACCCTCACGGCATTCCAGCCATGGGACCTCCCAGCTGCCCCAGGGCCTCTGCACATGACTCCACCACCCAGGCCTGGTCTGCGCCTGCTGCCCCTACAGCTCCCGCAACCCGTCGGCCCCACCCACCCTGCAGGCCCGTCCTGTAGGGAGTCTCTCCCGATGCCGACCCGGCTCAGGCCCTGACACGCATCGCTGTGACCTCTGCGTCAGCAGTCACCGGTCCTGTGACCGTTTGTGCCCAAAACGGAAATAGTAGCCTCCACCGGTCAGGTCCAGTCTCACTCAGCATTTCTCTCTGGGCAACGGGACCATCGGGCCTCCTGTCGTGACCTTGGGAGAACTGAGACCTCAGGGTCAAGTGTGGTCGCAGAACCAGCGGCAGCGGCAGAGACAGCGGGGCTGGCGTACGTGCGGAGCGGCCGGCCCAGACCCACTGGGTCAGCGGGGGCCTCTGGACAGGCTCCCAGGCGAGTCCGCACCCACTGGCCTGTGCACAGCTCAGACGCTGCCTCGGAAAAGCACAAAACACCCAGGAAATGGCTGAGGTTTCCGTCTGGGCCCTTCTGCAAAAACATCGCCCCTGCCTCTTCCCAAGTCCTGGCGCCCTGTCCATGCTCAGGGCCCACAAACAGCAGCAGCTGATGGAGCCCTGTCGTCCTCCAGGCACCGGGTCCCGTGGAGGATGCCTGGCTGCCGGGGACTCACCCAGTGACCCACAGCTGCTGTGCCACGTGCCTCGGCCAAGAAGAGCCCTGGAAACCGGGCTCGCTGTGCTGGCTGCACGTCGAGGGGCCGGCCTGCCGGAGACGCGGTCCCACTGATCTCAGGGCCCTGGGCCCTGCGTGTGGGACGGCCTTGCCGGCGTGTGAGCACATCAGGCCCTCGGAGGACAGCGCCCTGCCAGCGGGACGGCGGCGTCCTGGACAACACTCCCAGCCATGGACGCGGGGGTGGGGTGGCGGCACGGCCCAGGTGGCCGAGGGCACACACTGGTGGTCCCTGTGGCCCCCCCCCAACACTGTGAAGTTTGGAGCGTGCAGGATCTGGTTCGTGAGGAGTGGGTGGTGCTGGGTGCTTTACCTCCCCCCAAACCCCATGCAGCCCGGGGGGACATAATCTCACCTGCTCCCACCTGACCCACACCTGGGCAGCTTGGTCCCCTGCTAACCTACAGATTCACACTGCGGTTGCTCATAACGGGGTGCTCCTGCATGCCCCCTTTTCGAGAAGGTGAACTGGAGGGGCGAGTGCCCAGGACCAGTTTTCACAGATCCTCACCACCAGCGTGTGGCCGCCAGCATGGAGTGTGAGCGCCCCCATGTGGCTCCCAGGGAATGTGTCCCGTTGGTGAGCCAGCCCTGTGTTCTGGGCACTGGTTCAGAACCAAAGGGACAGGTGGTCTGGCGCCCACGAGGTGCACGTAGGTGTCTGGAACAAGAAGGACGCACGCCTGTCAAGTCCCCAGGACAGGAGCTGGGGCACCTGGGACAGGGCAGGTGGGTGCTTGTCATGCGCAATGAAAACAAGCAGGAAAGAGCGGGGCTGGTGACATCCCCAGTGGAGGCTGCTGCGGCAGAGGGGAGCTGGGGGGTGGGGGGGGATGCGACACTGGAGCAGAGACACGGTGCTCTGCTGGGCCTGGAGAGGAAGCCCACTGAGGCGGTTAGAGGGCCCGTGGGCTCCTGGGGGCAGGGACGGCCTGTCCCCTTGGCACGGGCCACCAGGCACAAGGGGACGGCAGCGCAGTGCTCCATGGCGGCCTGCTGACCACAGCCCCGCCTGACCCGGAACCTGTGCGGCTGCTACTGCCTCGCAGGTCCCAGCCGTGCTGGGGGATAGTCAGAGGAGGAGCCGAGAGGGCTGGGGGGGGGGGGCGAAGGGCGGGGGCCTCCCAGGGCCACAGAAGCCAGGGGGTCTCTGGGAGCTGGAAGGCCGAGAAAATTGGTTCTCCTAGAAGCTTCCGGAAGGAACCCACCCTGCCGACCCCTGACCTTTGACCTCTGCCTTCAAGAACTGCAAGACTATGTTTGTTTTAAGCCACAGAGAGAAAAAAAGAAAATGCAGAAAAGTGCCCGTGAGGCAGAGAAGAAAGCAGGAAGAGCCAAGAGGTTGTCATGTGCGAGACGGTCGCAGGAGGAGCCCAGAAACGGGCCACGGAGGAGCGGGTCAGGGAGGGGCACCCACCACACCCGCAGGCCCTGGGACCATGGGGGCGGGGGGGGCTTTGTCCCCAAGGCGGTACGTGGTGTCGCTACGGAAATAACCTGAACTTGACGAAGATCGCTGGCAAGGTCTGAACTCATTCCCAGGTCCAGGGAAGCACAGTGGGACTGGCCTTGACTGTGAAGCCAACTGGGTCGCAGCCCCGGGGGCATCCTGCACAGGAGGGCAGTGCCAGGCTTGCTCATCACGGGAGCGACCCTGAGGTGAGCCCCTCATCGTGTTGGGGAGGAGAGTCGTCTCAGGGATTTTCCGAACTTGACTGACGGACAGGGGACGCGGGGGGAACTGTGAAAATCACGGACACCCAGGCCCATCCTCTGACGCTTCCAAATCTCTGAGGACGGGGCAGAGCCTGGGAACTTTTCTGTCCCACTGCGGTCCACAGGATCTAGAAAACGGGACCCGAGCACGCTGATTGTGACTCAGGTCACTGCCCGAAACACTGATCAAACCTTCCGGCCGAGAAAAGCCCGGGCCCGGATGGCCTCACTGGGGAACCCTACCGAACATGTAAAGAATTAACTCTGATCCTTCTCAGACGTTTTCAAAAACCAGAAGAAGGAAGACTCCCAAACTCTACAAGGCCACAGCCAGAAAACGCCACAGGGCAAGAAAACAACAGGCCAGTGTCCCCGGTGGACATAGAGGCAAAACCCTCCAAAACATATTAGCAGACTGGAGCCCGCAACACGTGAAAAAGGCCGTCCACCACGATCGAGTGGGGTTTGTTCCCGGGGTGCAAAGCAGGTACGGTATCCACACCTCAATTCACACGACACACCCCATGGGCAAAGTGCAGACTAAAAACCACGTGATCCCATGCACAGGTGCAGAAAAAGCATCTGACGTAACCCAGCACCCGTTTAACGCTGAAAACACTCGGTGAAGCAGGAGTAGAGGGCACTCGACACAGCAAAGGCCGAAGAGCTGTCTTTCTAGGCCTGGTCTCCGGGCCCTTCAAACCAGGCTCGCGACCTGGATGTCGCCAGCGCTCAGTACGGCTCCATCTATCGGGGCGACCCTCTGAAGTGGGCGTGCCATCCCGAACACGGAGAGAGAGTTCCAGTAGGCGTTCCAGTGTCCTTCTCCGGACGGCCCCTGGTGGACGGATCTCTGTACTCGCCACGGGTCGCACTCCTGCTTCCCCACGCCTGGCCGCCCTTCGCCAGGCACAGAGCAGGGCGCGTTTCACACTGTTGAAGATCCTCGAGCTCTGTGCCGGGGTGTGTTAAATTATTTGGAAACAATTTAATCCCCGCAGGTCTTGATTTTAAGCTTTCAGGCAAGATTAGAGAGGCTTTTAGGTCTAAGTCCAATTCTGCACCGCTCCGGAGGCCAATCCTTTCAGTACTTTACTTAATGCCAATAAATTATGACATTTTCCTTCTGGCTGGTGGCACCGGAGCCGTTCCAGCCCCATGCGCGCTGAGGTTTGTTCTGCCTAATCCCTCCGAGTGGTTCTTTGGCTCGCACCGCTCCTCCGGACGCACGCACGCACGTACGTAGCAGGACACAGAGGGCGACAGGCGCGGGGCCGCTGCAGACCTGGGACGCGGTCCGCGCCCGGCTCTCTGCCAGGGCTCTGACCTGCACACCTGGTCGCCTCTGCCTCCACCTGGTCCCCGTCTGCAGGGCGCAGCCCGCGCACTCTCCCCTGGGAGAAGCTGCAGTATCTGAGGGGCTCGTCTCCTCTCTTTCCCTCAGAGTTCACTGCTTTCCACTGCTTGATGTTACAGTGCCCTCAAAACCACTGCTTTATCTATCTGCCCACGGTTTGTTTGCGGGGTAAGGTGGGGTGGGGAGGGGGCCCAGCTTCTCTCCCTCCTTCTGGCAGGAAGCTGGAGTCGACTTCTCAAGACATATAAACGAATACTTCTGATTAAAGCCACTGTAATTTAGATTTTCTCTCAAGTGCAATAGGAAAGGCGCCCTCACAGAAACAGCCATCCAGAAGGCACAGTTTCATTTCAATTTTATTAGAGTGTCTTAAATTGAAGACACTTAGGGATTACCAAGAATCTTCTCCGAAAGCCTACACCTGCTGCAGCAGGACGGCGGGCTCTCCACGTTTTCGCATATTAGTGCGGACCGTTTCTGCCTGGTTCCCCCGAGCTGCTGCTGGGAGCAGCCAGACCGAAGCTGCGAGGTTGAGCTGGACGGAGGGAAAAAACAAGGTCAGGAATCTGGGGAGGAAGCAGGGTCCCCTGGGTGGGTGGGGAGGGCAGAGACCCGCTCCGGGGGCAGAGGACAGCGGTGAGAATACTCGGAGAGCGACCGCCCCGAACGGCCGCTGCGTCGGCCACAGCGGAGCGCGCGTCATTTCACACAGTTCGACCAGACGCTTCTCCGCATTCTGCAGCCTCGCGCCCGGGACGCAGGAGGGCGCCGACTCGTTCCCCTGCCGCGTCCCGCGCCGGGAGCGGCTGTCGGGGAGGCCGAGGGAGGCCAGCGGCGCACACGCGCGGGGCGAGGGCGCTGGACGGCCCGAGGAAGGACCCGGCCCTTCGCAGCCTCTCGGGCAAATGGGCCGGAGAACGTGAAGGCCCCGAAGGGAAAGAGAGGCGTTTTCACGGAATAAACCACATCACGATGTGGGCCGTCGCTTAAGCAGGAGCACACCGAAGCGCCGAGAAAGGCACTCCCGCGTATTCGAAGAGACGTCGGCCAGCCAGCGTCCACCACGGGCGCTGAGGAAGCCCCGGTCCAGCCCGGCCCACCCTCCGGACGTCCCTCCTCCGCGCAGCCCCGCAGACCGAGGGAGCGCGACCTGCCCTCCCCGCGCCCCTGCGGCTCGGCCGCGCACGGACGCCGTCTGCGTGCGGCGCGGCGTTTTCCAGACACACGCGGCCCCTGCCTCGAACAGCTCCCTGCGTCGGCGCGAAGACCAGGGCGGCCACTCGTGACGCACCGGAAAGACGCCGGAAGGGCAGCCCCGCCCCCGGAAGGCCCAGTGTGCGGAGCACCTGTGCGAATGCGACGGCGCCAGGGAGACGGAGGGCTGTGCCCGGAGCGGCCACGCGCGGCCACGCGCGGCCCCTCTTACCACGCGGTGTCACCTGAGGAGCGTTTGTCCGCGAGCCGCGGGAGGTCAGAGGCCGCAGAGCAGCCGCCGAGGACGCCCCTCCCGCGCAGACACCGCGGCCGGACCCCGCCGGCCCGCGCCGCACCGCGTGTCGGACGCGCTGACGTCAGCAGGCACGTCCCGGCGAGGCCGCGGACGACGGCGACGGGAACCTGGAGGGGTCCCGTTTCCTGCCTAGGAGACCGCACGACTGTGTCTGACGGCCCAGTGCGCTGTGTCGCACGAAGTGCTACGTGTGACACCCAAGTCCTCGCACCTGAGAGTGCTGGCCAGGGAACTCAGGGAGGCGGCAAGTGGTCGGGGGCGGCAGCCGGTCAGGGGCGATGCGGCCGAACCCAGGCCCCCGACCCGAAAACGACGCGGAAAACAGGCAGACTGCGGAGCCATCTCCGTTGGACACACACATTCACCGAGGATTCGGAGACGCATCAGCTAAGCGCTAAAACCAGGCAAGGAGTCTTCCAGAAATCCCAGAACGAGCAATATTAGGAAATCTCTCAACATTGGAAAGTCACACCGAACAAAGGAGAAAAAACAGATTATGATGACTGGATGCTAAAAAGGCAGTTGATAAACTCGAGTAACCACTTTTTTTTTTAAAGATTTTATTTATTTATTTTTAGAGAGGGAAGGGAGGGAGAAAGAGAGAGAGAGAGATATCAATGTGCGGTTGCTGCGGGCCGTGGCCTGCAACCCAGGCATGTGCCCTGACTGGGAATCAAACCTGCGATGCTTTGGGTCACAGCCCGTGCTCAATCCACTGAGCTATGCCAGCCAGGACTGAGTAACCACTTCTAATAAAGTCTAAAAATAAAGACTTCTAGTAAAGTCTCTAAAAATAAAATTCTTAAATATGTTAAAAATTATTGGCCAAAGAACAAGAATAAAGATAATTTAATTCAGTAAATACGAATGCTTTTTGCCTTAAAATCAGAACAAGACATTGATACCCATAATTGCATTGGTATTCAAATTAATTCGAAGTTCCAGCACAATCAAAAATACAAGAAAATAAATAATTATAATAAATATTAGAGAGGTTATAGTAAGTGTTTTCTTACTGAATTTGATGGAATATGCAGGAAAATCACGACTTGTAAAATAAATCAAATAAATTAAGAAGTATGTTAAGGCCATTGGATTGAAGATAAATACAATTTACAGTTTTTTTCTGAGTATTAAAAATAACCGGCTAAAACTTAAAAAATGGAGAAAAATATTCCATGTGTCTAAAGTGATATGAATTTTAAAGTAAAGTTAAAATAAGATACATTTTCAAATACAGTGTCTGACTGGAGGATGTGAAACAGCATCTTCACAAACAGAAAAATGGACCGTGGACTCGGGGACACAGAGGGGAAGGTGGCTGCCGGAGCGGGCCGGTGAGGACACGCTGGTCAAGGGCACGAACTTCTAAGAGGAAAGTTGCTGTGAGAGTAGAGTTTAAATATTTTCGCCACAATAACAATGACAAAATGGTAATTATGTGTGGTAGAGGATGTTCGTATGGAAAGCAACACAGTAATCAATAAATAATAATACAAGAATAAACTGTTCTGCATACTCGGAACTGTAAACCTAATTTTGCCGCACTCTAGACGTGCATAGGGAATGCCTTCCAAGAAGACGTTGAGTATAATTTTAAATCAAAACCGGTGTACCCCAGTGTACCCCAGTTCCCACCGTGTAAAAGGCTCTGTGGGTCCCACCTGGCTGTACAAACTGCAGGATCCGTCTGTGAGACGTGCAGGTTCCCGTGCTGCGCACACTCCAGCCGTGTGCGAAGCTTTTCTCTACTTGCTGGAGTTTCCTGAAACAAAATGCTAACTATGTGCAATTGCCCTTTAGAGCCTGAGAAGCAAACAGAGAGCTCTTTAAAATAAAAATCCACATTGCCCTGGCCAGTGTGCTCAGCTGGCTGGAGCGTAATCATCCTGTAACCGAAAGTTTGTGGGTTCAAGTCCCAGTCAAGGCACATACCTAGGTTGTGGGTTCAATCCCTGGTCCAGGCCCATACGAGAGGCGACCAATCGGATGATTCTCTTTCCTTTACTCTCGCTCTAAAAAAGCAATGAAGGATCGTCCCCAGGCGAGGATTAAATAAATACATCCATGAATACATAAATGCAAACCCACACTGAGGACTCAGTAAAGGTAATCACGTGTGAGCACTGTTGACAGATCTAAAAATACTGGTCTTCCCAGAGTACCCATCACAGCTGCACCCAGCATGTGACAAACAGCCCACGAGTGCCACCGTGTCCTGGGTGTAAGGCCTTGGCTGGGTAACGGGCTCTCCTGAGATCAAATGACATACAGGAGGTTCTCACCATCCGATATCCCGCCCCGTGGTTCCAGGAGGCGATAGAAGTTGTCCAAATGCAGCCGCAATCGCACATGACCGTCCGTGAAATTACTGCTCAGTGCCCTCCCTGTCTTGCCAACCTCTGTCATTGTGGGTCAGGAGTCAACACCTCCACTCGGGGACTCTGAGCAATGGAACCATAGTAAACGGTCCACTAAAGGAGGGACTTTAAATGCCGAAAAGCTGTAGGATTTGATAAACTGGCTAAAGGGTCCTGTTGAAGAACTACCCAGATCTCTTACCGAATTATCAGCAAATAAGAATCTGGCGGCATCCGAGCAGCTAAAAGGGATAAGAAATCAACAAGGACAAACAGTGATCAAAAGGGAATAATTTGAATACTAAAAACTAAGGTGGTCCCCCTGGAAACCAAGAAAGCCCTTAGATAGTTTCACACGCAAAAAAAATATTGTGATTATGCTCTGAAAATCAAATGTGAAGTTAAGGGTATACTAAAATTCTACCACACAAATGATGTTCCTCCCAAATTAATGCAATTCATTTTGAGTTTGCTCTGAGAATTAGCATATAATTTCAATAAGCTCAGTGGCATTAACTATATACTGCCTCATAAGATTAGTTTCATTTTTCAAAATAAAACCCTAATCACTTTTTACTCTTCGTGTTGAAATTTGGATCCTTGTCTTAGAATTATTTGAAGTGACTACTTTTCATGCCCATTACCCTCAGATAACAAGGATATTTATCAAACAGCTCTATTAAACTGGAGTATTGTAAGGGTGTACTATTACCAAACATTGATGATTTCATCTTAAAAAGTCACTAACCAGCAATATCTGGGTCTCTCTCAACATCGCAGGGACCACACTGCTGCCCAGAGCACCGACCCCACCTGTCCTCTTGAGGCATGTCCATGACGCTGTTTTTTCTTTAAAGATTTTATTTATTTATCTTTAGAGAGAGGAAAAGAAACATCCATGTGCGAGAGACACATCAATTGGTTGCCTCTCACACGCCCCCTACTGGGAACCTGGCCCATAACCCAGGCGTGTGTCCTACGCTGGGAATTGAACTGGTGACCCTTCGGTTTGCAGGTCAGCACTCAATTCACTGAGCCCCACCAGCCAGGACACAATGCTCACTGGTTGACATAAAAACCCTCACCGTGGAGGTCAGGCCCAACCCCTCCCCGCTGCCCACACCACATAAACACCTGTCCCTCCGGCTGGCCTCTTGCTGAGATACAGTCCTCCCTCAACCTCCAACCCCACACACCTTCCACAGAGTGACCACCACCACCACCACGAGACTGCAGAAAGACTTAGGAATTGAACCCCGGGCTGATCGCCGCATTCCATGAACAATGTATACACAGTATCGAGGCATGCACACACAGCCCACTCCCAAGTGAAGGCACTGTTAGAACAGACACGTTTCTGCGTCATTCACAGGTAAAGACCATTTAAAACCGCAAGTACAATTTTATCACAAGACTTGACAGCTCCAACAGCGTGCACACTAATGCCCGAGCGCGTGTAAACACACCCACCTTTGTCAGAGGGGGCATGGCTGGGGGCTCAGCCTTCCATGCGGGAATGCGGTGTCCCCAGATCTTCGAAACTCTCAAGAGCAAAGGACATCTAGTTATTCTGCATGAAATTTTTAAAAAGATTTTATTTATTTTTAGAGAGGGGGAAGGAAGGAGAGAGCAAAACATCAGTGTGGTTGCCTCTCCTGCGCCCCCTACTGGGGACCCAGTCCGCAACCCAGGCGTGTGTCCTGACTGTGAATCAAATTGGCGACCCTTTGGTTCACAGGCCAGCACTCAATCCACTGAGCCACACCAGCCAGAGCTACCTCTTTATTTCCCAAAAGAAACAGGAATAGACCAAAAACTCATACTGCTAGTCACATACGAAGAGGGAGGAAGCAGCAGTGGGAGGCAGCGTTTCACTCTGCCAGGCTGGCCGCAGTGTCTGGAGTTGACGGTCTCTTCCTAACGATTTGGTTTCCCACCTTTCATGCCCAGAGGGTCAGCAACATGACCGTCTCACCGGAGACACATTAGTGTGGTGTCTCTGAACTAATAGGCGTTGAATTTGTACAGCAGGAACTTTAAGGAGAAACACAGCTTGTTCCTGAAACTTGGGAAGCTCCTTAATTTTTTACTCTCTTGTCTGAACAGCAAACATTTCCAACAGCCAAGACAATGAATCCACCTCGGGGGACAAGGAAAATGCAGTATGCGCACACAATGGAATATTATTCAGCCTTAAAAGGAAAGCCTGTCCCGACGTGGATGAACCTTAAGGGCATCCCACTATGTACGCGAAGGCAGGCAGGCAGGCAGGCACGGAGAAACGAACAGTGCCTGGCCACGACGGTGTGTGGAACCGGAGGAGGGGACTCGTGGAAGCAGAGAGGAGTGTGGTGGCTGCAGGGGGCTGGGGGAGGGGAGTGCGAGGTGGCGGTCAAGGGCGCCAAGTGTGTTACGTGGGGAAGTGGGTCTGGGATGTGCGACATGGTGACTGCCGTTAATAATGCTACAGTAATCCCCCTTAAATGCAGGGGTATATCCCAAGACCCCCAACGGACGCCTGGAACCATAGCAGCACCAAATCCTCTCTGTACGTTTTCCCCTACAATAGATATTTCTGATCAAGTTTAATCTGTAAACTGGGCCCAGTAAGTGATTAACAATAGCCGATAATATCACCCTTGACGTGTGATGAGACCGATGTGAATGCCGCCGCTGGTGCCGCGACATTGCGTTAGGGCAGATCGGGAGGGTCACCGAGCCGTGACACTTGACCCGGATAACTGACGCCGTGGGAAGGAGGACAGCTGCATATTGCACACTGGAAATCTGCTGAGAGAATTGTCTTAACTGTTCGCGCTATGCACACAAAGGAACTGAGGGAAGAATGCATTGACTCTCCGTAGAGTGGCGATCCTTTCACGTGACTCATCTTACTGGAACAGCACACCGCACGCAGGCAGTGTGGCCAGGGTCTGCTTGTCCACAGCTGAGTGACGGGGTGAGCGCGTGGCCTGGGAGAAAAGGCGGTGCCTGACACTCACAGTGGGCGTTCACTGGAGTTTTGCCAAGACGCTTGTTGAGATTTTGTCGCGACATGGTGTCTTCCCCTTTTCTGGACACTGCAGCGTGGAGAATGGGCTTGAGGGGACAAGGCTAGACTGCCGTGCTCGCTGGGCACCCCTCTGACCCTCCAGTTCTCCTGCCAGCTGTACACGGGCTCTGAGGAACCTGCGCAGACCCCCCACCTGCGCCCCCTCTCCAGACGTCCTCACTCTGGGTCTCTCCCCACTGGCTTGTTGCCCCTTTGCCTCATATCCTCCTTGCACACCTTCGGTCCCCGCCCAGGCCTCTCCAACAGGTGCAATGCCTGTTATACTCTAGAGCATCCCCTGCGTTGCCACCTTGGCAGGGACCATGGTCCCCACTCATTTCTGCAGTCCCTCGACTGCCCATCTGCCAAGACCCAACTTCCTGGCCAGGCTCTGGGCCATCGCCTGGGCCTCAGCACACAGCTCGGGGCGCATGGGCGGGACTGACCCCACCAGAAGTGGCCCACTCACCTGGAATGGCTTACGTTTCGCTTCTCCAAGGCAGGGACCGGGAAACCACTGAACTCCAGGCTCCTCTCCCACTGACCCTGGCTAAGGTGACAGGGACTCCGTGTGCAGGAACAGCATCACCTGAACTCAGTGACTCACTCGCCCAGTGTCCCAACTGTCCACCCTGCCTCCCCCTCGGACGGACTCAAGCTGGAACAACCGGCTACGACTACCAGGTACCGGCTGCAGGAGGGACATGCCACTGCGACCTCACGGTTTACTTCTAGGGACGAAACTCAGCCTGTCCCCCACCGGAGTCTAACCCCCAAATTCCTGTCCTCCTCTGCTTTCCCACAGAAAAGGTCATCAACACAGCAGTTAAACCTGGTGAGTGGGGCTTGGGCGGGGACCACCCGGGCAAGCCCGCCCTTTCTGCCGGGCCTGAGGGGCTGAGGGGCTGCAGGGACGCCCTCAGCAGGGCCAGGGGCCAGCTTACGGGCCAGTCTGAGGCTGGGCGCCCTGAGGTGCTCACCCAGCAGGACTGACGTGCACCAGTGCAGACTGCCGCAAGGCCTGGTCGGGGACAGGCAGCCAGCTGCCACAATCAGACCCGCTTCTGAACAGGACTGAGCCCTTAACTGACAGCAAGAACGCCAGCGGTCAGGAAACCTTTTTCCTTCCAAAACAGCTCCCAGGTCAAAGGTTAAAAGGTGCAAACTCACATTACAGATGTTGCCAGCACAGTGCCCGCCCCATGGACCTGCTGGTTTCAGGTCTTTTGACCAGCAGGCTACCTACAGCCCTGACTCAGCCAGAAGTATCAGTAAGGTGGACTGTACCGTGAGTTCCAGTCAGTTGAACCAGTTTCACTCCCTGCTCAATATGGAATTTCTTGACGGTTGTGTTTTATTTAAAAAAACAAAACAGCTTCACTACTTGGGTTACTTCAGGTACATGATCAACCAGTAAATTGGTCGTTTTTATTTTCGAAAATCTCTGAAGACATTTTGAGATTGCCAGGTCTGAAAACCCACTCTGTAGCTTTTATATTCACCATATATGTGAGAAATCTGCCTTTCATAACGTTACTCTTTGAGTTGTAACAGCGCTCCCCATGTTTAGTTTCCCTTTATTAGGGAACATCTCAGCAAACTAGTGGAAGACGACCCCTGTCCCATCCACCCCACAAACTGACGCCGCCGGGCTCACCGCTGAGCCCTGCTGACTCGCTCTTCCCCACAGTTACGGAGTGGTTACATTTACAGTCCTGAAACTTCACTGCGAGGCTGGAGGCTGACGTGGGGCCTGGTGAACGAACCTGCTCTAACACGTGACTAGTTCACCATAACCGAGGTCTTCAGGGTTTCTCCTGTTTGATACAAGACTTCACAGTCGAGGACCAATGTCCCCCACGTGTATAAACTGGATGGAAATGTATCCCCCTGAAGATGATAATCTCTGCTATTATTTCGCAAATACTAGAGATTCAGAAAATCCAAGCAAAGTATAAGCAATGTATTTTGCAGCAGTATTTTTTCCAATGACTTTTAAATCATTCCCACCCCGTTAAACAAGCAGCTTCCAAAGTTTAAGGGTTACATCGAGAGTCAAGGTATGTTACACTTGCATTCTACACACACACACCCTTACATCGTTACGAGGTTCCCCCCCTTGGGGAAGAAACTTCACATCTCCTACTGTTAACATCCGGTTCTGAACTGGATAAAGCACAGCATATACAGCAATTCAAACTTTAAGATAATCTACTGATGTTTAACTTCAATCTTAATTAAAATTTAGTCAGTTCCACCCTTTGTATCCTTCTTTTCCACGTATCTGAGGGATCCTTTCCTACCTTATAATTTTGGCAAGAAAGCAACCAGTCACAGGAAATCGGACAGCTGAGTAACTTTGGTAAACTGAAGTGTGCAACACTTACACGAGCAAAGTAGCTCACACTTGTGACACTCGGGTTCTGCAGTCCAGTGTCGCCAAGCTCAGACTCGGGCCAGACCGACCCTGGAGCCGCACGGAGAATCGCGAGTGACACCACTTCTCTGCGCACTGGGCCTCCTGGCTGCTTGTCTGTGTCCTCGCACCACTCAGGAAAAACCCATTACAGCCGCAGTGCTCTCACTCAAGTCCTTGCTTTTTGGCATCTCTACAGCTTGGAAATACTTAATAGTAGTGCGTAAATACAGAACACTTCCTAGGATATCTGTATATTAACATCTAACATTGAAACAAAAGGCAAATAAATGCATAATCTATATTCAGTTTTTACAGATCCCTTTGTGTAAGCTCCCGCTATTGTTTGCACGGCCTCATCTGGCTCTGAAAAGCTCCGTACCAGCAGGTGGTTACTTCGCCATAAAATAAAAGCAACTACAGTTCTTAAAACGACTACTTGGAATGTCTAAAACGCGCACCGCTTTTGCTCTGGCAGATCACAGTCCCGAACGAGGTCTTCGTGCGGGACACGACCCAGCCAGAAAGCAGGTGGGGAGGTTACTTGAGCGTAACTGCATTGACAATATTTATACCTCCTAACTCACCACATGAAACACTACTGACCTGTCGTTTCATCTGTGTGCAGTGACTCACACGCACAGAAACTCAGGACAGAGGACTGAACGGAACGGACTCCGAACGACGTGACGACAGCAAAGGCGCTGACAGAGCAGCACAGTTGTCCCTGCCAGTGGTCTCAGATGCCTACTACACAAGGGAGGAGTTCGCTTGCTTAGATATTTGAAATACAACTTTATTCTGGTTCTAAACGAAAAGGAATGGGAATGACAGTTAACAAACAAGGTTTCACCACTGAATATTGTGATGCGGCTGCAGCAGTCTTAGAGTTGACACTCAATAAAGAAACAACTGCGTTTCAAAACAGCTAAGTATGCAGGTCCAACAAATGAAGGTATTTTAAACTGCCATTCACTCTGAAGCCCATTCATCTCTCGGCACCCGAAGACCAAGCACAGGTTCTGCGTAGCTACACGATAAAGTGGCAAACACGCTGCAGCACGGACATCGCAGGACAGCTGCCTATAAAACTAGACCTCTGACGCTGGGCTCCAGCTCCCCTCACAGGTCGTCGTCCTCATCCGGGAGCGCCGTGGTCTGGGCAACCTGGGGAGAGAGGGGCACGGTGACGCTCCAGACCGAGGCTGGCAGGAGCGCGCGCTCTGCCGGCGTCCCCTGAAACGCGGACACGCACCTCGAGGTCGTGCTCGTACTGCGCTGCCAAGGCCGGGTCCATGACGACCTCCGGTGGGGCGAGGGCGGGCATGGCGACAAACTCTAAGTTAGGGTCTCCGATCAGTTTTCTAGCAAGCCAGAGGAAGGGCTTTTCGAAGTTGTAGTTGCTTTTGGCAGAAATGTCGTAGTACTGGTGAAAAGAGAAGTAAAGCTCTACTTAAGTCATTTCAGGGTACATTTCCAACGAAAAGACAAAACTTTCAATCAACACACATCTCTGAATCCCGTTAGTGGCCTTGCACTGCAATTTAACTGAAGGTCAAAACTCAGTGGGTGTGAAGAAACAAACCTGAAGGTTCTTCTTTCGGTGGAAGACAATAGATTTTGCCTTGACTTTCCTGTCCTTAATATCCACTTTGTTGCCACACAGCACGATGGGGATGTTCTCACACACTCGTACCAGATCTCTGTGCCAGTTAGGCACGTTCTTGTAAGTAACTCTCGAAGTGACGTCAAACATTATGATGGCACACTGGGCTGAAAGACGGGTTCAGAGTCATTAGTACACTCCGAGCACTTTACTACCTGGATGAAACATACTTGAAAACTATCAATTTGAATGCACAGTCCCAGGTCAAACTCTAGGTCACCTAGAAGTCTCTCACTCCATTTCAAGGTCTCTTCCAATTCTCAAATTATTATAACACGCAACAGCGCTTAAAATTCCTGCTAATTTTACAATACACGAAAAGTGAGAAACGGCAGCTTGTGAAGCAGCAGATTTGCGCGTCAAACCCTAGCAAATCTCTCCCTGTAATGTTTCAACACTGGTCTCCTCACCCCAAGTGCCCCAAGCTGGTTAACAAGTGAGCATTCCAGAGAACTCAGCTCCATTATCACGTGGATCCAGAAATGTATTAAGAGACCCTTAGGTGGCTGAACACACCGGGACGTTTCCTGCCTGTTTAAAGAAGGCAGGTGGTCTACAGTGGCCTGCAGACAGCCCCCACGGAGCTGGTAAGAGCACAAGCCGGGTGGGCATGTCCAGCAAGTTTTGCTGAAGAATTTACACGTGGCAAGGAGAGCCAAGGCATGGAAAGACTCCCAACAATTCGTAAACAGAGAGAAATAGCAGGAAGGGTATTTTCTCTAGTTGTTTTTGTTATAAAAACGAACATCTATTTCCTTTGCAATTTTTAAACCGAACATTTTGAAAGAGAGTATTTTGCAAAATTCAGTACAATTAGAAAGAAGGCAGCTGGCCTCACACCACTAGTGACAAACCCAGCCCCTCCCATCCAGCCTTCAGTCCGCGTTCAGCCTGTTAATGGCACGGACACCGATCACCGTAACCCCAAAACGCACCCAGCCCGCCCGCCCGTTACTACCGCTAAGTTCGGAGCCCAGCACCCCATCCCGCCGCCCGGAACCCGCCGCCTTCCCGCGCGGCCGGCCGGAGGCCCACCTTGGATGTAGTAGCCGTCCCGCAGCCCGCCGAACTTCTCCTGGCCCGCCGTGTCCCACACGTTGAACTTGATGGGCCCTCGGTTGGTGTGGAACACCAGCGGGTGGACCTCCACGCCCAGGGTGGCTGCAACGGCGGCACGCGCGTCAGTGTCTGGCCCGCGCGCCGCGCCGCCCCGCGCCCGCCCGGCCCCACATACCTACATATTTCTTCTCAAATTCACCCGTCAGATGGCGTTTCACGAACGTGGTTTTCCCAGTGCCCCCGTCACCAACCAACACGAGCTGTCGGGAAACAGCACTGAAGTGAGCCCCAGACGCGGACCGCTGCGGGCCCCGCTCCCCCGAGGGGCACTCCAACGTCCCGCAGCCACTTTAAACAAAGGGCCCGAGGGCCGCGGCCCCGCTCCGTCTAGCGCACGCCCGCGCGCCGGCTCCCCCGCCGCGTCCGGGGGCCCGGGCAGCCTCCGCGGGGAGGGCGCGCCGGCCGCCGGCGAAGCCAGCACCGCCTGCGGCCGCGAGGGAAACCGGTTAACCGAGGCGCTGTGGACGATCCCCCGCGTCCCGGGGCCGCCCTCCCTCCGGACCCGGGGGCTCCCCGCCGCCGGCGCGGCTCCGAGGACGACGTACTTTGAACTGAACTTGGGGTTCTCCTTGGGCGGCCATGGCGACGTGACTGCGGA
This sequence comes from Tonatia bakeri, assembly GCA_004024845.1. Lineage (NCBI taxonomy): Eukaryota > Metazoa > Chordata > Mammalia > Chiroptera > Phyllostomidae > Tonatia > Tonatia bakeri. The sequence goes on from PVIA01000873.1 coordinate 177,977, forward strand.
ACAGAGAGGAAGGGATCAGGCCCGGCGCACGTGGCGGGCGGGCCCACGTGCCGCCCACAAAGGCCGGCGCCCCGAGCCCCCCACTCGCACACGCGGGCAGGGCGGCGGCGGCACGCGGGCGCGCAATGGCGGCGGGTCCCCGCCCGCTCATTCAGCGCCGGGCCTGGCCGCGCGCCCGCGCCAGAGCCGCTCGGAGGCCGGCCCGCGGAAAGCGCCTGGTCACGCGGCCAGGCCGGGCCTCCCTGCCCTGCGCTCTCGTCCCCTCTGCCCGTCCCCGCTGCCCTTCCAGGCCCCCCGCGCTGGGACCCTGGCCCACGACCTCCGCCACCGGGGAGAAGAGCCCGCGCCCGCCCGCCCGCCGCCGCCTGGGCCTGAAGTAACCGCCCGCTCAGGGCCGCCGCTCGGCCCGCCGCCACGACGCCCCGGCCCGGCCCTCGGTCACCGCCGTCGGCCCCGGCCCGCGCCCTCGGCCCTCGTTCCCGGTCGCCGGTCCGGCCCAACCGCCGCCGATACCTTCCAGAAGCGTCTCCCGGGCCGTCTGACTGAGAGCTGGAAAGATGGCGGAAGCGCAATTCAAATGCCCGGAGACGCAGCCGACGCCGGCGCGCGCCGGAGGGGCGGGGCAACGGCGCCGCGCCGCTCCCACGTGGCCTGGCGCGCGCGCGCACGGACTGCGCCGGCCGCACCCGTCTGTGAGCGTGCGGGAAGAGGCGGGCGGCGCGGAGGGCGAGGAAGTCGGGGCGGGAGCGCGCACGCAGGCCGCCTGCGAGCCACGTGCGCCCTCCCCGGGGGCGGCTTCCCGCGTGCGCATGCGCCAACGGGAGGTGGCCGGCTCGGAGGCCGCCTTGGTCATAGAGCTGGGAGGGGTCACGGGGGAAGGGGAAGGGAGGGGCGGGGCGGGGGACCCTTGGGCGGGAAATGCTGCGGAGTGCCCCTCACAAAGCCTGTGGGCCTCCCGCACCGCCTCGGGCTTGGCAGTCTCTGTCTGCAGCATGGTGGGGGGCAGCCCCCTGTCCCTGCCCCGGGTCTCCATCCTTGGATCTCCGACTTTGTGGGGGATGATCTAACTGGCCAGAAGGCTTTGTGGCCTTTTCCTGCAAACAGAGTGGTGACTGTGGGTGTTTTCAACCTTGACCGCCTATCCTAGTTGCCAACCTGGACGCAGCCCATGGGTGTTTAGGTTCCAGACCCTTGAGATAAGGCTATCAGGTTCAGACAAGAGCCGGCCACTCAGAAGTCACCGGCTCCTGGGATGCCCACCTTGTGGGGCCCTCATGGCTGGACAATGAGATGAACCACAAATGCAACAAGTACTAGGTCGCTTTCGGGAAAGTGGGCCGAATGGATTCCTCCACTCTCCCGTCCTAAGTCTAAGGCCGGTTTTTGGCATTTGTAAGGCCAGCCACAGATCTTCGCCTGATGCCTTGGTCCCCCCTCCCAAGCAAGCATCCACGAGTGGCAGCAAGAGCAGGCAGCCAGGAGCCTCATCAGAGTAGTCACAGTCGTCAGAACAGGTCCATGGGGACTTCCCGGGTCAGGAGAACCCAAATGACCGAGTATTTAGACATTAGTCCTAAGCGCATTTGCAGGCAATTCTGTTGGGAATCCAAGTGACGCAAATTGGGCACAACCCCTGTGAGCGTCTTCCTACTGGGAGCTCAGCTGCAGTGCCCCAAAGGACCCTGGGAAACACCAAGCCGATCGGCATGCTGCTGGTGGGAGTGTAGATTGGCTTGGCCTCTGGGAGAGCAGGAACTAATAAAACACAAACGCCCAGAGCCCACGGCCCTGGGTGTTCATTTCTAGGAAGGTGCATTGGAGTTAAACTCCCACGTGCACATGGGGAGACCGGAATCATAATGCTGGCTGTGACATTGTAATAACAAGGAATAGACCTTACTGAATGCTCATTGTGCCATAATAAAACGGAACTGACATAAATGTCCAATAGGGAAATGTGTAAGCAAAACGTGTTCTATCTATATTGAGGACCACTGTCCAGCCTATGAGGGGAATAAAGTTCATCTGTGTCACAAGTAGTAGATCCCAACAGGAGGATGCAGGGAAAAGAAGCGAACTCAAGAAAGATGTGGAGTAGTTTTATGTAATCTAATAATCCAGAATATAACTTTGTGTAGAGGCATTACATATACCCGCATATATATTTTTACAAACACAGGAAACCATGTTAGTTCTTGGATCTGTGTGTAAATGTGTACCAGTTGCCTGCAAGGACAGAGACTGAATTCTAAGGGCCGTTGCTTTGGCTGGCGGCGGCAGGAAGGAGGGTGACGGAGCAGGCAAGAGGGCAGAGGAGACCTGAGCTGCTATGTTCTGGTGTTTCTAAGGCCACGGAAGCCAGTGTGACAATACATTAACCATTGTGTCATCCTGGGTGGTGACAACGCCAGTGTTTATGCCTTCAGTATTTAAAAAGTATTTCCACTGAAACGCCGTGGGGAAACATCTCAAACCAAGAATAATAGCTGTTCTCACACCCCGCCCCCTGGGTGGTTTGTTCCTTAGCTGTGGGTGTCTCTAACTGGCCCAGTCCTACAGCTTCTAAAGAGCATCATCTTAAGGACCACAGTGAAAACCAGGAAAACACACTCCAGCTGCAGACAGAATGCTTTTGCCAGTACAGCTGCCCGAGCTCCTCCGACTGCCGAAGGTTTAGTCCACAGAGCCGCTGCTCATCTCTGCTGTCCAGCAGGGACTGAAAACCCATGTTTACCTGTAGGTCCAAGTACTGCCACCAAACCACAAAGAAATGTGTGCAGGAGTGCAAAAAAAGTTGCAAAAATAGCACGGGGGGTTTCAGCATTCACTGCTGCTAATGTTGACATTGCTTACTTTATCACTGGCTGTACCATTCTCTCCTTGTCTCCTCTCTCTCTATACATACGTATACACGTATACTGTAAATTCATATGATGTGTATATATGGTTTCTAAATACACCATACATATCATTTTCCCCCCGAGGTGTTTGAGAGTAACTGCAAACAGGGTGCCCCTCGGTGCATCGTTCTGAAGACTGAGGACACTCCGCCATGTAACTGCTGTGCACATCGGAGTCGGGAAGTCCGCATGGACATTCCGCAGGAGCGAATCCACAGACTTCACCGCCTCTCCTTTACCCGGAGCAGGGCCCACCCAGCTCTCCCTTGGCCCCTCTGGCTCTCCCGGCTTTGCAGTCTCTTTCAGCCCTGAGCCGCACCTTTGCCTTTGCGGTTCACGCCCCCGCCACTTCCGCTGCGCGTTCCCTGGACCAGCAACAGCTCTGCTGGAGAACGACCCCCCCCCCCCCCCCCCCGTTCGGACCTGTCTGATGTCTGCTCAGGATGAGATTCAGGCTGTGCAGCTGGGGGGTCGGGACAGCACGGAGTGGTGCCCTGTGTCTCTCAGCCTCTTATCAGGAGGCGCAGAGGTATCTTCGTAAAACCATCCTCCCCTCTTCAGCTCTGCAATGGTTTTCTGTCACGTGTCACTTAGACGTCTGAACTCCTCGGCCACTCAGGTTCTACATGAGCTTGCTCGTGCCCACTCTCCTGCCCTGCTCAGGCCTGTCGCTCTGCTGTCGCCACACAAGCCTTTATGAACCTTACCTTGGCCAAGTTTGTTCCTGCCACGGGGCCTTTGCACTTACTGGTCCCCCTGCCTAAACGGCATTTTGCTCCACATCCTGGCCCCACTGGCTCCGTCTCACCCTGCTGGTCTCAGCTCAAAAGTCGCCTTCTCAGGTGGACGCACCCTGACCACCCTTTCGGACAGGCCAGCCATGTCAGCCCGTGCTTCATTTTCTCCAAGGCTCTCACTGCTCACTGAAAATACCTTCTTAACTATTCACCGGCTTGCTTTTGTATCTTTCTTTCCCTCATTAGAATAATCAAAGTACCTTGTCTGGCCTGGTGTTCAAGGTACCCAGCACAGCGCCCGCCCGGCATGTAATAGCTGCTCAGCTGAGATTTGTTGACTTGTCCAGTGAATTACTCTGAACCCCATCTGAGTGCAGAGAGGGTAATCAGAAAGCAGCATTGTATGATGATAATAATAATAATGATGATAATAAAGTAGTGGTTTAAATATACACACGCATTAGAATTTTAATAATGTGATCTCATGTTGGAGACTAATATTGAGCAAATTGCTCATTTACCAAATACAGGGCTAAGCTTTTCTGTTTGTGTCGTCGCCCTAACTTTGCTGAGTTCGGAAAACTCTAAGGAAACTATGGTTGAGGGTTTCATTGTCTGATTCATTGATCAGTCCAGCCGGTGACATTGGTGACTTATCACAAGAGATACGTCCCTCATCTGACACTCAGTTTCCTGCGTAGGGAGGACATTTAGGCAGCGATTACACGCCACTTCTTAGCTTTATAGCATGGAAATCATTTTCTTTCAAAGGATAAACGCAGAGATGTCATAAATTCACACCGTCTAGTGTTTTTCATGTGAAGATCTGAACAGTGCCAGGAACGCGGCCCTGCCATCGGGGGTGTGGTTCGCCCTGTTCTGGAGTGGGTCACGACACTCTTTATGTCTGAACGAGGTGCCGGTATTTTAAAACACCATGGTCTTGAAATGAGTCCACGCACTCTCTGGTACTTCTCCCTTCGAAAATCAGTGGCTAACCCTCCCCTCCTCAAGTGTGGGCTGAGTCAGTGACGCGCTCCCGACAGAGGGACTGTGTCCGAAAGGACGGCGGGATGGCCGAGCGAAGTCGCCGAGGCTCTGTGGCTTCCGCCTCGCTGTCCGGGACCGCTCACTGTGGGCCAGGCCAGGGACCTGTTGTGGGGACCCAAGTGTAAGCACAGCCCCATGGGCAGGTCCTTGGGATGTGGAACCGCGGACCCCCGCAAAGAGCTGTCCAAACTTGCCGGCCATCAGTGGGCCTTGCCGGGAGCCACTCCTCCATCTCCGGTCAAGCCTCCGATGGCTGCAGCCCTGACCTGTGTGGTACCTGCAGATCCATGAGAACCGAGGCAGACCTTCCCAGGTGAGTCACTCACGACTTCCTGGTTCATAGGAACTCTTTGAGATAATACTTATTGCCATTTCAAGCTATTAACTTCTCATGTAATTGGCTGTGCAGCAACAGATAGCTAATACGAAAAATTTAGGTTATTTTACATAAAAGTCTAAATGTCTGGTTTCTTTTAAAAATCAGGATTGGAAGGCATTGGGCCTGATTTCTTGCCTGTCCTCAACCACCTGGAGGTAAATAGCCACCGACCCTCCCCCCACCCTCCCCCCCACCAAAGGAAGCAAACTCTGCCGTCCCTCTGGCTTTGCCATTCCCCATTAAATCTCAGACGGGACTCTTAGGGTCCTTCGGCCCTCGCCACCTGACACGCAGCCTGCTCTACTCACCCGTCTGCCTGAGCTCTGGAATGTGTGAGCTCACAGGCTCTAGTTTACTGAGTCTAAGACACAGTGATGAAAAAATACAGACCCCTTTATCCATTCAGGGAATATTTATTGAGCACTTTTATGTACCAGGTGCTCTCTAAGGACTGGGGCAGTGACGAAACAGACCTGGCCTCACAGAGCTTTCATTCCAGAAGGAAGAAACAGGAAACAAACTTGTGAGTGAGTGAAACGTATGGGACAGTGCTGATCGCTAAGGGGAATGATGCAGCAGGTAAAGAAGACACGGGAGGTCAGAGGAAGGGGCGACAGTGGTGGAGTGGTGACCAGCTGGCCTTCCCTGACACAGGGACATCTGAGCCAAGACCTGCTGAAGGGGAGGGAAGGAGCCGCACAGATAGCTGAAGGGAGATGGACTAGCCAGTGCAAAGCCCCGAGGCAGACCTGGCCTGGAGTCCTCGGGACAGCGAGCAGGCGTGTGGCCAGGGGCGGGGGTGGGGGGGCGGTGGTGTCTAGCTCGAGGGGGCTGGGAGGGGCTCGAATTCTGGCTGGGCGTCTGCGTAAACAAGTGCCTGCGGTGAGCTCATGGGGCCCTGGTGTTGCAGACCAGGGTGGCTTCTTTGTAGCAAGAGGGACTTTAAAAGCAGACTGGTGGCAGTCCGGGGTAGGACAGATGCTCTCTGTGAAAGAGGCTTGCGTTCTGTGTCCCATGTCACTGCAGGAGAGTCTGGTCTCAGAAAAGAGGATAGAAAATGTCACGAGGATACAAAAATGCATAAGGGGACGTAGCAGGACTTTCTAGAGGTCGAGAAAGGCCTTGGACCCTTCCTGGTATCTTGTATCTATCTTTAGATCTCCACATATTTGTGCTAACCTCCGGATACAGGCAGACAGATACAGACCTAGAATCCGTATGATACATAGCATAGTATCTGTATGGTATCTGTGTTACATAGGTAGAGCACTTGTATCTATATACAGATAGGGATATTTACATACGGACGTATAGATACACACATGATTTTGAAAGTATATGTATAAAAATTCCAGGATGTATTTTTGCGGGGTTTCAAAGTTCAGGCACGTTTTCAATGCTTGCTTTTACTAAACTGACTCTTATAAGACGTAGTACTCACCAATGCAACATCACTGCACTGTTTATAAGGTAATTACAGGGTGCACTGGTTCACCAGGGCCACCGTAGCAAAATACCACAAACGGGGGGCCCGAAAATAACAGAAGTTTCCTCTGTCACAGTTCTGGAGTTCCCAAATCAAGGCGGTGGCAGGGCCGCGCTCTCTGAGGAGGCTCTGGGGAGACTGTCCCAGGAGTCTCTCTCAGCCTCTGGTATTGCTGGCTGTGGAGGCGGCGCGGCTGCAGCGTCCCCCTCTGACAACCAGCATGTTCTCCCTGTGTCCTTACGTGGCCGTCCCCCTGTGGGTGTCTGTGTCCGCACCTGCTCTTCTTAGAAGGACCCCGCCCTACTGACCTCAACCTACCTCAGCTATAAATACACACACACAGAAATTCACAGTCAGCTTTGTTAGGACCGCTGAGAACTGGGCACAGTCTTAAGGCTGTGTGAGCGCTGTTTCCTGGTGTCGGTCCCACGGCTCATCCCATGGCTGCCTGGACGCGTCTCCTCACTCGGATGGAGGCTGGCTGTGCACGGGGCCGTGTGTCTTCCGACATTACTGTCCATCTCACCTGGTCATCCCCCCACAGTGACTCCCATGGTGTTTGAACCTGCCACTACCTGGTGGTAGCAGGTAGTGATATGCTGGTGTTTTCTTAGCTTTTTCCCACTGAAATGATGTGGGGTGCATATCCTTAACCTACATGTTTGCATGCTGGGCTTTTAATATTATGGTATGTCAGAGTCCTCAAGAGGCACTGTAGGTCAAAGGAATGTGTATTTCCTATTTCTGTTTTCCTGGAAGTTGGAAAACATGTCTTGCTTTTCCTGATTAGAGGGCATATGTGCATCTTTTTGTCCCCAAGTGCCATTTCAGCCCCTAAGTTGGAAAGGTGGCTCCTTGGAAGTGACCTGATTGAGGCATATCAAGTCTTTTTTTTTGGTCTTGGATAACATCAATGCTACAATGAAAGTCATGAGTCATATGTGACAAGGATTTCATCTTGTTTTATGTTCATTCCCACAAATGAATACATTAAATAATTATTTGAAAAATAAGCCAAAGGTATGTGCAGTGGGCAGAACAGTGGCCACCACAGGTGTCCAAGGAAACTTTGATTCTGTCACCTTCTGTGGCAAAGGGGCTTCGCAGATATGACTACCCGTGGACCTCGGGGTGCAGAGGTTGTCCAGGTGGGCCAGTCTGATCACATGGGTTCTTCACAGTGGAGGGCTGGCTGTGGTTGGAGATGTTCAGCGAAGAAGGGTCACAGCGATGCTGTTCTGTGGGCTTGGAAGATGAGCAAGGGCCCACGAGCCACAGAACGTGGGTGCCTCCAGGAGCGAGAGGAGGGAAGGAAACAAAGTATTTCCTGGAGCCCCCAGAAAAGACCAACTTTAGCCTGCTGAGATATCTGACCCCATGACTGTAAGAGAACAGATTTGTGTTATTTTAAGGCACTAAGTTTGTGGTGATTGGTTACAACGGCCACAGGAGACTAGCTAATACAATACCTTATGAAGCTATTTCCAGATCATGTATTAGGCCCCATCTTTAACAGGGTGGCCTACTTACCCTGGCCCGCTAGCTCAGGTGGTGTGAGCATCATCCCAATATGCCAAAGTTGTGGGTTCGATTCCTGGTCAGGGCACATACAAGAAACAACCAATGATGTATAAATAAGTGGAACAACAAAGCGATGTTTCTCCTTGTCCTTCTCTCTCTCTCAAATCAATAAATAAAAATTTAAAAATGGATAGCCTATTTTTGTGCTAGTGGATTTCCAAAAACCTTAAAAGCTTCACTCTCATTTAAATTTACATTCTGTACGCATAACCCAAAGACAGTGAATTCTGACTCAGTCTTCAACTTACGGGGAGGACAAACACTGCTGTGGTCAACTGACAGTCACTCTCATTCTGCTTGGGGGTCTGAATTGAAATGGACCCTTAAAATTTCCCCTACTATCACATTATATGCAATAAAATAAACTAAATGAGAACTACAGAATTTTAAAATAGGCAGGAACCTTGCTAGCGATCAAACCCAAACTCTGCTCTCCTGGCCACAAGTGTCATTTTGGGCGAGTTATCTGAAACCTTTGAGCAATCGGTTTCCCGGGGGGTGACACCCACAGGGCTCCTCGCAGGGCTGGTGAGAGGCTGAGGTCGAGCACTGCGCAGGCAGGGGAGCCCTTGTAAACCGAAGCCATTAGTATGCCGGAGAGAATTCACTCATTCCGCAGACGAGGAATGTAAATTTCACCTCGCAGAACTTTTTCACTCATTCAGCACATTTAAGAAACACCTGACATGTGTTAGGTTCCATCCTAAGTGTTAGAGAAATTCAGTGAAGTGGGCAAAAATCCTTGCCCTCCGTGGATTACAGTGGCCTGTTCTTATCCGCGGGGATCTGTTCCAAGACCCCCACCCAGTGGATGGTTCTCCCTATACCTACATTTACCTATGATACAATTTAATTTTATAAATTGGGCGCAGTAAGAGATTAACAACTAATAAGATAGAACAATTATAACAGTATGCTGTAACAAAAGATGGGAATCTGTCCTCTCGGTCTCTAAACATGTCATTGTGGCGCGCTCGCCTTTTCACCTACAGGAAGCACTTCCGGGCTTCTCTTCGGCGTGTCCGAACCGCCAGGATCACAGGTCAGGCCTGAGAACGCTGCATGTTCCCACCTCACGCCCTTTGGAGTTGTATTCCTCAACTTCCTGCCCCTCAAACATTGTGTGCATTACTTAACGGCGTCTCCTGTATGCACAAAACCCTGCTGTGGGTCCTCAGGCGAAGACCTGTTCAGGGTATATACAAAGCAACGCACCCAGCTCATTTCCATAGCCTGGCTACATTTGTCATCAAAATTGTCACGGTTTTTAAAAAGAAATAAAATGAGTCCTGGCTGGTGTGGCTCAGTGGATTGAGGGCCGGCCTGTGAACCAAAAGTTGCTGGTTCGGTTCCCAGTGGGGACACATGCCTGGGTTAAGGGCCAGGTCCCCTGGTGGGGGCGTGCCAGAGGCAACCAATTGCAAATTGATGCTTCTCTCTTTCTGCCCTCCCTTCCGCTCTCTCTAAAAACAAATAAATGAAATCTTAAAAAAAATAAAATTTCTTTTATTGAGTGTTGAGAGCACAAACACAAAAACAAATCAAGAAGGGTCAAATGGTACATCAGGCTGGCTCGGCCACGAGGCTATCAGAGTACAACTTGAGGTCAGCCGCCCCTGCCCAGCCGCCGGAAAGACCCCGCCCCTCCTCACCAGGCCCCGCCCCTCCCCTCCCCTCAGCCCCAGTGGCTTCCCTGCCCCAACAAGTACCGCCCCATTCCGCCAGACCCCGCCCTCCGCCAGGCCCCGCCCCTCTGGCCGCAGCATTCCCGCTGGAAGGCTCCCGCAGGCTGCGAGGTCCCAGGCGCAGCGCGGGCCGGGCATGCGCAGAGCGCGCGGGCGCGGTTGCCTTGGCAGCGCCGGCCCGAGGGGAGGCGGCGGGCGGGCGCGGCTCGAAGCCCGGCGACCGGCGGGCTGAAGCGGCAGCGCGGGCAGGCTTGAGCGGCGGGGCGCGACGCCCGGCCGGCGGGGATGCGGGACCGGCTGCCGGACCTGACGGCGGTGAGCGGCGGGCGGGCAGATAGCGGTTCAGGCAGGGCTGGGCGGGGTGGGCGGGGCCTGCCGGGGTCGCTGGGGCCACACGCTGCTAGGGTGGGGGTCGGGGAAAGGCTGGGGTGGGGTGGCCTCGCAGGATCTGGGAGTCGGGGTGGGGCGCGTGGCGGGGTCCTGGGCGCTTCAACAAATGGGGAAGCTGAATTTTGCGAGGACTCCCGGCGGTGTCCGGGCCGGGCCTTGAACCCCTCTTCCCAGCCGCACTCTGCCGCTCGCGGGCTGAGTTCTGCCCTAAGCCGCTTAGTCACGCCGCCCTTCTCTGCAGGGTGTCCGCGCCCCGGAGCAGAGTGCCACCCCGGCCCTGCAAGTGCTGGGCGCTCTGGGGTCGCGGTGAAGCCCCGCTCGGGCCGGCACAGCCGTGCGGGCGCCTGCCGCTGGGCGCTGGCGGCGGGTGGGGGACCTGCGGGCGCGGAGCCGCGCCTCTGCTGCCGGAGTAAACAGTTTGCTTTCCGCGAGCCGGGCTGCGTTTGCCCAGCCGCCAGCGCGCCGGCCGCGGGGGTGTCGGTGCCCGGGGAGACGCGCCGGCGAGTTGCCGTTTACATTAGTGAGAAGGGCCGGTCACTGAGGAGCGGGGTCGCCGAAGCTTTGTACGTGTCACAGGTGACCACAGTACGGGTGACACCGTGTCGGCGACACCGAGGTGCCCGCTGAGAGAATGAGGACGAGTTAAAAACTGAAGCATTAATGAATGCAGTGGTAACGTTTCCCGGTGCGCAAACGGAGTCTCAGCGCAGGCTGCTAGGCCCAGCGCCCTCGGCATCCATGGCCAATGCCGGGCAATGAATCACCTTCTCTGCTGGGCTCCCGGGCTGCGGCTGGTCACGTGCCCGCCGTGGGACGGTAGAGAGAAGGGGCCCTGCGGCCGTCCTTTGCGTCCTGGGGGTCCCGCGAGGATCCCTGGGTCGGAGCGCCGCCAGCGAGTTATCCCGGGGTCATGAAAGTTTTGCTGCTCGTATTACGAGACAGTTTCTTCATGGCGATTTTTCTTTCCTTCCCTTTTTATCGGCTCGAATGTTTGGACATCTGCAGGGCCAGTGAGGAGCAGGGTGAACAGCAAGTTACTGTTGTTAACTTCACTCTGTAGAAGGCCCGCGCGCCGAGCGGAGCGGGGGCTCAGGTGCTTGTTCGCGGCGGACTTGCTGACGCTGGCTCAGCGCCACAGCTGTAACCGTTTGGTGGAACGCGGCCAAGTTGGTGTGCTGTCGGGGAATTGTGAGAAAGATCTGTCAGTGGAATATGTAAGCAGCCTTTCTTGGTCTGATTAGCAAAACATGGAAAGGCAGTGGTTTGTCACTGTTCATGGGTGTTTCAGCCCCTACTGCGAGGTGTAACACGGGACCCTGTTTTGACCTAGAATTGTAGAGCTACGGGTGGCTGTTCAGTACTATCCTGCTCTGGATGAAAGGCCGAGCCCTTGTAGAGCAATTCAGTGGATTTTCTACTGCTGGGAAATAATTTTAAGACTCAAAACTTCAATTTCCCTGTATATAAAATAGGGAGAATAATGTCTCTTGTCTGCTCTAGAGGGCGTTGTGAAACATAAGCTGACCTCTGCCCCTCCGGGAGAAGGTGGAGAGAGAAAATGCCATGCAATTATAAGTGCTATTAATATTTTTTAGTTTTTAAAAAATGTTTTCAGGAGGTTATAAACAGCAGCCTTCCCTCTACTGTAAAATATTAAGTTGAAATTGAACTTGACATGCTAGAAGTTTAGTAACTTAATATTTAAAAACACATCTGAAAGTTACCAGATGAGTTAAACATTGCCCCCCCCCCCCATGAAATGTGTCCAAGTAGTTCTTGGAGTAGTTGTGTGTGTCGCTCACAAGTGTGTTTCTAAATGGCTGGTATTTTTTTTCTAGGTAACATTTAATATTTAATTTTCAGTAGTTAAAAATACCTCATCAGCGGTGTCTACACTGACAAAATATTTGTGATGCCTCCCAGAAGTTTCCTTTACTATCTGTTAATGCTTTTTCATGAGAAAGAGATGGTCACTCGTGAGTATTTGGAAAGGCTTAACTGGTTTGTCTAAAACAATTTGTCAAGTACAGAGTTAGTTGCTTCGAACTGATGGACTCTCTTTTTGAGCCACCGGTTTGTTTGGGTGCCCGAACTTTAAGTGACGTGCCCGACATCTCTTAGACTCTTAGTCCAGAAAGATGTTTCTGATTTTCAAAGAGTAAAACACCACTCATCCCAAGGACCCTTGGGTGCCAGGTCCCGGTGAGGCAGTGTGCATGCTGCAGAGCCCCCCCCTCCCCCCCGCCGTGTGAACCGGGTGCATGCTGTGGGTGGACCGGGGAAGGAAGAGTGAAGGAGGTGTAATGAAATCCACTGTGGGATGTAAGTCCAAGTGGACTGGTGATTCTACAAGATGAAGCCTCAAAAAAAAAGTTTGTATATGCAAACAGATGTATTTATCACAGTTAAGGACAGAGTACAGATTTCAACTGTGGGAACTGTGCGGGATAACAAACACACATTGGTAGACCTAAGAGAAATGATGAGATTATTTTTTATTTTCAATCCCTGAGTTCAAGGTGATGAGTTGCAAATACAGTTTTTAAAGGGCAGGAGAGACTGGCCAGATATTTTTAGTTACTTTTTGACAGCTCAGATTGCAAGTGTAGTGCAGAATGTTATATAGCAAAGACTCAGATTCCAATTTACAAAATAAAACATTTTTTTCTAATTACTTCATTGAAAAAATAGTAAGAATTTTATAATGTTTATAATTTTGTAAGTGCATATGGTTATAGTTTAGAATTTCAGGGTTTATTCAGTCCTGCCAACATGTTATATTTTGTTTATCATCATACAGACAACTCCCACAGTTAGAATCTATAGTTTCTCTACTAAATATAATAAATATCTGTTTGCATATATAATGTGTTGTTTTTTGTTTTTTTTAAAGATAGCAGAACCTCTACGTTCACACGATTAATACTTCCTGTTTTCAACTTCAAGTCCATTATGAATTTCGGGAATAGAAACCTTAAGAGATAACCAGTATGTGAAGGGGTTTCCTCTTTAGCACACCGCTTCCCACTGTCGCCTCTGTCCTGTCACAAGACACACTGCTCCTGACGAGCCCTCCCACCTCCGCAGCTTTGCCCTGGCAGCCCCCGCGGCAAGACCGGAGACGGCTGCCTCCCTTTCTCTACAGCCTCTGCCCTCGAAGTCTTCCCAGCCCCTCGCCCCCTGGTGTCCCCAGAAATGGAATGTCTCTGAGCAGAGATGTGCTCCCTGTTTCTTCCTGCACCCCCCAGACCATCCATCCTTTCCAGGGCAGACACGCACCTTCTGTTAGGCTCTGAAGCCTCAGTTGGGGTGTCAGCACAGGGCACCCACTCGGTTCCAAGTGAGTCTGCGCCCCCGTTTGGAGATGCCTGTGGTAGGAAACACGGACCGACAGTGGCACCTGCTGTCTTCAGGGTTCTTTGCACTGCAGGGGAGAGCTTTGCGCTCAGACAGGGAGGGAGGTGTGTTAGGAGGTGGGCTGGTGCTCAGATGGAGGGCAGACTTGTGCCCCCGGACCTCCTGTGGAAGGAGACTAGGACAGATGGCAGCCTGGCTGGTCTGTATCTGTCCCTCCCACCCACTGGGTCCCGCTCTCAGTGCTTCCTCTCTGCTCCCGCCCTCATCTCTTCGCTCTCCACGTACTTGTTCAGCCCATCTTTACTGAGGGCCACTGTTTTGGGCATGACGCTGAGTCCGTGCTCCTGGGAAGTGTCGTGGGCCATTTCCTGGAGGGGCCAGAGACAGCTCAGCCATGATTAGTTGAGTGTGTGTTGCAGGAGCTGCTCTGAGGGCCGTGAGTCAGGGCCGCTGTACACGGGGCAGTCAGGGCGCCGGCTCTGAGCCGAGACCTGCGTGAGGTGTGCGGTCTGGGGAGCACGCTCTTGGCAGGGCAGCCAACCCCAAGGCTCAGAGGTAGGGACAGTGCTGTGAGGGAAAAAGGTGACCAGTTTGGTGGTCAGTACTGCGTGGAAGTGAGCAGTAAGGAGAGTCTACATGCCCGAGAGAAGAAAGCCCACTGGCTGCAGCGGGTTTGTGTGGTGCAGGGCTTCCTCCGCGAAGTCGCAGTTCCCGTGAATCGGTGTTTGTGTGTTACTGACACGGAGACAGATCTGTGGTGGAACACGGATGTCTGAAACAGTGTCACAGCTACCACAGGGTGCAGAACTATAATTACTCAAAAATATGAGGATGGAATGTTACATCTGGCACCGTAATTACAAACTGGCCAATAGTCACCTTTTTATACATATTAAATCACAAATATTCTTTTATTCAAGTGGTTTAATTTTGAAAAAGAAAATGTATTCTACCACTGCATGTTTCAAGCTCGGCGAGTTTATTTCCCCACAGTTACCACGTGTGTGCACGGCCCTAGGATACGTGTACATGGAGTACACAGCCAGCGTTTTGTCCACCTTTGGATTCTACTAATTTGTGATGATTCAGCTTCTGCTAAAATCTGCAGTGAACATTCCATTGAATAGCATTAGTGTGGTGCTTGTACTCTTTTTTTTTATGAATGGAAAAGCTAAGACAGTGTTCCTGGGTCTGTTTCCTAATACTTAATAGTTCTGAGAATGCCAAGTAGAAATGAGAGATGTAAGTGAAGGTTTAACACGGCAAATAAATGACACAATGAGGAGACACCTCCACAGTCACCTGGCTCTCCCACGGTCTGCAGGTGGAGAAAAAGATGACCTAGCAGCAGGCACGTGACCCAGCGACTGTGAGTGGAGACCCCAGCGACGGGTGGGGCTCCAAGAGTCAGGGGGCGTTGGGAGAAGTCCTTGGGGAAACCGGTCTGTTGGTCACCGCCCCTCCTGAGCACTGAGGTAGGGGACGATCTCTGTCCTGGAGGGGCAGGGCAGGTCGTCGGCTTGGGTTTTCAGCCACTTTGTACACTCAACAGGTGTCTCTTGTGGGGCGTTTTCCCCGAGATGATCTAGAGGGGAGGGGTGGGGGTGCCATGGGTGTGCAGCACCCACCTGAAACAGGATAGGGTGATCCTTGTGGAACCCAGGTGACCGGTACACCGAGGGCTCAGTATACTGTTCCTATTTTCTTTTTCCTTCCTTCTTTCTTTTTAACGTTTTAAAAGTGTATTTTATTGATTAGGCTATATAGTTGTCCCAGTTTTTCCCCCTTTGCCTCCATATTGTTCCTATTTTCTTACGTGTTTGTAACTGTCCATAGCAAAGAGTCAGACACAAACAAGGCAGGCAGCTGTGGCCTGGGAATGACTGTCAGTAGGGAGATGGGGACCCCATGAGGGTCACGTGGGCAGATGTGTTTCTCATCGCCCGTGTCCGGGCTGCAGGGAGGCTCTCCAGCCTTCAGCGTCACGTGCCTGTCCATCCTCTCCCCTCCCCATGCTTACTGGGGTGATCACAGTAAGGGGGCTGCTCACAGGGTAGCCTTTCCCTCTCTTGATTTGGCCCCATCCTTGCCTTCAGAGACACCCTTACCCCAGATCAGGAGACAGACAGCACAGGGGAACGGTGACCCAGGGTCCAGACAGCACGGGCACAGAGCACGCTGTCACGGAGGTGAGGGCTGAGGCTGCCCTGGGCTGGGAGGAGTGCCTGGGGGCCGGCTGTGGCTGGGGCCCACGGGGCCTGCAGTGAGGCTCCCTCCCCAGAGGCTGTAGACACAAGGGGTTCGGGAGCAGGGCCGTGGCTGTCAGATGGACAAGGCAGCCCCTTCACTCCGTGGTGCCCAATCTCTTCCGGGCAGAGCAGGGATGATAAAGTGTGTGTGGGGGCTACTTCACCTGAGATCGTGAGCGGGAGGTCGGGCAGCTTTGTGTGTTTATAGGTTGGCATAATGGAACTGTCAGGTCAGACAGTTTTATAGAGTCAAACAGACCTGGACTCAGACGTGGCCCTGGTGCTACTTGGCTCTGAGACTTCGGACACGTCACTGAGCCACTGGGTGTGCTCTGCTGTGTGACAGGGAGGCGATGGGGTGTGCTGGGCGGCGGCTGTCAGGGTCCAGGGAGAGGGCGTGCCTGCACTCAGCACCATCAGCGGCCGCTCCTTTCCTCTCCGGAGGTGCGGGAGGTGCGGGGCCTGCGGAGGGCGGCAACATTCCCTTGTGTTGCTCGTTAGCTGAGTGCTGACCGCTCTGTGGTGCTGCTTTGCTTCCAGTGGGGAGCACGGGCCAGAAGTGAGTTTAAAAGCCTTTCTTGGTGTGCATGCTTGCTGAGGAAACGCCCCTTCTCCTTACAGCCGCATCTCTGAGGGACATGGGCGGGTGTGGGCGCCGGTTTCCAGGCTGGGCGAGAGGCAAGTGTTGGAAGCCTCTGGAGTGCAGGTCTGCTGCCCCCATGGCGTGGGCTTTCTGCCAGTGGGCACCGTTTCCACACAAAATGCCATGAACTGGGTGTCTCAAAACAACAGACATGGGAGCTCCCAGCTCCGGACAGCAGAGGTCTGGGACGGGGCGTCGGCAGTGCCACGCTCCCACTGGAGCTGGAGGCAGTGTCCTGACGGGCCTCGCCTGGCTCGCCGGGGTGCTGGCAGTCCTTGTGTTCCTGGGCTTGTAGAGGCATCTTTGCAGTCCTGTCCCCTCGTCTTGGCTGTCTTCCCCAGTGTGTGTCTGCCCCTTCCCGTGAGGACCTGAGTCTTGTAGTGAGCGTGACCTCATCTGTCCACACAGACCCCTTTCCAAATGTGCCTCATGTGCGGAGGCCCTGGGGTCCGGGCTCCAGGGCCCATCTTTTGGGATGTAGTCCAACTCCTAATACTTGTCTTGTTGACGGGACAGATACAGTGCTCCCAGCAGCGGTGTCTGCGAGGGCAGCGGGACTCCGAGTAGCTCGGGCACTGCGGGACCTCTCAGGCCGGGCGGGGCGGGCAGGGGCCAGGCGCCGAGCAGAATGCACACCACGCCCTCTGGGCCTCGGCTCTGCCCCGGCCCAGGTGGGCAGTGACCTCGGGGCAGATCCTGCTCCTGCTGTGAGGACTGCCTGTTCCGCATGTTGTGTGCCCCGGTGAGGCCTTGTTGTTGAGATTGGCTTAGAAAGGCCCTCGGGGGTGAGTGTGCCTCTGTCCATCTCAGAGAAGCGCAGTGCTTCCCTTTCCCACCCCAGTCGGACCTCCGCCTGGAGAGGCCCCAGGGTGGGGGGCGACACTGAGCGCCCTCCCGAAGGTCCTGAGAGACTGTGATCGATTGTAGGCCAAATCCATTTGCCTGAGAGTGGACTCTGGACGGTGAGACAGAGGGTTTCTTGTGCTTTGTGCCACATTAATTAAATTTTTCAGATGTTTCTTATTTAAATTTTAGTAGAACTTCATTTCCAGGTTATTCCTGGGTTGTACGTCAGTAGTGCTACATAGAGTTCAGCCTTTCAACAGTTCAAGACTTCAGTTTTCCCAAGGAGGGGCGTTCTGAAACCCATGCCGCAGCTTTCTGTTGGATGTGAGCCAAACATCTGGTGTGCCCCAAGGACAGTTCCCTCCCTGCACTCTCTGCTGCGTTTGTGTCCCCTGCCCCCTAACCCCCTGCGGACTTCCCTTCGCTGCTGCGGGTCACGTTTGGGTGCTCCCAGCGCTTCCTGGGTTTTGTGTGATTGTCTCCTGGCCCTGGGGGCTTTCTTCCCAGTAGAGGGTTTAGGCTGTTAGGTCGTTCGCCTGCCTAAAAGGGAGCTTCTCCAAGTGGGGTCTCTGCTCCAGCAGCATCACTGAACTTGTTAGAATGCAGCAATATTCTAGAATGCTCAATAATGCATAGAGCGCCCCATCCCAGATCTGCCGAGTCAGAGACTCAGCTTTCTGGGGGTTTCTGATGCGACTCGAGGTGGAGAACCACTGGCCTAGAAGGTTCCTCATTCTTTATTCTTCAGTGTGATTTCAAGCGTACCACGTAAGTGTCGTCCTGGCTCTTCCCAGCGGTCATGAGAGTTGCTTTCTTCCGTGGTTTGTTTCCTGAGGCCTCCTGCAGTGCCTCTCCCCTACAGAGTGGTGGTGTCTGCACGACCTGGAGCCACTCACGCTGGAGAACGTGAACGGAAGTCCTGGACTGCTGTCACGTGCTCCAGGACATACGGCCGTGGGGTCAGCGTTTTCGTCTTTATAGGAAAAGGCAGTGTGAGCAGTTTCACTTCTTGTGGGTAGAAGTGGCTTGCCTCACACGGACGGACCGATGGACTGAGGACAAACGAGCGCTGTGGCACTGCTCCGTGTCCCTCCCGCCGGGCTCCCAGTGCCCACCTGCTCTCACTGTGGCCTGCTGCTCAGCTGACACGTGGCGGAGTCACATTGTCCTGGAGCGTGGAGCTTGTGGTGGGCTTGGTGCAGTGTGCGCTCGTGGGCTGAGACCCAGAGGACCTGAGCACCTCTTTCAGTTCTCTGTGGGTACCACGTGAGAAGTCTGTAAGTCTGGATTTCCCTTTTCTGCTGCAGTGTAGGAAAAACGATGATGGGGACGCCGCTATCGTCGTGGAGAAGGACCATTTTATGGACGAGTTCTTCCATCAGGTAAGGGTCATTCGATGAAATCCAGTCAGACTTCTTTTCTTCTTTAAAAAACGTGGAACGCTTCCCGAATTTCCATGTCATCCGTGCCCAGGGGCGATGCTGCCCTGCTCTGTATCTGGCGTTCCAGTTTTGGTACACATGCTGCCGGAGTGAGCACCAGCTTTCCTTATTCCAGCAGTTCTGCTGATGTAACTGTGCATTTGTCCTGTTTGGAGTAATACTAACACTAATATTTTTTTTTTTTTAAGATTTATTTATTTTTAGAGAGGGAAGGGAGGGGGAGAGAGAGAGAGAGAGGAGAGAGAGAGAGAGAGAAACATCAGTGTGCAGTTGCTGGGGAACATGGCCTGCAACCCAGGCATGTGCCCTGACTGGGAATCGAACCTGTGATGCCTGGTTCGCAGCCCGCGCTCAATCCACTGAGCTACACCAGCCAGGGCATAACACTAATATTTTTAAGAGTGTCTGTTTGAATTACATGAGTTCTCTAGGAATTTTTAGTGTTAATAACAGTCCTCAAATCTACCCAGTCCCCTGCTAATGTGCTTTGGGGGTGTCCCGATTTCTGAAATGTGGGGGATGTCCTGGTTGCCAGGTGACCACAACTCAGAGTCTGAAGCAGCACAGATATATTCTCTCACTGTTCTGGGTGAACCCCAGGTAAGGGCGGGGCCGCGCTCATAAGCAGTGCTAGGAGCTGGCCATGCCCAGCTCCCCCCATACCCCCTTCATGGCAAAGCCAGCTCTTGCTTCTGGGTCAGGGGGCCCCTTCTGGAGCTATAACTCCACCTTCTTTCTCTTTTAAGTACACTTCCCGCTTTGCCCTGAGAATCCAGGGTTATCTCCCCCTTCCCTAGCCTTAGTTTAGTCAAGTCTGCAAACTTTCTGCTGCCAGGTAAGGTGACTTTACTAGTTCCAGGGACTGGGACCTGGGCATTTCAGGGGACATTATTCAGCCTACTCAGAGGTTTAGGAAGATAATATGAACCCACCTGGACAGATCTTGCTAATGAGTACGTTTAGAAATGAGTACTGAATATTTTAACTTCAGACCATTAGAGGTAAAAAATGACTGTGAAGGCTCCGCCTTATCAGGTGTAAATGCCCCCCAGGTGAGAACGTGACTGTCCGCATATGCTGTGGGCTGTTTCCTTCTCGATGCGCGAGTGCTGTTCGCGTCCTCTCGAGCGCTGTGCGAGTACGGGTGTCACTGGTAGGGTGCTTTTAGTTGGCATCATTGTGGTAATACTTGGGTCTTGACTGTGAACATTTGTGTAACCTAATGGGTTTTGCTGGTGGATGTTGATTGATGTTGCGTAACTTAACATGGCCCATGTTTTTTGAATTAAGTGAGTATCAGTGTGTGATGAGAAATGGCTTTTTTTTCCATGTGTAATTATTCACCCTTTTCCCTTTGTTAAACCTTTCCTTCATAGGCATGAAAAGTGGTAACAAGTTTGAATTTGCCACTTGCCAGAGTGATCACTTTCTCTTTCTCTCCTAGGTTGAGGAGATTAGAAACAGTATATCTAAAATAGCTCAATATGTGGAAGAAGTGAAGAAAAACCACAGCATCATTCTCTCTGCACCAAACCCAGAAGGAAGTAAGTCGTGTTTGTCTGTCCGTGGGCCCGTCTCTCTTGCTGTGGTCACACAGGCCGCAGCCCTTTCTGCACAGGCATGGGAGCAGGAGCTGGTCAAACACACTGGAACCCAGTGGGCCACTGCTGGGTACTGTCCGCACACTGACGGATAAAGCCAGATGTCCAGTGCATCAGAGAGGCTTCGCAGAACTCTGGGCCTTGTCAGCGATCAGACCTTAGACTGGTACTGTGCTCACAGTTGAACAGGAAGGAGAATTTTGGGTTTGGGTGAATGTTGAGTAGGGATGGATTCTGAAAACCCCACTAGTTAGAGCAGGTTCAGAGAGGAACAGAGGAAGCCGGGGAGGAGCGGGCTGCTGTCAGTGTCCCTAAGGGCGGCGCAGATCAGGTGGTGGTCAGCAGTCAGTGTCAGGGCGGGGCAGTGAGGAGGAGCGGGTGTTTCCTCCCCCTGCTGGTAAGTTTTGGAACCGTGAAGGTGGTCTGGGGGAGCCAGGGATCACAGAGGGGTCCTCAGACCGCTTTGCTGCACCACTGGTATCTTTACAATGCAGAGTCTTTTCACCCAGGAAAATTCTCGTTCCGTCTCCTGTTGCATCTTCTTTATTCATAACTCCGAAGAAGGATGGTCTCTTACATAGTGACAGTATAATTATCTAATTCCGAATGCTAACATCAATAAAGTACTGTTATTTAATCCACAGTCGGAATTCTTGTTTCCACAATTGTCCCCATGATGTCCTTTATAACTGTCTGGACCCAGTCCAGACACTTATGGAGATAAAAACTGTTGGTGTGGTGAGCTGAGCCTTTATCAAAAGATGCGTCCCTCTGGGAACGCCTGCGCCTTCAGGCCCCTTCCTCTGCCTGAGAGCCCCACCCACCAGCTTCCTCTCTCTGAGGGCCGTGTGCCCAGCACAGGCCCCACCCCTCTTCTCTCGGTCCTTCTGCCTCCTCATGTTCTAGATGTTCCTCGTCTCTTGTAAACAAAATGTAGTGGGGTTTGTCTTCGTACCCAGTTTTAGCATTTTTTTGGTCTTTAATCAGTGCTTTTGGCCTATTTACTGGAATTATTGATATGTTGGGGCTACCATTTATAGCCTTATTTGATTTTTATTTTCTTGTTCTATGTTATGTTTTCTCTTTTAATACTTTCTTTTGTATTGGTTTTAAAGAATTTTATCCTCTCCCCCATTAGCTGGCTTATGTATAGATCCTATTTATTGTTTGTTCTTTTAGTGGTTAGTCCTATAGATTACAGTACGAATTCTTGATTTGTTGAAGTCTACTATAAATCTGTATTTTTACTACTTCCAAGTCATACAAGGAACTTAGGGAACTTTAATTCATCTCTTTCTACTTAGTTGCTATTATTGTCATTTATACGTTATAGATGGAAGTAATATATATGTGTATTTATATCTTATATTGTTTTATACAATTAACAGGCATTTGGACCTATCCACATATTTCTCCATAACAGAGCTCCCTGTTTTTCCCTGTGTCTCAAAATTTCCATCTGAGATCATCTTTTTTTCTTTCTAAAAAACACTTTATTACTTCTTTTAATTAGGTTGTGTTGTAGTCTGAAATTATATTTATTTAATTGCATTTCTGAAGGATATTTTTACTGCATATAGGAGTCTAGTTTGGAAGTATCTTCTTTCACCACCATGAAGATTTTGAAGACATTTTTTATTGTCTTTTTTTCCTTTTTAAAGTTAGCTGTCTAATTGTAGCTTTTGAGACATTTGGTTTTTGGTTTTTACATTTGGGAATTTGACTTTGATGTTTCTAGATGTGGTTTTCTTTTTACTTATCTTGCTTTTCATGATGTTCTTGATTCTTTGGATTGATGTTTTTTGGCAGTTTTGGTAAAATCTTGACCATTTTCTTTTCAGAAACTATCTTTGCTCCATTTTCTGTCATTTCTTTTTCTGTGACTTGCATTATATGTATTTTAGCCCTTGCCATTGTTCCCTTTATGTCCCTTGTCCCGTTTTCTGTTTTGTCATGTTGCCTCATATTTTATTCTGAAATCTCTCTTCAGTTTTTTTCTTTCCAGTCACAGAACCTCTCTTCACCTGTTGCATTATTTTTAGTTACAGTATTTTTCAGTTCTAGAATTTCATTTGGTTCATTTGTATACTGTGCTATTTTCTGACAAAATTCATGACGTTGTATCTTACCCCTTTGAACCTAATGTTGTGTGTCTGTCTGTGTCTGGTAACCCCGTTAGCTGTGCCCTGTGGGTCTGGTCGTGTTGTCTGTTGTGCTTCTTGGGTTTACTTTTGCTTATTTTCACTTTGTTTGCCTGGTTATTTTTGACTGTGTACTGTGCTTTGTACATGAAAACAGGTGACAATAATTTGAGTCGTCTGGTAGTATTTTCTTTTTTCAGCGATGACCTTAAACATCTTGACGGGTGTCAGGGCACCAGCAGTTCTGAGTCCAGTTCCCCCAGTGGCTCAGAGCTTGATGTAGCCTGCCAGGGCCCGACCTCTCTCCCGCTGCCTCAGCTGCCACGCTTGGCTCACCTCCCTGGGTTTCCCTCTCCAGGATTAAGTAGATTAAACAAATATTTTGTCCAGCTTTTCTGATTGTTCACAGCTGGAGGATTGATCAGATTTACCTAGTCTGCTGGAAGGGGAAGTTCCCAATGTCCTGTTCTTTTCTCAATGACTTGAAATACCACGCTTATCAAATATACCTTATGACCTGCTTCTGTAGCTTAAAAGACCAAGTGTGGTAATGCCCCTTGGTGTTTCCCTAACTCTTGAGCTCCAGGTGCCCACATTAACGGGAAGTCCTGTGTCTCATCTGAGTGTGCCCTGACCTGTTTGCTTTCGTATCCAGAGAGGCAGGTGCTCCTGGACATCAGAATGCCAGCTGAAGAGTGGGGCTGTGTCCTCCACTGTCCTTGCTTCTGCAGCTCTCAGTAGTTCACACCTGCGCGCACCATCCAGTGCGTCGTGCCCTCGGCCAGGTCCCGGCACCATTTCTCCTGCTCTGTGTGTGCTCTTGCCTGGATGCCCATGCTTGGCTCTCTGTCCCCCAGCATAGTGCTGGGTCTTGGAGAGAGCATTAGCTTCTGTCCCACAGCACAGGAACCGGCCTGTCTTGATTACTTAGTGGAGCGCGGAAGAGGAATCAAACACATGGGAGACTTTTCTTTTTCTAGAACCTGGTTAAAGTTCTGCTTTCCTTTGCTGAGTGTGGGCATTAGCAGTGGATTCAGTGCGCGGTTTCATCCATTAATTGGTGTAAACCAGCTAGTCTCAGGTTTAGGTGTGCGCCAGAATGGCCTGGAGGGCTTAGCTCAGGTCTGGCCCCCACCTAGCAGGTTCTGTGGAGTGGGTCTGGTGGGGGCCCAAGAATGTGCATTTCTCCTGAGCTCCCAGCTGGTGCTAAGGCTGCTGGCTCAGGAACCACACTGAGAACCACTGGCACAATCCATGGTTTTTCTAAAGAAACAAATCCACTTGAGCATTTGCCAAATATTCCATTTAAGGTTTTTGGACATTACTGATGTTGGATATTATAGCTCAGATGACTTTTTTTTTTTTTAATTTTAAAGAAATAAAAGAGGAGCTTGAAGATCTGAACAAAGAAATCAAGAAAACAGCTAATAAAATTCGCACCAAGTTAAAGTGTGAGTTTAAAGTTTTGGTTATGTTTAATCACTGATGGTGGGACTATGGGTAATTATCATTTTTCCTTTATAACTTTAAACTTCTTTTATATTTTTAAAAGTTAAAATTGTGAGCACTTTAAAATTAATTTATATGTATGTACTTGGGATAGTAAGCCTTTCCTTTAAGCCATTCATTTTCCTAGAAGTTTTAAACTACCTAGCTGTACAAATTGCATATGAGGAGCTAAAGCAGATGTTTGTTAACCCTTAAATTTAGAGGCACACCCGTTCATGGCCAACAGGATTAAGCACTTGCCTACAAACTGTTCATCTCTTATAGTGGTGTATTTTCTGACCCTTGGATAACTTGCAGATCCCTGAGAAGGCAAATAGCCTTTAAAATGCGCTGCCTGGTGCTTGAATGGACCTGTCTCAGTCAGTGAGTTCTTTTGAACATTTGGTGCTGTTCAGCAGAGTTTACAGTGCTCCACGCTCATTCCAGCAGCACTGGGTCCTGAGGGGCTTACGGCTCTCCTGTAGGATGCAGACAGAGGTGGTGTTTTCTTGATGTGGTAGACTTTGTATTTAACTTTTGTAAACTGGTATTCAAGTCAAGAAAATCTCTGAGGATTAAAGAGGACTTTGCATTATGGGAAATTTCCGATCTATCTCGAAGCAGGGTGATGACTGTCACAGCCAAGTGTCCACACCCTGCAGTGTTGCCCTTCTCAGTGGCTCCCACCCCACACAGACGGTTTCCAGGCCAATCCCAGACATCGACAACTTCATCAGTATATAGTTCAGTGTGTATTTCTAAAACATAAAGATTTCAAAATAAGGACCATGCACTGTGATTGGTTGGTGTGTCACTTAAGGTTTTGAAAAATCAGATTCTGCTTCCATCTTTGTCCCCATAACACTTTTTTTTTTGTGGTTGGAGAAACCAGGACGTTTGTCCCTCAGAATTTGCCATGCTTCAGGGGTTCACTAATTTCACCCTTATAATGTCATTTAACAGGCTTCAGTGTCCTCTCTACGTCCTGTAGCTTGACAGTTAAGTTCTGCAGGCTTGATCAGATTCAGATATTTTTTCTTTTACATGGTTACATATAACATCTGGTTTTATTTTGTGGTATTATCAATAATTAATGATTATTACCAAGATCCATACATTTATTAGGAGTTGAAAAGAAGGAAGAGCACTTTTGAGGATTGGCTTGAAGAAGTCCATGCTTTCGTGTAAAAGGTAACTCCTCCGTGTTTGTTTCCAGCTATCGAACAAAGTTTTGATCAGGATGAGGGCGGGCACCGGACTTCCGTGAATGTTCGCATACGGAGAACTCAGGTTTGCTTGCCACCCTCACCTAGGCTGAAGTGATAAGTCTCCTCACTTTCTTCTTTCAACTGCCAAATAATTTCATCTTTACTGTCATATTAATCCTCAGATTTTTGCATAAAAATATAGTATCTCTTATGAAGGAAAAAATCTATTTAGCCTATCAACAGAATTCTATGTGGAAAAGCAGAGAATTATCTGACTTGTTTTTAGTTTTGAGGCCTCACCTCTCAGAGGTGTATGCGGTGGCGGTGTGGGGTTCAGACTGCTTAACTCTGCTTGACAAGTGGTCATTAAGCATGCAGGCTCTGGGGACAGTTGGTCAGCCTGTCACCATAGGCTAATTGACCTCTCTTAATCACGGCTTTCACTTTTGTGAAGTGGTGGGTAATGAGTATAGGACGGTTATTGTGAAATTAAGTAAGACAATGCATGGGAAGTTCTTAGCATATCCTGTTATACAGGAAATTGCTACCATTCTTATTTTCCATTTGAAGGAGTAGCATAACAGTTTGAATTCTCATAATGTGAGGTTTTATATATCATTTTCAATAGAAGAAATAACCGTTACATGTTAATCTAATTTTTCATATGTTAACAGCATTCAGTACTATCTCGAAAGTTTGTGGAAGTTATGACAGAATATAATGAAGCACAGACTCTCTTCCGGGAGCGGAGCAAAGGGCGTATACAGCGCCAGCTAGAAATAAGTGAGTATATGAAAATGCCACCTTGTTAAAAACATTTTTCTGTCTTAAAGTCTGATATCAAACTACTGTAACTTCAAAGAAGTCATTCCATTTGTTTTTGCCAATCTTATAAAACCTAAAGCCCTTTCATAGCTTCTTGCTCATTGAATCCCAAGCCTGCTACTTCTTTATATCCTTCAGAAGATTCTAGGTGAGTGGGCTTTAAATGATTTCTAATTTCCATTTCTTTTAGAGTATTGATCACATTTGGAAAACTTTCAGCCATTATTTCTTCAGGTGGGGAACACTTTCCCGTGTTCCCCAACCCCTCTTGCCTCATCTTGGGAGATGGCTCCCCATGGGTCTCAGGGCTCCGCTCTTCTGGGGAGCAGACAATCACTGCCCTTTGGCTCCAAACTGCCTTTCGAGGGTGTCTGTGTAGCAGTCAGTCTTGCGAGATGGAGCTCGAATCTCCCTGGACAGACGGCAGTTTGCGCAGGCCCATTATCAAAGATCAGTTTCCTGAGTCATGACACATCCACTGTGGGGGCAGTGTCCATGGACTTGGGGAGTGGGGAACAGCCGTGAAGGTGAACCTCATTGAATGCCCTTGTAACAACTTTGTGGGGACATAACTAACATGCCATGAGGATGATGTTCAGTGCTCAGTGGTTTTTAGTATAGGGTGGGGTAAAAGTAGGTTTACAGTTCACATGGAAGACAATATAATAATAAATATGATAAACTGTTTCACGTACTTACAACTATAAACCTACTTATGCCCCACCCCATATATTATTAGCACAGTCAATTTTAGAACATTGTCATCAGTCCACACAAAAGGCCATCCCCACCCATTATCAATCCCTCTCTGTTTCCCTGCTCCGAGCCCCAGGCTCTGTGTGTATACACATACATGTAAACACATGTAATGTGTTGCATGTGACATGACACCTGTGCGTGCCACCCACACGTAACATGAACTTGACTACATAAAATAGTATTCAGAGAGGGAATGAAATATACCAACCTACCTACTTTTCTGTCTCTGTAAATCTGCCCATTTTGGACGTTTCATATAAACCGGATCATGCAACTTATGTTTTTTATGACTGGCCTCTTTCACTGCACAGTTTTTTTAAGGTTCAGCCCCACTGTAGCAGGTGTCAGTACTTTATCTCTTTCTGTGGCTGAATCGTGTTCCGTCAGGTGGGTGGACCGTGTGTTGTCTATCATTCTTCACCAGATGATGGACCTGTGGGTTGTTTCCACTGTTTGGTGACTACGAGTGATGCTGCAGTCAATATTCACATCAATGACATTTTAATTATTATGATGTATATTCACTTAATTTTGTCTTTTGTGGCACAAATTATAAAATATAGTAATTATCAATTTGTTTTTTCAGAGAGCATTAATACATGAAACTCAAGGTAAAATATTAACAAACAAAACATAGAAAGTATTAAAGCATCTGATCCTAAATATGCCATCTTCATTCATGTCCATTTAAAATATGCTGAATTCATCTTACCCCCTTTTTCTATAAGCCAGAGTTAAACTTTCTGGAAAATCAATGTGCTGAAAAATTATGTTATCCATTTCCTTATAGTTGTCTCTCATTCATACTAAAATTAGATTTCATTATTCATTGTAATTCAGTTAGGAGGTTTTTCATGAGTGTTTTCCAGCTCTTCTCCTTCTCAGTCTTACATTAGTTTCTATCATCATTAACACTTGCCTAAGAAAATATTATATATTCAAAAGGTTAGAAAAATGGTGGTTAAAAATGTTGACAACTCAGCTTTTAGTTGCTGACTTAGGATGGAAAAGTCATTTTTATACATCATTGCCTTTTGAGTGGAGTTTTAATTGTTCACCTCTCAGCTGGGAAGACCACAACTGACGACGAGCTGGAAGCGATGCTGGAGAGCGGGAACCCATCTGTCTTCACGTCCGACGTGAGTGCCCCACGGGCTGCGGCCGCAGCGTTCCTGTGCACGCGTGCCTTTCCTTAGCTGCCAGAGCGCTCTCAAGTTCATCAGCAGTTCTCTTCTGCTTTTGTTTTTCAAAGATTATATCAGATTCCCAAGTTACTAGACAAGCTCTCAATGAAATTGAGTCACGTCACAAAGACATCATGAAACTGGAGAGCAGTATCCGAGAGCTGCATGAGATGTTTATGGACATGGCCATGTTTGTGGAGACGCAGGTACAACTGCAGACACCTTTCCTTCTCTGAAACCGGGACAGGCATTTCTGACACCTGCTGCATGACTCCAGTATTCCTGGGAAAGCATTAGTTTGGATGCAGTCTCAAAATTCAAAAGTTAATTGTAATGTTACTATAACATAAGACTGAAATGCTGGAAACAGCTTAAACTTTCAGTAACAAGGGACTGGCTCAATTTACTTAATTATTATGATGTGTCTAGAGGACAGTAGCCTGTTAGGCAACCAGAGGGAATGTAAACTTTTGTTCGTGGAGGATTTTTAATGAAATAATCAAATATTGTGCTGGAATTTTAAGTTGAGGGAGCCACAGAATCTTATGTGTATACACACACATGTAAACACATGTAATGTGTTGCATGTGACATGACACCCATGCGTGCCACCCACACGTAACATGAACTTGACTACATAAAATAGTATTCAGAGAGGGAATGAAATATACCAAACAGTACGATAACAGTGGGATTAGGAGAATTTAAATTTTTTTGGTAATATATATATATATATATATATATATTTTCAAGTTTTCTATAAAGAGTGCATATTAGAATAATAATTAGAAGACATGTTTGAAAGAATAAGCCCCAAAGGGGATACAATCCATGACACAAATGAATGCTTGTACTTATACAGGGCATTCTCATTTTGTCCAGTAACACAGGCAGGGAGTGAAGGGGGTATGAAGAGACCCCTGTGAGAGGACTGAAGAATTTAATGCAATTTTTAAAAACTATGTAAAATTTGGGCTAAAGTACAAGCTGCTGTGTACTCTTAGGTACGTGGATGTTTGCCCTGACTCTTGTGGTGCTAAGGGGCCCCCCCATTCAGCGGTTCGAGGGCCTGTTAGAATTCAGCTGAGCACCAGGAAGTGAGCACGTTCCTGAGACCACCGTGGGTAAATCGGGACCTCACTCCCGTGGAGACTGCTGGCAGCATCTCTCTTGGTGGGAACAGTCCCCTCAGAAGGCCCCGATGTGAGTGGCTCATTTGCTGTGACTGCCTGGGCCACTAGGGAGAGGACACAGTCAGATAGATGGCATTCTTTACAGGCCTCACTGACCTTTTGAAAAACACTTTATTTTGAGGAACATCGTCATGAAAACGTGTGTAAAACTGAGGTCTGCACTTGCTAGGAGGAACCCACAGCCATGTGCGGTTTGACTTCGGCGGACCACTTGCCATTCATGAAACAAGAAAGGAAGAGTTGGGAGTCTGTTCTAGCAGCTTCTTGTTTTCAGGAAGTGTTCTGAAGGAAACCAAGTAGACAACAAGAACACTATGTTATTTTTGCAGTTACTAAAGACTATCACTTTAGAGTTTAATTCTAATTGCTGTATGCCAAATGTATGAGCTCCATTAGAAAAATGGCTGTATTCTTAGCCGTTTCATTGTTTCCTTTTTGAAGTCTTAGTATTGCATTATATTAACTCATCCAATTCAAAATACGTGTAGAGTCAACTTAGCAGTGAGTTTCATTTTGCAAATGAGTGAGTTAATTGTGCGTCCTTCTTCAATGCCCTACTGCTCGCTGCCGCAGTTATGTCCGCTGGCGGACAGAAAACCAGGTAATGGGTTCCCTGCCCCAAACATGCCACTGCCTTCACCTCATTTTACATTCTCGCTCATTAATTTAGTCGACTTAGTGGCAAACATAAGGTATTCTTAGTTTACTGATATTTTAAAGAAATTGCAACAATTTTCTAACCATTAGAAAAGATATCATCCTTGTATGTTGCATTTGTGTGCAGAGTAGTAAAATATTAGTTCAACCTCAGGCAACTGCCTCTTCCCTGTTTTCACCTTTAAAGATTGTTCGCATATTAAAGCATATCTCACAACCTACCTGATAAGTCTTTAATTATCTGTATTGTTGTCCATTCCTTTTAGTTCTTTTTGAAATGGAAATTGATTTTGATTACTTTGTATTACTACATTTATAATGGTCTTATCTTTCCATAAATGTCATAAAGAAATTCGGTATCCATTCCATCCGTGCACATTATGTTCATGTGAAACCTTTACTGATGCTATGTGGCTGTCTTAAGATACATAATTAAGTCATTTGAAAATGTCTTCTAAATTTGAAACTTTTTGTTTTAAGGGTGAAATGATCAACAATATAGAAAAAAATGTTATGAATGCTGCAGACTATGTAGAACACGCCAAGGAAGAAACAAAAAAGGCTATTAAATATCAGAGCAAAGCAAGAAGGGTGAGTTTGGTTTTTAAGAATTAAAGTGGGTTTTCCTTTTAGTTTCAAGTTGTAATATGTTAATGTAAGCTGACTTAAAAGGTATTCCAAGAAACATAAATTTCTTAATGTTTCATTTTAAAACAAATAATTTTTTGCTAAAAAGTTTTGAAGTTTGTTGACAAATTATGTTGATATGAACCCTTCTGTGTTCTAAGTAATTACGACCCTTTACAACTAGAAGTGAGCCATTTCCCTTTTCTAGGTTGGACGGGTTTAAATTCTAGAGTTCTCTGTTTCTTGGGTCATTATCTGGAGGGAGAGAAACTAATGGGATTAAAAATTCTCCTAAAATTCATTGATTACACATTTTAGGCAAAGAACACTTTATTCTCTATTTAGGTTATTTGCTGATCCTTTGATTTGGGGGAATTATTTGAGACTGGACCTAAGATGTTACATAGCATCCACATTTAAGCTTTATAAATGACTTTGAATGTTTTTTATCCGAATCTTAAATGTGTGTCTGTGTGAGCCAAGTCTCTTCTAGGAAAACAGTGAAACTACAGCATTAAGTTCTGATTCGGGGACTGCAAAGCTGTGTACATGTGTTATTGTGTCTTTGCCCACCAGTTCTTGGCTATTTCTTTGACGAAGCACCAAACCGCTGCTTTCTGCGTGGTTGCGTCCCGCTTCCCCGAAGTTGGCTGCTTGGCTCTGCAGGGCTGCAGAGCCGCGTGCTTAGTGTCGGGCTGGGGAGGGTCCAGGACCTTGTCAGTGAAGGCCTTGAAGAGAGAGAATTTCCAAGTATTTGGGAGACACGAGGAGTCAGGTTTCATGTGCAGATTCACCTGCAAGCACGGCACGCGGACCTTCCCAAACAGGGCGCACGTCTGCTTTCTGCCGAGCGCCCCCTGTGCTTTTCCTGAGCTTGTCTTACGTGTTCTTTACCCATGAGACATCAGGCTTCTCACACGGCTCTCTTGTTGCTCGGCAAGTGCTCACCCTCAAAGTAGAGCCAGGCGACGAGGTCCATAGGTAAAGTGCTTAGCCTAGTTCCCAGCAAAAAGTAGACTTTTACGTAAAAACAAACAAACCCCAGAAACAACAACAACAAAAACCCATAAAAAGGAGCATTCCTGCCCTGGTGGGTGTAGCTCAGTGGATTGAGTGCGGGCTGTGAACCAGGCATCGCAGGTTCGATTCCCAGTCAGGGCACATGCCGGGGTTGCAGGCCATGTCCCCCAGCAACCGCACATTGATGTCTCTCTCTCTCTCTCTCCCCCCCTCCCTCCCTTCCCTCTCTAAAAATAAATAAATAAAATCTTTAAAAGAAAAGGCAGTCCCTTCCTCTTCTTCATGACCTCAGCATTGCATCAGTCTAGTGAACATTTAAAGGGAGAGTGTTGGCTTTACAAAGATAAACGATGGAGAGGTACATCTTCTTTCTAAACCTGCTGAGTGAGCCTCGCTTGAGGAGGTGATGGCGTCTGTGCATCTCCTGGTTGCTAGCTGGGCGGAAATGTGATGCCCGGTTCAAAATGGTCACTCTTTTTTCCTGTTAACTGCCTGATGCCTGAAACCATATAGCTTGTTTGACTTGTCACTCTGCTCTTCAAGTGCTTTGCTGCTGTCTCTTTTCAGATGATGGCTGTTCCCTCTCCTGGTATCTGATTTTTATTCCCAGGGCAGCATGGTATGGCCCGAGAGACCAGGTGGCTGTAGTGCAGTGACTGATGTTACATGGTGTGGCGGGAGCAGGGAGGGCTCTTACTGCCAACAGCCAACAAATGACAAGAAACGAAAGAGTGTGAGGCGTCCTCAATAGAGCACTGATTTTGTAGCTGACTGGGCAGCTGTGTAACTCTATAGATGTGAAAAAATCAGTTGTGTATCTCCGTTCATCAGAAATTGACCAAAATACTGTGATCATGCAGGTCTCTCACTCATGGAACCCGATAAGTTCTATAATAGTTCACTCCAGATACTCAGACCTTAAATTAAAAATCACTCTTTTGACAACTAAAAATCGTCAGACAGAATTAGTCAGATATCCTATAACTTAGATTTTAAAATGAGTTCTGATGGCTAGTTTTATTTTAAATGAGTGATGTCTTCTAATGTGCCGATAGAAAGTGAACTGCAATGTAACCAGCTTGCTTTTCTTTGACAGAAAAAGTGGATAATTGTTGCTGTGTCGGTGGTTCTGGTTGCTGTAATTGCTCTAATTATTGGTTTATCAGTTGGCAAATAATGATGTGGATAACGTCAGTGTGTATGCCTCTCTGCTAACGCAGCAGTAAGTAATCAACTAATATACTTATTAACTTTCTCAATTAGCTAACAGTAGTGCTTGCCCAATTTTAACATGCTTAAAAGTGACACAAGCCTGCAGCGGAGTGCACGCGCTAATGTCCTCGAGGCAGGCGCATGTGCGCTTGCTGAGTTTCGGTCTCCAGCCGCTGTGCGAGAAGAACCAGGCTGCGTGGTCACTCATTTTAAGCCCAGGACTTCTCACATACTTCTTTTTTAAATGTCTAGGTTTACTTATATTACTTGGACGTGACAGTACTGCAGCTAACAGCTAGGTGTCTCCCACCTTTTGTCTTCCATCTGGGAAAAGTTTCACTCCTTCATTAAGTGTAATAACCATGGCAGTGAAGATTAATTCTCAATTAAAAAACTAACACTTAATATTTTAATTTATCTCTCAAATTTTAACTTTTTGAATAATTGTGACAACTGAAACTTGCTTTGTGAATATATTTACTCATTGTTTTACTGTGGGATTACAGGGATTGGCACTAAAACTATGAAAAACATTCAGTGAAAGTAAAACTTCCCATCTAACCTCATCCATCTAGTTTGTTTAAAAATATTCCCTTATTAAATGAAGGCACGCTATTTTTTAGTTAGCGTGCCTTTCAATTCTTAAACAATTCTGACTGTAAAAGGCATTCAGTTATGTAAAGTGTCTGTCTTTTTCACTGTGTATCACCTTTCTCCAAACTTCAGTAGGTTTTGTGTTTTCCTCTGGTTTTATGCATTTGGTGTCCTCTTTCTTGCACTACCGCTCACATTAGAATGTTCTCTGGTGTATTAAATTAGAATACATTAGTTGGTTATTTCTCTTCAAATTTTCTTGGCATAATCATTGTGATTAAAATTTTGAAAGGTCCCAGGGTATCTAAGATTGTGACAGGCACCCCTGGATGAATTCACTGTTTTTGTCATGAAAGTGACTGCCAGTGTGATAAAGCCACAAAATTGCCCTTGACGTTTCTTCAGCAGTGAGCTCTGGGATGTTGAGTCTGTTAATGGTTCATTCTTTAGCAGGCAGAAGGGACTCAGAGCACGCTGCTTTTATTAGGCAGGAAGTGTATGTATGACTCTTACTGCTTTCCTATTAGCTCTGCTCAAAAAGTGGTGTATGTGATTTTTCTTTCCTAATATAATGGTAGTTTCTTATTTTTACCTAGTGGCCATACTATGGTCAGTTGAATGTGGTTATGCTAAGATAGAATTAATTTTTAGATTGGACGCAGTGAATGGGCTGCTTTTTTATGGGAGCTCTTTGGCAATGTTGATGAATAAAAGGTTCCTTTCAGTGTGACTGTTGGGGAGCAGTGGGATCGTTCTGTACCCTAGAGCCCGTGACACGAACGAACACAAAACAGTCCTCATTGATAAAAACACACATGAAAGTGCATACCAACAATTCTTTTATGCAGATGCAGTGGTTGGTCTTTAATTATAGGTTTTGAAAAATTAATCTTTCAGCAAAGCCTCCCTATGGACCAGGAATGCTGTGGCACTTTGTGGAGGTGACCCAGATCTCCCCCAGCATGGGTGGGACGCCCGACTGTCTATGAGGAGACAGGCTGGGGAGCACCTTGCCCAGGATTTATATACAGTCGGTGAGAGAGTCATAACTTGAACTCAGAGCAGGAGTGACTGTCAAGAGTGTGCTCTGTCCACTACGGAGACATCACAACATTTGGCTGGAGCTGTTAGCAGGATTTTAGACAAGAATAATTGTAAATATATGGCACTTAGGACAGGAATTCAGAGCATCACTGAAGCCAGGTTTAGAGGAAAGTACACATCTGAAGTATTGGATATTGGCAAATACCAGGAGCAGCGAAAAGCAGAGTACATGTCCAGGGCAGCTGGCTCTCAAAGGTGGGTTACAGGTGGAGTGAAGTTAACAGGCACCTGTGCAGGTGCTGGAGCTGAAGGCTGGGTGCTGATGGGAAGGAGGTATGGTAGGACCAAGGAAATACCTATTCTACTGAGAGAAGTTCATCGGAAAACGTGTGAAGAGGAGGCTGGGTGGTTGGGACTGAAGTCCCACTTTCCAGGGTACATGTAATAGTAACAAGTAACATGAAATTTGAAGGAGAGGTGATATCCTGAAGGTAGTGCTCCCTGGGTCCTGAGTAACTGACCTCAGAGTTACCACGGCACCTGGCCATACCGTCTTCATAAATCTCGCAGTAATTAGTCAAGCTTGGAGTGCTACCGCTAATTCGGAGCTGTGCAGTTTCAGCAGGTAGGATTTCTTAGATGAAAGTGCAGCATGAATTTGGTAACTGTAATTTAAAATGATGAATCTCTGCTTTATGAAGAGAACTTGGAGCCATACAGTGTGGTTGTACCTTTCATCTTTGGGACTTCCTTCCCTTCTTCTTGCAGACAAGTTTCCTGGAGGACACTAGATTTCTTAAGCCAAAGGTTGTTTAGCTTTTAGCTGTGCAAGGATGCTTGTTAATTAAATGGGCTGTTGGGTTCTGACACCCATGCATCATACCTCAATGTAAAAAATGTATAATAAGATTTTTTCAACAAATGAGAAATAGTCATTTAAAGTTTTACAGTGCATCTGAGAAACAGCAGTTTGGAATTTTATTATGATTAATAGAAAGTGTCCTTAAAGAACCCACATGGTGCCAAGCAGATTTGCCTTTTCCCTTCAGGAGCAAATAACTTTTGATAACACATTTTAATGTATTAATTTAATCTCATGCACATGTGTCTGTAACTTAGTGTTTTGCCTTTGGAACTTTCCTTCTCTACCTCTCCCTTTTCTGTGACCTGTGAAGTTCTTCCTTGATGATGGGCTTCTATTTTAACCTATCTCAAATTCCAGGAGAATTTTGTTAGGAAATGATGAGTGATTTCTTTCCTTTGATATCTTGCAAATTAATGTTTCTCTTTATCTTGCAGAAAATGATGTTCATTATTATTTGTGTAATTATTTTGCTTGTGATCCTTGGAATTATCCTAGCAACAACATTGTCATAGCAACCATAGCCCAAGAGCCATTTGTCCTTGGAGTCAGACCACATCTGCAGCAAATCAGCATCCTCCCATTTCATGAATGAATCCTAGACATTGTGACATGTGGCATTGAGTGCTAACTTTATTAGTGGATTGAAAGAGAACCTACAATAGAATGTATTGTTCAGTGAAAAAGCCATGAGCAGAATGGATGTGATGAGTCAGCCCAAACATTCTTGGACTCTAACACATCACAAAACTAACAATGTGAAACTTGTTTCAATGGCCTTAAAATAAGGAATTACTGAAATTTTCATTTTTTAAAATATTTCAGTGTTAAAAATACATGTTATGTGAAGTTTAATAATTCAGAATATTTTACATTCTGAAGCCATTGGAATTGAGGTCTAAGACTTTCTTCCCTTTCTCCCAGCTAACAAGCTAATTAAGAGACTTTTTTTGTATTATGTTTAATTTGTTTGTTTACTGTTAGCAAAAATAATTATCTCAGCGGTTTTGTAAGATATCTGTAATTTTCAATGTTTGTAAATTGTTTAATATATTAACATCTTTACTCCATTTTTATATTAAATATTGCCTTTTAAAGAAATAGGTAACTTTGCGATGTTAGAGCCATCTTTGCACAGTTGTTTACAAACTCTGCCATTGGCACAGAAAACATTGGTTGCAAAGCACTGTGAAAAGCCTTTCAAGTGCCTTCTGTTAATGTTGGTTTAAATGTGCCCGAGGCCTCCAGGAAAGTCTTAGTTGTGACACTCGGCTCCACTTCCCCTTGTCCCGTTACCCAGAGAATCGATTAGTTACCGCACTGAAAGACAAAGGTCTCTTCTCTCTGCTCATGGAGAATGAGGCTTGTTTTCCCTGTTTACATTAATAAAGTCTGAAGTTGAGATGGTGATAAAAACCAAGATTTACTACTTCCAACTCAAGGAAATTATTCCTAGACATTAAGTAATTTTCTTAAATTTAAACTGTTGCATAGATCACTTCAATGTTCTTGTTAAGTACCTACTATTCTGCTGAACTTTAAAGTTCATTCCCAAAGTTTATAGAACTCTACAGTAATTAAACATTTTTACTGTTCATGAATGTTTTTATTATAGTAATATGCTTTAGGACTTGTAAAATGTATGAAATCTTATTAGTGAATCTGATAAGGTAGCAACTAGTCAAATTTTTAAATGAAGGATACCCAAAATATAGTTAACTTTTGTTGCTTCTGTATCAGACTGTATGAGCATGTGACTGCATTTTATCATTGCTTGATGTGAAAACTTCCGTAGATACCCTTGATTCCAAAAATAAGTGTGAACTGAACAGTTTAGAAGCTGTCTTCCTTATTGAATACATTAGGGAACTCAGTTATAATTTCTACATCTAACTGCTTAGATGAGACTCAGATCTGTAATACGCATTTCATTTACTTGCTGATCATCGCTGTATACTTGGAATTACTCCAGGAGCCTTCTCGCTCGCTCCAGCACGCTGTCCAGCCCTTAAGTAGACTGTCAGTGGGGTGCGCTCACTGGCCCGAGCTGATGTGAAGATGTGACTGTCCCAAAGGATGTTCGACCAGAGATCATGCTTGTGTGCGTGCACCTTTTGCACACCTGTTGCCTGAGATTGTGCCCACAGGTGCAGCTCACTGCTGAGGACCTGCCTCTGCTGTCCCCTTTCCTCTTCACATTCGGGCTGTTTGTCCGCACCTCTCACAGGATTTTCACTGCATTTTTCCAGTCACTCTTCCTAGGTTCGAAGTACTCACGGAATTTGTATTTTTGTAGTTGAAGTTATGGAACTGCTTTTTGATTTCTATTTATTTAAGTCTTTTATCAGATAATACGTTTGTACGTGTAAGCCTCATGTACCTATTTGAAATCGGATTTTTAAAACTATATTTACAGGTTCATCTGTTACCTTTTTATTATTCAGATATTCCGTGTTTACATTAAAAGAAAGAGGAAAAACAAACCACTTTCTTCTGCCTCGTCATTTCTGGGGAGGTATTTGGGGAGGCATTTCACTGCGTGTCAACTAACACATCGCTGCACCAGGAAACCACTCTGGCCCGCGGTCATTGCTGCTTCCCGCGTCGACTCTGCCCTGACCGTTCCGTTGTCTCGAGCTTCCGTGGCCGAGTCTCAGGACAGCGGCCGCCCGCCCCCGCCCGTGTGTTCGGGAACCGCCGGAACTCCCGCCGTTGCGGTCCGGGAGCTGGCGGCGGGGCCGGTGTGACCGACCGTCCACCGTCGGTGCCTCGCGGGCCCTTCGCCAGCGGGGCCTCTTCCCGCCCGACGCCGCGGCCAGGCCGCGCTCGGACCGCGTGGGAAACGCCCGCGACCGGCACTGGGAGAGAAGAGCGCGCCGGACGGCGCCGGCCCCGCACGATACGCGGTACCCGCAGCCCCGGTCCGGAGCCCTTCCCCGGCCTCCGGCGGAGCCGCACCCTGGGCGCGGCGACTCTGTGACGGCTGCCCGTCCTCACTCTCCGGCGGGGACCGGTGCGGGTCCCCCCCCCCCCACGCGCCGCGGGATCTTACCGGGTCCGCAGGCCTCCGCGGGCTCAGGTCGCCGTCCCCTCGGGCCCCACGCGTTGCTCTGTCACCGCGTCCTTGATGCCGGCTCCCACGCGACACTCCAGGACCCAGCCAGCTGGAGGTCCCGGATCACGTCCTCCCCGTGGCCGCCTCCCGCGCGTGTCTAGGGCCTGCGTCACCACGTGGGAAGTCACGGCCTTGCCCGGGTTTGCGGGGCAGGAAATGGTGCCGTGTCCGGGCTGACGGCGAGCGGCGGCGGGAACGCGGCGGGTCAGGGGGCGGGGCCCAGGCCGCCGCCATCTCGGCTCGGCCGTCCCAGCGGAAGGGCCTCGTGGGCGGAGCCGACACCCGACAGGCACGTGGCGGGCAATCGTCGCGGCGCTCAGTCCGGAACCAAAGTGCCGTCGCCACTTCCGGTTCTCAAGGTTCGGGTTCTAAGGTTCCGGTCTCTGGGCTCCTCCGGGTGAGTTTCTCGGTTCCTCCCGGTCCCTCAGGGTCGGGCCACCGGGTCCCTCGGGGTCGGGCCTCCCGGTCCCTCGGGGTCGGGCCACCGGGTCCCTCGGGGTCGGGCCTCCGGTCCCTCGGGGTCGGGCCACCGGGTCCCTCGGGGTCGGGCCTCCCGGTCCCTCGGGGTCGGGCCACCGGGTCCCTCGGGGTCGGGCCTCCCGGTCCCTCGGGGTCGGGCCACCGGGTCCCTCGGGGTCGGGCCTCCCGGTCCCTCAGGGCCACTGCCCTTGGCTCCTGAGCGGCCCCCATGGTCCCTCAGAGTCCTCGTGGGCGTGCCCGCCCGCTGTCCTTGGGGGCCTGGGGCCCTGACAGCAGGGCGGCCCCGCAGGGTGGCGGGCCTGCACCTGTGCCCCGACGAGTCGCCCGGGTGGCGCCGCTGCTGTGGGCGCGGCCACCCTGGTTGCACCTCCCCGGGCTCCTGCGCGTCCGGGCGGCCCCGTGGACACTGTGGCTCCTCCCGCGTGGCGGTGCGGAGGTTCTGCCGCCCTCCGTGCGGCTGGAGCTGTTTGCGGCCTGCTTGCGTTCGCGGGTGAGCGGCAGGCCTCGCCGTGGCGGCCCGCCGAGAGGCGGCGTCAGGCCTGTGGACGCGTGGCCGGGTGCGCCGGGTGCCGGCGGCGGGTGGCTGAGGCGTCTCGCGGGGTGTGGGGCTGGGAGTGCAGGTGGGCGGCAGCGTCCCGACGGCGGGAGCACAAATCTGGCGCCCCCTCCCCCTGCCCAGCGTTTGCGCGTCGTCACGGCCACTTTGCCCGAGAGAAGGTTGCAGGCGTCCGTGCCGCCGCGGACGGCGTGGGGCCGCTCTCCGGGAGAAGGGGAGTGGGCGGAGCCTGCGCGGAGTGGGGCGGGGCCGCTGCCCTACGGCTGCGGTCAGATGCACGCCCGGGCTCCGACGCGGAGGCCACCAGTTCCCCTTCTTCTTCCGCACGCGGTTTGCTTCTTTGCGCATCTTGGGTTGTCTCCCTTTGACATGGGAAGCCTGTAGCCGTATTCTGCCCTCCAGCAAGGGTGTGCGCGGGGGACCCCATTTATGTCATGGAACATGCAGCTATGTCACTTAGTATAGACTGCCTGTGTGCCGGGCAATATTCCTGGGGCCGGGGAGACAGCGGTGGACGCCCTGTGCAGTCCCTGCACCCACAGGGCTCGTCATCTAGGAGAGGGACATGGGCAACACACACCATGACTGAGTAGGGTGTGGAGTGTGCCAGGTGTGATAAAGTTTTGGAGGGAAACGAGTCTCAGAAGATGAAGAGTTCTGGGACATGGAGCTTGTGCTTCAGTACGCAGGGCGGTCAGGGAAGGTCAGACCAAAAGGTGACATCTGAGGGGTGACATGAAACAGGTGAGAGTGTGGTCCGCTTGGATTTCCGGGGGGAAGGGTTTCTCGGCAGAGGAGGCAGCATGTGCAAAGGTCCTGGGGTCTGGTGGAAGCTGGCGACAGGAAGTGGCCGGAGGTGAGATCTGAGGCTCAGTGTGTGTGCACCTGCATGTGTGTCTCATGGGCTGTCACGAGGACTCTGACTGTTATACGGACAAAAATGGGAGCCCCTGGAGCGCATGCACAGATAGCTGACCTGACTTCCATGTC
Source organism: Tonatia bakeri (assembly GCA_004024845.1). Taxonomy (NCBI): domain Eukaryota; kingdom Metazoa; phylum Chordata; class Mammalia; order Chiroptera; family Phyllostomidae; genus Tonatia; species Tonatia bakeri. Next base: position 218,278 of record PVIA01000873.1, read on the forward strand.
TCAGTGGCATCGCTCGGCCTCCCTGTGCTGAGACATCTGGAGGAGGACAAGGATAGAAGGAGGAAGACCAGTTAGCAGGTGACTGGGGTCTTTCACAGACCACAACAGAAACGCCTTCGAAATCCATATGCTGTTTTATGGGAAAGCTGTGTCTGCTCTAAACCATGATGGAGCTTCACGGATACACACTGAGCTTGTCTCGGGACCAAGGAGACCAGGGGCAGTGCCAAGGCTCTGGCTCAGGGGCAGCTTGCTGAGGGCTTCTCTCTGGAGTCAGGAGGCCGGTGCCCACTGCGGACATCTGAGCGCAGCCACAGCTGCTGTATTTGAAACGCCGTGACTCATGCTGCCTGCACTCCCACTTGCCGCCCGCCAGAACGCTCTGCCTCGGCAGTCAGATGGGAAGCAGAGTCGTGAGCAGGGTATTTTGAGCAGCTTCGCAGCAGAGGTAACACCAGCCGGGCAGACGTCCTCTCCTCCTGGGAGATTCTCCTGCGGATTCTGACTTGGACGCACAACTTCCTTGGCTGGTCCCTGGGACGGTGACAGTGTGGGACTAGGGCAGCCTCCCTGGCTGCTAGCACCAGCCTGGACTGTTCAGATGGAGCTCGGTCTGTGAGGACGTGAGTGCCGCAGGTCTCGTTAGTGATGGTTTTCCTCAGAGGTTGTGTGTCTGTGGAATTGTACATGGGAATCGGGGGGTCTCTAGAAGGGCCGGGGTGGAGGTGCAGGCTTGGGGAGGGAAGAGCAGACACAGGAGTTTCTACAAAGGCTCATTGGCAGGATCAGGTGACCAGCTGGATACTGCAGGTGAAGCACTGGCTTGAACCAGAGACCGTCTGGGGGTTCATGTTCAGTTGTCTCCACTGAGGGAGAAGCTGGGGTGGGAGGATGGGTATTGGTGAGCTGAAAATTCTGGTTAGGGTCTATGTTCATCTGAACAGCAAGGTGCTAGGTTTTACGAATTTAAACACTGCGTTTCATGTGCTATGCCTGTTCCATCTATGAATAAGGTTGAGATCATTTAAATGACCAGGTTTTGTAGATTCTAAGACACGTTTTCCCCTCCCATTATACAGTCTCTGAAATTGAGTCGAGTTTCATAGTCTGTGGCCAGTTGCGGTCACAAGTCCTGTGTCGCCTGTCTCGCGCTGGTGCACTGGAGCCCAGTGGTTCATCGGTCATTTCAACGTGGGTGACGTAGCGTGAGCTTTTCTTAGCTTTCTCCGCTGGGCCTCAGTCTCCCCATATGCAGGAGGAATGTTGGATTAGCTGGTGCCCGAGGTCCTAGCATTCAGGTTGACATTCTGGGGTGCTGTGACGGGACTGTGCAGGAGGGCGCCCCGGAGCAGAACGTGCTGCACCACCAGTGTGTGGCCTTGTCCTTGGAAGTGCGACGCTTTGGGACCTCGGTGTGACCTGTGGAAATTGTACTTGCTGACCACGCAGCTCACTTCGAAGCCCTGCTGGGGTTCCCAGACCAGCCACTCTCTGGGCGTGGGCCCGTCTGCCCGTCCCGGGAGAAAGCAAGAGGTGCTCACCTGCTATGGCTGCCGGAAAGCAGTTTCTGTGGCCCTGAACACTCAGAGAGGTCAGTATGGGTAATACCTGGTGACCGCTATCCTTCTGGAAGGGTCATTGGGAGGAGGTGTCCAGAAGCTATGGGGCAGCATCGTCACCATGTACTTAAAGTCTTGCTGCCTCCCGACTGCTGATAAATGTTCTTAGTTTGAGCAAATGGAACACAGCTTAGGTTGATCCCATTTTGTTGTCTGTGTTCATTCATGAAAAAATGAACTTTTTCAGTGAGAGGGAAATTGAGTTTTCTCACAAATAATGACTGGATCGTTGGAGGTCAACTCCAAGGCCTGTTGGGAAGAGTTCCATCACATACTGGCCTTTGCAGGAGTTGTTTCAAAACTCAGCCCTTCCACGGAAAATCAGGCTGGGGTTTGCTGTAGACCAGACCCTGTACCTGCTTTCGGTGTATTAGTTTATACTCCAAGGTTGGAATTCACTTTTGTCCGTGGAAATGAGTACTGTGGCTGGAAAATAAGGCATGAATTATTAAAAACAGAACTGTTGGAGTTGCTGTATGATTTTTAAATTACCTTTGGCTGAAGCACACTCTTAGACTGGCCTCGTTAATAAACAGAGAGTAAAGAGGTGGGATTGAGCCCTGTGGACTGTGCTGTGGGCTGGGTACCAGCAGGCAGACCTCCTGGGACTAACCATTGGTTGGGCCTGACATCCATGTGGAGAATTCACACTCAGATGAAAGAATCTGGCTGCATTTAATGAGCTATAACATGTATTTTTTGTGTCACATACTGGACTTTATTAAACTCAGTCCATATCTGTTAGAAAAATGAAATAATCATCTCAGAGCCAGGAGCAACCAGCCCAAGGCCTCCAGGTGTCACAGAACCTGAATAAGCCAGCTGGAGCAGGTGGACTAAACAGACAAGCCTTAACTGTCAGGGAACTGTGTTTTGTTCCAATAATAGCTTTCTGGGACTGCTTTGCTTCCGATGTTAAAAGACATGCGAGTATAGGAAATATTTCATTTAATTCCAAACTAATGGTCAATAAAGCAGCTAGGCAAATGGCGATTGTGCCGACCTCAGTGACAGAGAGGCAGCCGTGAGTGTGCGGGTTGTGCAGGGACCACTGTGCAGCCCTGTCTGAAGAGGCAGCCCACCCCCCCATCTGCTGTGCTGCTGCTGCCAGCCGGGGTGTGGGGCAGGGCCACCAGCTCCTCTAGGTTTTCGGGAGAAGCTACCACTGGGCCTCAATGGGAGCCTCCCTGTGGTCACATGTTGCAGCCTGTTTAATAATAAGGAGCCCTTTGTTCCATCAGTCAGTGTGGGGCAGAGACAGGGCTGACCTCTTCAGGGAGACTTCAGAAGGACAGGTGGAGGCCCGGGGAAACCCCTTGACTTTGTATCTGGGCCACACATGCATCAGCACCAGCCCTCATGCTCCCTTGCAGGCCTCCTCGAGACACCCCAAGGACCCCACTTCCACCAGCAGCACCAGGAGATGGGAAGCGGTGTGGGGCTGGCCGTGTGGGCGAGGACGTGGAGAAACCAGAGGCCCTCTGCGCAGCTGGTAGAATCCCAGATAGTGCAGCTATTTTGGAAAACAATTTGCAGATTCTTCAAAAGCTCAACAGAATCTTATACGACCCAGCGATTCTACTCCTTGTATTTACTCAAGAGAAATGAAAATAAATGTTCACACAAGGACTTGTAGGCAAATACTCATAGCAGCACTATTCATGACAGTGTTTCCACAGCTGGAGCTGCAGGAGCATGCACCCACAGCCGAAGCGTGACCCTGAGGCACACCCACACAGGGAGGCAGACCTGCCGGTGAGGGGGTGGACACGCCACGAAAGGGAAGAAGCCAGCGCCCTGCGCTCCTCACTGCCAGGATGCATGGCCATGTAATCTCTAGGACCGGCAGGCCCAGGGAGACGGGCAGCAGATCTGTGGTTGCCGGAGCCTGGGGACTCTGCAGAGAGGGAGGTGTTTCAGGACTGGCCTGTGGTGATGGCTGTATCACCATAAATGCGCTGAAACCACCCCACTCCGCCTTTGCAAGAGGCGTAGTTTATAGTGTGTGTTATGCCCCAGTAACGCCGTTTAAACGAGTCACGGTCCCCTGTCCACACAGGACTTGCAAGTACACGATGGTCCCGAGGACAGCTGGCTGGACCCAGCTTGTCGCTGCCTCGGCGGTGTTCTGGCCTCTGCTCCACTGGCCTGCAGAGCAGGGGACGAGCAGCAGAGGGCGCCCCGTCCCAGGCCCCGAGCCCAGGCTGCCTGCCCAGCTGTGGAAGGAACGCGGCTGCTTTTTCTCCTTGGCAACTGTTTTCTTACAAACCTTGGGTGGGTAGAATGTGTGTCAATCAGATCTCATTTTCTCACTGACCTGTTCGACCCTTGAAGAGCTGTTTATCATTGCTTCTGAAGGGGGGGCCTCCGCTTCAGGCCTCGGAGCGGGCAGCACACAGATAATCCAGGAACAATGGTTACCTGTGGGACCTCACAGCCACAGGGATCCCCGTGGTGACTGCTTTTGTAAAAGTGACTATTCGGGCTCCGGGAGGGATCCCGAGCCAGCAGGGGGCTCTCTGGTCAATAGGTGGGATAAATGGTGGGCCTGAGTTTCAATAAGCAAGGCCTCCTGAGAAGGCCACTCCAGGGAGTTTCCCACAATGCTTAGTGGCTTCCAGTAATCCCCCTGGAAGTGGGGACAAAGTGGCTCAGGATGGAATGCAGAAATGACCAGGGCAGGAACAAGTGCTCCGTGGTCAGCTTGCCCAGAAGCCCTGTGGGAGTCTGAGCCACTTGGGAAGTCCTGAGGTCGAACAATAAAAACAGCCCCTGCCTCCGGCTCCTGCCGTGTAGCTGTGCTCAAGGCCCCGACTGTCGTCTAGTTCCGGCAGCCCTCCCTGAGCCGAGGTTGGCCAGATGGGGAAGGAGTTTAGACTGGACCCCTCAGTGGTGTCCCTGCAGGTCAGGCTCAGTGCTTCCGTCAGCCACCAAGGAAGGGGTTGTCCAGGGCTATGGTGGAAATGAGGCCGGCCCTGGGCTCTGAGCTGGCAGGAGAGGGTTACGGTGGGGCCACTGGGGAGGGCTTGAGGCTTGTGGTGATAATGACGACACCAGTTCTGATCCGGTTGAATTTAAGGTGCCACCTGGGCTGTCGGGGGGAGGACTGTGCATGGCTGTCTGAGTCAGGGTGGTCTCACTGTTAAAGGGGTGAGTGCTGGAGACAGGAGGGGTGGTCAGGGGAGAAGAGATGGCTGAAGAGCTGGGAACATTCAAGTCTTGCAGGAGGGTGCAGTTTGTAAAGGGAGACAGCCAAGGTCAAGGTCCCGGGACATCGGCGTCCATAGACAGCGCGCACAGGCAGATGGGCCAAAGAGAGAGATCTTCGCGGGCAGAGAGTGAAGAGATGAAACCGTGTATGAAAAGCAGCCTCCCCTCATCAGTTGTTTTGTGACTATTTTCAAGCATACAAAACTGGGAACGAATTTCATCAGGAACAAAGATAAGGCCCACGACCTGGATTCTACAATGGTGTTTGGCTATATTTGCTATGCATAAATTTACCCATCTATTGGTCACATCCATCTGTGAAGTCATCTTCATACTTTGAAATCAAAAGCAGCTTTCAAATTCTAACAGGCCACGTAGTTGGCAGTTACAGGCTCACATTAATATCCTGAAGTCTCTTGCACTCCCCTTGGTGAAACAGGTAAACTGTTCTGAATGCAGGCAGCTGGAGGTCTTCCTCTTTGCCCTGTTTCGCCGAACAGAGGCTTGGGGAGGACGAGGGGGAGAGCCAGTAGGTGGCGCCAGAGGGTAGCGATTTTTCTCAGGCGTTGGACCCGTTGCTCAGTGAGCCACCCACCAGGTGACATCCCAGGTCCTCGGTGTCCTGGGTGTGGCCATGTTTCTGTGTTTTTACCTCTGCACAGGGCTCAGCTACCTGGGCTGTAACAGGGAATGCCAAGCTGGGCAACGCCAAGTTACCTCCAGCTGGTACACCAAGGCTTTACCAATCAACGCCTGCCCTTTATGGGGAAAAAGATCGAATCCTCTCAGGCAGGTGGGGAAGCGTGAAGGAGGGAAATGCAAGACTGCTGGGGAGGCTGCGGAGACGTCAGCAGCGGGAGTCTCGCCCGGAGTTTTGTGCACCTGTATTTCCCGAGGGGAGAGAGTGGCGGGGGAGAACTGAAGTCAGATGTCAGTCTAAATCCCTCCCTGTAGCCATGAACGGCAGCAGTATTAACAACAGTAGTGGTGACAGTGAAACAATAGGGTTAAGGCACGAAGGCAGCGTGGTCCGTCGAAGCACCTGACTTGGGACTTAGATTTATGTGTGCGTCGGTCTTCTCGGAAGGAATGGAATGGAGTCCCTCCCCATTCGTGACAATAGATAGCTCTAGTCCAGCTGAATCCCCGGAGTGCTCACTAAATACCTTTGGAATGATAACGATGATGACAGGGATTCTAATTAACCCCCTTCGTTTCTCGAGCCCTGATGGTGCCAGGGTGTCCCGTGTGGCTACGCCTCAGTCCTGCAGTGGTCCTTGCAGCAGATGCCGTGTTCTCACCTGCATTACAGACGAGGGCGCTGAAGCTTGAAGAGGTGGACCAACTTCCCCAAGGTCACCGAAAGCCAGAATTTAGTGCATGCTTAGTACGAGCCTCATAGAAGCAGTCAGGACAGGCTAGCGTATGTGGCTGTAACGGAGTCTCAGAGGCTCAAAAACAGTGTGGTCATGGCTGGTGTGGCTCAGTGGACTGAGCACTGGCCTGTCCACTGGAAGGTCGCCAGTTCGATTCCCGGACAGGGCACGTGCCTGCGTGGGAGCATGAGAGTCACACATGGGATGTTTCTCTCCCTCTCTTTCTCCCTCTCTTCCCTGTCTCCAAAAGTAAATAAAATCTTAAAAACAAAAATAGAAGTTAATTCCTCCATCCTGCTAAACGCCCATGGCAAGTCACCACTTCAGTTCTGAGGGATCCGGGCTGCAGGGAACTCCATCTCTGCAGATGCTTCTGTGGTTGTGGACACAAGGGGAGAGATGGTGGCAGACGTGGGCTCGTGAAGCGTGCTGCCTGGAATGACACACACCTCCGAGCGCTGCTCACAGCGCGCTGGGCGCAGCAAGGCTGAGTCCACACGGGACTGCACGCACATGCACGCTTTTACCGGAAGCGACCCACTCTGTGCGCCTTTCCTGCCTGGCCGGCCGTGTGGTCTCCGACAAGTGCCCCGGGAGGGTCCGAACTCTCCCCCACCCCTCGTGGTCTGTCTCGAGAAATTCTCAATAGTTGGGCTTTTTGGAGCCATCATATCTTAAGCCAGATGGACCCCTTTCAGTGGCAGAGTTTCTGACCTGCGAGAAATGAGCCGTGGACTGAGCCAGGGACACCACGTTTCTCCCTGGTGCTCTCCCTGGCACCCACCTCCCTCCTCCGTCCTGCTGCGGAGTCCGTGGGCTTCACCTAGGCTCGCATAGCACCCTTGTCTCTCTGGCTTCCGGATCGTCGCTGGGCTCCAGGGTGAGCAGGAAGCGTGGCGTTGGCCATTTTCTGTGCCAGCCTGCGGAGGTTCTGGAATTTTGGGGTCTGACTTGGCAAGTGGTCCACACGCAGTGTCTTGGCAGGCATTCACGTTTGCTATTCCCCATGGAGTTCTGGGCTCCACTTTTCTCGGCGTGATCCTTATTTGGAGCCTACCAGCTGGCTGGACAAACAGATCGGTCGGAAGAGCCGCCAGCGAAGTGAGAATCGTGTAGGAGCTGCTGAGCAGGCCAGGGAAGGCAGGCTCATCCTTTATTTATCCGTGTAATGGAATCCTTGCTAGAGTTTTAAATATAGTTGACACTAGGGCTGTGTCTTAAATACATCTGCAGCATGTTAATAATTAAACAGAATTGGGAAATGTTTAGTTTGGGGAAGGCAAGTAGGAATCATGAGCTTTATGTAAGGAATCCTCCCAATGGGAGTTTTGCCTGAATCAAGACTTAAGAATTACGTCCATAGTTTAACTGAAAGTTGTCTTCTTGTGGGAGGGAGAACAGGAAGGAACCCTAAGAGAATGTAAGGGGGAATATTTTATGACAACTATTCTCTGGAAGCCAAGATTAAACAAACAAACAAAAAACATTGTTACATCAATTAAAAATGGTTTTGACAAAAAGAGTAGAATCTACAACTAACAGTATCTTAAACATATAGGACTTAAATTTTTCTCACATGAGGGGAAACTTGAATATAGTCAGCTTCAGGCACTGATTCCATGGCTCAAGGTTGTCAAGGCTTTTATATTATGAGTCTCTTGGCCTTTCCCTTGTGATTGCAGTGTGGCTGCCACAGCTCCATCCATCACACCTGCATTCAGGACGGGGAATAGAAGAATGAGGAACAACACTGACCTCCTCTGTTCCCCTTTAGGAAGAAAGAAAACACGATTCCTGGACTCTTCCCTCCCAATCCTCATCAGACTTCTGCTTGCGGCTCATTGGCCAGAACAGTGTGACATGGCTCCCTCTAGCTCCACCAGAGTCTGGTACATGGCCACTCCAAATCAATCAGCACCCTGTTCACACAGAAAAGAGGGACGAACCGGTATCGGAAAGGACTGGCAGTGTATGCCGCCCCAGTCACACGCGGTTTCGCGCAGCATTCAGAGCCACCCCTTTCTGTTTCAGGAGGACTGCTGGTGCACGCGCTGAGCCTCGCCTGAGAGCAGGGCAGCGCGCTCTGCAAGGCGGCTCTCCGCCACGTCCTGGAGCCCCCAGTTTGATGGAGACACGTGGGCCCCGCGGCAGGGGCCCAGGGCTGCCAGGCTGGACGGGCACCCGGAGCCCCGCACGCTGGTGGTGAAGAGCGAGAGCCCCAGGGCCCGGCTCCGGGGTCTCGGGGCGAACCCTTCTCGCGTCCCCGGCCCGTCGGTAAGTGAACCGGAGGGCTCGTGCTGCCGGGAGTGGCTCGAAGCTCCAGCCTGGGCGGTGCTTGGGGGGATTTTCTACTCTTCTGTTCTAGATTTCTCTGCTGTGTGTCTACTGCTCTGGTTTAGCATTGAACAAGAACTTCATGACACAGTCTGACAGAAACGTAGGGAGAGGAGCATAAATAACTCAGACCTTTTGCCTGTATTCATCCATTCTGTACATTTACCCCAATTTCTTCCTTCTGTCTTTCTCTCTGATCGCCTGTCTGTCTGATTGTCTGTCTTGTCTGCCGACCCAGTCCGTCATCTCTCTCTGTCTGTCTGTCTACCTTCCTCTCCGTGGAGGGAGGGACGGGGGGAGGTTTTCTCCCAGACCATCTATGTGAAAGTAAACTGCAGACATACCGCCCCTTCATCCCTAAATATTTCGGTGTGCTTTTTTTCCTCAGAATGAGAGCATTCTCTTACACAGTCACAGAACAACGATCAGAACTGGGAAATTTAGCGCTGATAAAATACTGTTATCTGGTGGGTAGCCCCTATTCGAATTTCGTCGATTGCCCCAGGAACGCCCTATGTAGCTACTTTGTCACCTGGCCCAGTGTCCACCCCGGGGTCGCCCACCGCATGTTGTCCTCACGTCCCTTCAGTCTCTTTTAGTTGGGAAGAGCCCTCCGGCGCCTCGCTGTCGACTGTGACCTTGGCATGTGGAGAGGACCCCCCTTGGTTGGGGTTTGCCTGGTGTTTCCCCGTGATGGACTCAGCCATGTGTTCTTGGCGTGGTGACTGCTGACGTGACGCTGAGTTCTCAGCGCCGCCCACCAGGGTGCACGTGGTGTGGGCTGTCCTGGTCCTGGTGACGTTGCTTTGGGTGCCTGGCTGAGGCAGTGTCTGTCCGAGTGTCCGCTCTGAGGCCACTGTTTTCCCCTTGTGATTAGTAGTTTGTGGGGTGACACTGTGAGGCTGTGTAGCTAACCCATGTGTTGGGGTTGCATGCCCTGAAATCCCCTGTTGGCTGGTCGCCTGACCACAGCTTCCGGAAACCTTCGACCGAGGAGTGGCGAGGCTTTCCTCCGGAGACTCGGCGGCAAGCATTTCGGGCACGCTGGGCACGTGGTCTCTGTTGCCACTCCCGGACTCTGCGGTAGAGTGCGGTGAGTGGCCATGGGCACTTGTGAACAGACGGACGTGACTCTGTTCCGGCAAAACTGGATGTGCAGAGACACGTGGCGGGCGGGGCTGCACCCGTGCACCTGCACCTTCTACCCTGTCACCTGTCTACCCTTTAAAACCAGGGCCTTCCCCTCATGGGTGCTTTGCCTACCTCTAGGCCTGACCTCGGAGCTCTAGCGTTTTAGTTCTTGGCGTGGAAATTTTCAAAGGGGGACTCAAATTCTACAGCAGCCTGGTGCACAGTCTCAAAGGCGTGGTGACAGCCACTGAGGTTAGAAGGCCAGTCCCCTTCAGCCTGGAAACTGCCTGGAAGAAGGGCCCCGCCGGGGACCACACGTGTGTTCGCTCGGGCCTGCGCAGTTTGGAACCAATCTGAGTCATTCTGGGTGGGGCTCGCGTTGTCCGTCACCCCAGGCCTGCCTCCTCCCCATCGGCCCCCCCGCCACGACGATGGGATGGTGGGTTCTGTTCTGCCCCCAAAGCATGTTTGTCTTCCGCCCCTTCGTGAGGTCTTGACGATCAGGGATCACCTTCTAGCATTCCTGCCTCTCGCAGCCATGGACCGCCAGACCCCAGATGGAAAATCACCCACGTTGGGTGTTTGTGCTTCGTGCCCCGTCAGCTGGAGTGTGAGAGGAGCCTCCCCGTGGCGAGGCCCCCCGGGGGGCTGATGGGATGTGGTCGTTCATGTGCCCAGCTCAGCTCCCTTGGCTCCGCAGCTTGGGCGCTCTGGCCTGACGCTGGCCTGCCAGTGCGGGTCACAGGGGTGTCCCGGCGGCGGATCTGGGGTTCGAGAGCCACAGGACCGCAGTGCCCACTGCGTGGGGATGGCAGCGAGGGGATGTGTGAGCGCAGTCTTGGGAACAGTGGATTGGGTGATGGTGGGGACAGTCTGCTGTTCTATTTCTCCAGGAGGGAGCCCTGGAAGACCCCGCTGTGGGACTAGTCCGAGCTCATCACCCCTCAGTGGCAATCACCCCAGAAGGTTCTACTCAGTGGCGTCCTGCCCGGGGCCTGCCGCACAGGGAGTCAGCGTCAGCCGGACGGAGCACGTCCTGAGGAGACTGGGCGCCTCTGTGCGGGACGCACTGCCAGGGTGGAGAAGCGCAGCGGCGGCTGCCCCACGACCGAGGCTCTTAGAAGTCGGATGTCACGCTTCATCCTCTGTGGCCTTGGTCTAGGAGTTATTGGAACAATCCAGAAAAGGTGGACTTGCTTCCGTGAAAAACCTAACCACGGAGGCTCTCATCCCCAGGGGCTGTTCCTGTCACCAGGGGGCTGGGGGCGCCCAGAGAAGGCGGAGAATCTTAGGCGAAGGGTCCAGTTGGAACCGGCGTGGCAGAGGCAGGCTGGAGTTGGAGGCGCCCACAGTTCCTGCTGCAGCCTCTTCTCTGGGGAAGGGGGTCACCTGGTTCCTCTCTCCCCGCCGGGGGGCATCTAGCTTTTTTCTCTCCCCGTTGTGTGACACGCAGTAGGCATGGTCTGTCGTGGGTTCGGCAGGAGTCGCTGACGCTAGATCATGTGACCCAGAGCTCACAGACTCATGGGCCGGCCGTCAGGGAAATGCACGAGTCATGCCAGTGAGTTGGGGTCGAGGTGAGCGGGTGGCCCGTGGGCTCAGGGGGTGAGCGTCAGCCCTCGGGCTCGGTCGGCAAGGGGCCTGCGGGCAGGAGGTCCTGCCCAAACCCACCTTTCCCACCGAACTCAGAACGGTGGAGCCGTGTGCGCAGGCTCCAGGGTTTTAAGTCTTGGCATCACACACGTCCCCCTCAGTCCCTTTCTCCCTGTGATTAAGGTTCCCGCAGGCTCTGGCTGTGCAAACCCTGATGGAAGTGGCGGCATGGGAGCCGCGTCTGGGAAAGATGAGCACGTTTCAGCTCAGCGTGCTGGGCTCCTTGAGTGGGTGACGAGGCGTGGATCTCGTGGCTGGAGCCGACTCTGTGCTTGGCAAGACACCTGCAGTCTTGGGAGTCTCCCGGCCAACTGAGGAAAACTGTCACCAAGTCTCTCTCCTGCTGCTGGTCCAGGAGCCGGTGGGAGACACAGTCTCATTTGTGTGTGTGTGAGAGCAAACAGGAGAGGGTGACACGACTCATCGCCGCCCCAGACGGCCTGAAACGCCCCGAGCTGGCCCCGTTCTGGGCACATGCTTTTGGAGAACGGCCACGTGCGGAAAGCCGCTCTCGACTTGCTCTGGAAGGGATTCACGAGAAACCCCACTCCGAGTGGGAGGACGGGGAACCAAGCGGCACTGCGCCTGCGGGCCTCGGGCGAGAACATCTCACTGGGTGGGCAGACAGGGTGTGGACCCAGTGGGCTCTGACCACTGTTGCTCCTCCAGAGAAGTGTGACCCCAGGGCCGGGGAATGCTGCCGACCAGCTGAGGCAGCCCCCCATCCTCACTTCTGATATGAGACCACCCCAGCAGCCATTCCAGAATAATCTCCAGACTCCGTCTCTCTAGGACAGTTTCTCTCTGGTCTGCTGCTATGGAAGTATGTGAGCTTGAGCCACGGGACACTCAGGGCCTGTGACTCCCCCCACCCCCAGGGCGTGGCTTCCCGGCCCAGGTCTGTCGGAGTCGACCTGTGCAGACAGAAGCCGTCAGGTCGGGCCCCCTGAGCGTCTAGTGGCCCTTCTCTCACTCAGAAAGAACAACAGGGTTCTTGCCCCTCGAATAAAAGCCCGCCTGCAGGGCTCCCCGCTCGTCCCCCCTCCTTCCTCCTGGTGCCTGGGCGCCCCCGCCCACCCTGGGGAGTTCTCACTGCAGGTCCCCCCGCCATTCTCTCACCTGGTGCGCTTTCCCCTTAAGCATCTTGCTCCCTCACTTGCCTCAGCCCTCAGCTCCTCGTCTGTCTCAGAGGGGCCTTCCTGACCACCCAAGCCCACCTCTGCATCCGCCTCACCTGCCGTCTGTGCCTCCACGGCAGGGGTGCGCCTGCCCCACTGGAGCACAGGGGTGGGCCTGGGGCTCCTTCTCCCGCGTGTTCTGAGCCCCCAGAGCAGCTCCAGGCAGAGTGGGTGCTGGAAATGTTTCCTAATTGAGCGGGTTC